>CM053587.1:103000888-103033683 GCA_028646515.1 Pseudochirops corinnae
ATTATTACTGACTACATCCAACTGGAACTTGAGATACACAGGCACTGTGGTTGGGAGATCCATCCTGCCCTACCGAAAAGTGACATAGGAGAGAATAGACTGGGGGACGGGGGGGACACACTGGGATGGCTGTTTTGGGGTGGTGGGTAGGGGAAAGAAGGGGAGAAAACACGTAACTCAAAATCTTGTGGAAATGAATGATACAAACTAAAATAAAATTAAAAAAAAAAAACAAAAAAATTAAAAGAGGAACCAGCAATGAGGAAAAAAGAAAAAAAGATAGGTCCAGGGGAAGAGTGTGAAGGCCTTTAAAGCTCA
Organism: Pseudochirops corinnae; assembly: GCA_028646515.1. Taxonomy (NCBI): domain Eukaryota; kingdom Metazoa; phylum Chordata; class Mammalia; order Diprotodontia; family Pseudocheiridae; genus Pseudochirops; species Pseudochirops corinnae. Next base: position 103,001,207 of record CM053587.1, read on the forward strand.
GATAGGATGCCTCAAAAGTGTTAGTGCACTAAGACTTGGAACGTTGGCTTTGATTCTGGAGGCAGTAGGAAGGTAATGCAATTTATCCAGTGTGTGTGAGTGGATGGGGGGAAGGGTATGTTTAACAGTCACACCTACAATTAATGCTACTCTTAATGATACAATTGTTGCCACTTTGACAACAAAGTGGACTTAGATAGGGAGAAAGGCAGAAAATGTAATGTTAGGCAAGAGGTAGGAACCCTAAGGCAGAAGCCAGCTTAGGAAAGAGCATGGTAACATGTGAAAGATGGTGGGGAGACAGAAAAGCAGTACGAACTGGCAACTGTCTCTTTATGTGGGGTGAAGAAGAGCGATTAGTCAAAGCAAACAACCAAGGTTACAAACCTGAAAAAACACAAGAATGGTGCTGGAATGGTGCTCCCTTTGACAGAAACTGGGAATTATGGAAGACGGAGGATTTGGAAAAAGATATTTTGGACATGTTGAGCTTAAGGTCTATGACACCCAGGCTTGAAATTAAAGGGAGAAACAGGCCACAGTATATATATTTGGGAGCCAGAGTCAGAAATGAAATTCTAGGTCTTCTAACTCTGTCCATGAGGTTCTGATCTTGACTATGAGCTGATTCTGATTGCTTGTTATGACTCCAAGTATCCAACTGGCAATTACTGAAGTCCACTTTACCTTTTCTGCCATAATTCTCTCAATATAAATTTTGATGAGTGTGAAGTGGCCAATTTCCATGCTTTTTTCCCTACTCCAGTAATTCACAATGGGACCTCAGTGCTCACTAGGCCAACCCAACAGACTTAATGCCAACAATAAGCTATATAAAACAGCCTAAAGTGTGATTTAAGAAAAGGATTTGCAGGTGGTATGCAACAGGTGTACTGCCAGTAGGCAAATCACAAGAGCAAAGAATTTATGTGATGCTAGTAAGATATTTCAGTACACCTAAACCCAATGGGGGTGGGGTTAAATAGGGACAGCACACTTTGACTGGTTCTCCAAGGCATAGACACCTCTATTAGATGAAGACTAATGACCTATAATTCCAGCATGTACTCCTTCACTCACAAGATATTTTAGGAAAGTAAGCACTGTTATCTATTCACTGCCTGTTTTCAAAAGCCCAGCAACAACTGTATTTACCTTATGGCTCCACCAGGACACAGAAGTTACAACATAACGGCCTGTAGGATCCCACTCAACATCAGAAGCCATGTAGTGTTCTGCAATGTTCATCATGGTACAATCTGATGTATCAACAAATGCCAGGGCACCATTCATGCTGCAGAGATAAGGTGGTCATTACATACAAGTAGCTTTATTACCCTGACCATTATGAGAAAGCTAGAGGTTAAGGGATGGAGTAAACCACTAAGGCACCCAACTGCTCTTTTAATATCTCTCAGCTTTAGCTGTAGCACTTCATTTGATGGAAGACTGTGACCTCACAGACTGGTAAATATAATAACAATATTAAAATAAAGTGGAAAAGTTAACAACTGGAGTATATTCCAATAACATATAGTAGTGACATGAGAGCCATTTTACTTGCAGCACTATACCTTCTGCGATAATAGTTAATGTGCAGAGAAACAAGAGGAGGACCTTTTCAGTTACTGCAGTGGTTCTCAACCTTCCTAATGCTGCGACCCTTTAATACTCGTATGTGGGCATATCTGCATGTGGGCGGACCCACCTGGAGATGGATAGAGGAGCAGTGTCTTGGTTCCTAAGACCATCGAAAATATGTGTTTTCTGATGATCTTAGGGGACCCCTGTGAAAGGATCATTCAACCCCCAAAGGGGTCACAACCCACAGGTTGAGAACTGCTGAGTTATTATATGACTGATCTCAGAAGTAAGGATATTCTCAAATGTAACAGTAAAGAAAATGGTAACTTCAGTTCTCAATTAAGACAGAGTAATGGAGCTTCTAGAAAATGATCACACAGAAATTATAACCCATCAACATCTGTTAGGTCTACTGGCATTTGCAAATTAAACTTTTATTTGCTTCTATCTCACAGTCACAAGTCTAAGGACACTGATGACAGACTGCCGTGTGTTAATGTTAGAAAGGCATTAACAGATGCAGTGGAAAAAACAAGGCATCTGTAATAAGAGGGCGAGAGTTTAATCCTCTTTGCTGCCACTTATTATGGTTGTGACCTAGAGAAAGTCACTCCATCTCTCTGGGCCTCAGTTTCCCTATCTGTAAAATGAGGAGGATAGATAATATCACCTCTCCAATGTATAAGAACATATTTTCTACAAAACACCTCAAACATTGGGACAACTGCTCATGTTACAAAGAGGGGAATGTGAACCAAATCTCAACTTTCCATCTTTACCATATGTGGCAAATTTCTTAAGACAAGTAAAAGGCACTCAATAAGAGAAACCCACCTCCTCAGACCAGCCAGAACAACAAACTGTCCCTGAGGACTCCAAAAGATTGTGTTTGCCTGCTGCTTATCAAACATTTCTGAAAAGAAGGAAATATTCTGTTAAAATTTTCTTAAGGAAACTCTTGACCTAAGGAGATAAATGATAAATTATGGCAAACCAAAGGCAGTTTGGTGATGAGTTTGTGCTGTTCAATGAAGGCCTGCTAGGAAATTAACCAACAACTTCTCTAGTATATACCCTCTATAAAAGTGCTAATCATCTCAGGGGAAGAAAATTTGGGAACTCACAATTAAAAAAAAAAGTATTAGAAATTGTATTTACGTGTCATTTGAAAAAAACAAAATGCTGCGGCGGCTAGGTGGCACAGTGAATAGAGCACCGGCCCTGGAGTCAAGAGGATCTGAGTTCAAATCCAGGCTCAGGCACTTAACACAAAAACTAGCTATGTGACCTTGAAATCACTTAATCCCAATTGCCCTGCCCTCCAAAAAAGAAAAAAAAAAAAGACAAAAAATGCTATTTAAAAAAATTAAAAACCCAGTCTTTAGAGTTTTTCAGAGTTCACAGAAGATTTATCATTTAAGGATGAAGTAAATAATAATCTAAAATTCCTTTTAAAGGGCAAAGAGAAAAAATTTGTAAACTTAGCAATATTGCTTAAGTGGATGAACTCTAACTTTCCCATGAAAATCTTTTTAAAAAGAGGATGATCTGGGCAAATATTTCCACTGAGAAGTTTCTTTTTTGCTAGCTTATTCCTATTCTTTCTTTAAAAAAATTAGATACTAGCTCAAATATGCTTTTTTTCTGGATTTTTGAAAAATTCTGTTTCCTTAACAAGTTCACCTATTAAATATCTAATTTCCAAATTTACAGGACCACTTTTCCAGAGGTCATTTACTTGGCAACCTTACCTATCTGAAACTTAGCCAATACGAAATAATCAACAACTTCCAGCAGCCAAAATAATGTTATATGCGCAGCTAGTTGGCGCAGTGAATAGAGTACCGGCCCTGGAGTCAGGAGGACTTGAGCTCAAATCCAGCCTCGGACACCTGACACACTTACTAGTCATGTGACCTTGGGCAAGTCACTTAATCCCGATAACCCTGCTCTCTCCCCTCCAAAAAGCAAAGAAACAAACAAACACAACGCCAAAATAATGTTATAAAGTCTGTGTACTAAAGTTCATGTCCTTCTATATTATTTTTAGAAACTGCAGTTTATTTATTATTATTATTAAACGTGTTAATAAAGCAGTATCATTTTCTAGTTCAGAGCATTCATCCATCCATCCTTCTATTCAAACAACCTTTTTAAAGAATCTCTTATCATGGCAAAGCATTTTCCTAGGTAGTGGGGAAAACACAAAGACAACCATGTTGGGGCTCCTGTCTCTGTGGAACTTAGACTAATAGCAAGTAATGCCACACAATATTCACTGTTTTTCAGACAATTACCACAGTTAAAAAGACAGAATATCTAAAAAAGTATTGGCACTAGGGAAGATCTGACGAAGGAAAAGATCATTTCTGACAGAGATGGCCAGGGAAGGTTTCTTAGAGAGATGGAATTCTAACTGGGTGAGAATTTTAAATTTTTTTTTTTGCTTTTTTTGGATGGGGGAGGGCAGGGTAATTCAGGTTAAATGACTTGCCCAAGGTCACACAGCTAGTAAGTTTGTCACGTGTCTGAGGTCAGATTTGAACTCAGGTCCTCCTGACTCCAGGGCTGGTGGCTCTACTCATTGTACCACCTAGCCACCCTCGGTGAGAATTTTAATAGGTAGAGATGACAAGGATGGGAGAAAGACATTCCAGACAGAGATTATCCGTTAATTTTTACTTTCTGCAATATTATGGCTGCTAAATTATGGTTTTAACAGATTTCACTGTGATATATATTTTTTAAAAGATAATTCTTATGCACTTGACTTTTTAAAAAAGACTATCTTCTTAGTCTTTATGGTTATTTAAGATGCTTTTGAATGTGTTTTGTCTCACTTAAAAGGAATCAAGAGACATTTTTTAACTTGAATACTTTTTGGAAGACCAATGTAAATCATCCAAATTATAAGGAAAGTATAATAGAAAAATATGCTTCCCATCTCCCAAACTTTCAAATAAATGCTTATTTTTGCCTTATTTTGATAAAAGTCTTTTAAACTCTTTAAAGTGAGTTTCCACTACCAAGTCACATAATGACACAGCAATGAAAGCTAGACTACTTGGAACGAGATATTCTATAGAACTTGCTCAGGATATACTCATTCAAAAGTTAAGACCAAGAATACTTGATTACAATTTCTACATGCAGGTCTTGTAAAACATAGTATCTTAATACACAGGGTTTCTAAAAAACCTTCAACTTCCCTATCCATGATGATTACATTGTACTTCACTTTTTCTTTATTAGACATTTAAATAATATCTTGCTATGTGAGTTTAGATTACTAGAAACAATGGCTCCTACATAAGTAAAATGAGGAGCCACTAGGAGGCACACTGAATAGAGAGCACTGGCCCTGGAGTCAGGAAGACCCCGAGTTCAAATGTGACCACAGACACTTAACACTAACCATGTGACCTTGGGCAAGTCATTTAACCTCAATTGCCCTGCCCTCCCCCCTCCAAAAAACAAACCAAAAAAAAGTAAAATGAGCACCATTCACAAGGGATAAACCATACAACATCAATGACACAAAACAGTAAGGAAAAGACATCTGTTCCCAACAAATGCAAGTAAAATCTACTTACTGATAAGCTCAATCTTTCCATTGTTTTTTACGTGGTAGAAAGAAACGGATATTCGAGGAGCCTCACCATGTAGCACAGCAAACTTACTTCCATTTGGTTCCCAAGCAAAGGCTATTATGCTTTCTGGAAGAAAAAAAAGGGTCATGCTTTCTTTCTCATGATAAAAGCTAGTGTTTATAAATAGTGATTTAAAGGTTATACAGTATGACTAACATCACATTGGAGCCTTAAAACAAGCCAAGGGAGGTTGATACTACAGGTAACATCATTCCCCTTCTGCAAATGAAGAAACCACAGCTCAAAGAAATTAAGTGTAGGAGAAAGGATTCAAATCTGGGTGTTCAGCAATCACTAATAAATCAGTCTTTCCACACACCTATAGTTAAAACAGCTAGCATTCATACAGCACTTTAAGGCTTATGAAGCACTTCTCATTTGGTCCTCACAAACCTGGGAATATAAACTATTATGCAATATAATGATTTTCCAAGACAGACCAAAGATGAAGTCACATTTATGCTTAAAATGGGATATTTAACTTGATAAATTAATGTATGTGTAATCCTTTGTTCAATGGGCCAAACAGAAGTAAATCCAGGGATTGCTTCCAGCAATATTGGAGATAGATGTGAAACCACTTAAAAGTGGGCAGTCTCTTAACCTCTCTGTGCCTTCATTTTCTCACACAAAAAACAGAATAATAGCACCTACCTCACAGGGTTGTTGAAGGATCAGACAAGTTAACATGTATAAATCACTTTGCAAACTTTTAAGTACTATGTAAATGCTAGTTATTATTTTTAAAAAGTAACTTATTATGGGCAAAAAGGGAGGAATTATGCCCTTAGAAAGTACAGTTTCAAACAAGAGAAATAAGTATTTTCACAAATATGTTAGTAAAATTGAGTTACAAATTTTTCTAAGGAACATTTCCATTTCAGTATGTAGTGTTCTTAGCATTTTCCTTGAGGCATGAAAATGATTGCTGTTTTTTAATCATTCACACGAGCATTTTGTCAGTGGAATGAAAAGGATGTGGGTCACTGGTATCAAAGCCCATGGATCCCTGCAGGTCTCATATTGACTTAGAAAATAACAAATGAATTATCTATATTGTACTGTATTTTTATTTATTTGTTAAACATTTCTCAGTTACATTTTAATCTGGTTCCAGTGAGTCTGACATCTCTGATGCAGGTCATCTTCATCTAATACTAAAAATATTCAAGCAAATATGAATGTTCTAAATCACTAATAATTAAAGACTTAAGCAAACTTAAAATAATATCAAGATTTCAATACACAGTTTGCAAATTGACAAAGAAGGGAATAGTCAACAACAGAGAAGCTGTGCAAAGACAGCCATACTAATGCAATGCTGGTGGAGCTGGGAGTCAATACAACCAAACTATTTTGGAAATGGAATTATGTAAGTGACTAAAATACTCACAACCTTTTGGTCCAGAAATTCTACAACTAGGCTTTTACACCAAGGAGTCAGATAATCAGAAAAACCCCATATGTGACAAAATCAAAATACTTATAGCAGCACTTTCTGGGGATACTACAGAGTTGGAAACAAAGAAGATGCCCATAAATTGGGGGAATGGCTAGCTAGAATCATGGTACATGAATATAACGAAATAGAATTGAGCTCTAGGAAATAAAAAAACCAAAACTGTGAATACAGAGAAGCACGGAAAGATCTATACAATCTGATGCAGTGTAGTAAATAGAACCAAGAAAACTGACTACAATGATGTAACTGGAAAAGAACCACAAAAAAAGTGCAAAGGGTATGAAAAACAAAGTAGGGAAATGAGATAATACTCCCACACCACTCCTTTGTAGAGGTGAAACTAATACTACAGACCCAACTAATAATAAGAATTTATTGGTTTTGCTATTACTTTTCTTTTTTTTTGCTTTTGCTTTTTTTTCTCCCTTTAAAAAAATATTCTTTGTTATATAGGATGGCTTTCTGAGAGAGGCAAGAGAAGGAATCCCAAGAGAAAGAATAAAAACAAATATCTTTTTAAAAGAAAAATATTTAAGTTGGAAGTCAAATGTAATCACTAATAACTTTTTTCAAAATAAAGCCAACTACAAAGTTTACTTTTATAAGACAGTACGTACTAAATAGGAACTATTATTATTGACAGCATTTATGTAGCACTTTAAGGTTTGCAAAGCACTTCACAAATACTATCTTATTTTAATAAAGCATTTAAGCTCTCCCTTAAACATTTTTATAGGCTTCAATATATCACCTTAAAATGAAATTTTTGCAAGAGAATCACATGTATTCAGATTCTGGTCAATTCTAAATGGAATATAAATGGAATATAAATCCCTATTTAACTTTAAAAGCCAGAAGTATTTCCCTTGTTTAGTTATATAAACATGGTACATAAGATAACACAAAAAAGTGAAACTTGCCTTTCATTTCTACTACATCAACAGGCACCTGTTTCTCTCTCATACGGAAGATTTCAAAGTTGGTTACTACACCCTGTTTAAAAGGAAAAATACTGTTTTAATATGATAACATATAATAATATCATGTAATAATAATCCAGAAAGAGCTCTAAAGTCAGTCACAGGGAGAGACCTTTAGAGCTGGGAGGTACTTTAAAAGGCTTTTAAATCTGATCCTTTCATTTTATACATAAGAAACATGATTACCCTGAAGTTAAATGATTTGCCCCCAAAGGGTACATTATCTGCCCAACTAGAACACAAGAGAACCAGAACTTGAATATGGATCATTCGATTCTAACTCCAGTGAGATTAGTAATTTTTTTTAAATGACTATTTTTTCTCCCAGCTGGTAAATGGTCTAAAGCTCTATGAACCAGAAGCTTTCTAAGGAAGAAATCCAAATGACCAATAGCTTTGTGAAAAATCCATTAGAAAAATAAAAAAGTAAAGCAACTCTGACATTCCACTTCACGCCCAGCAGATTACCTCCGAGAGGGGCTGTGGGAAAATCGGGGGTACTGGTAACAACTAGTGGAATTGTGAACTGGGCCAGTCCTTCTAGACAAAAGCAATCTGGAATTTTGTCTTAAGAGATACTAACCTGTGTTTGGCTTTTGACCTATCTCCCAATAAGATAAAAGAAAGAAGAAAAGGAACTTTCTGTTCCCTGTGTACAGAGGTACAAAAATACTGCTAAACAGTCATTTTTTTTACATAGTGTCAAAGCAATTGGATGTTTTGGGCTCCTTCAGAGTAGACTGTCTTACTCTTTTAAAAGGACCCCACTGTGCTTTTGCCCATAAACACTTAATAAATGCTTTATTTATTTGTTCATCCAGAGAAGTGAGAACAAAAGGAGTGGCATAAATTAGAGAATGATGGAACAAATTATGATACATGAATGTAGTGGAATATTACTATGCAGCAAGAAATAATGAAGGGGACAGTTTCAGAGAAACCTGGGAAGATTTGTAAGTACTGATGCAGAGTGAGCAAAATGAAGAAAACAATTTATGTGATAACAACACTGTAAAAACAAAGGCCTCTGATCAATGTGAGAACTCTGATTAATAGCATTTACCAGAAGACAGATGATGACGTACGTTACCTCCTAGGGAGGTGAAGGTACTGAAGGTTTAGAATAAGATACCTTTTTTGGACTTGACCAATGCAGGAATTTCTTTTCCTTAATTATACATATCTGTTACAAGGGTTTTGGATTTCTCCCTTCTTTCAATTGGAAAAGGGAACAAGAGGGAGAAAAATCAACTCTTTGGTTAATTTTTTAAAATGTTGCTCCTCCTACAATATAGTTAATTTTTGACATGGCAACTACAAATTTAGTATCAGATACTATCATATCAATTGCAATTACTAAATCACAAAATTCAATGACACACAACTATAAAGTGCTATATAAATGTGAGTTGAAGTTTAAAAAAAAAAGGGACGGAACCTGAGGTAATAGAAGGTGGCTGGCTTTAGTCAGAAGACTGGCAGTTCAAATCTCAGCTCAGACACTATCTGAACAAGTCCCACTTAACCTTTCAAATTCAGTTTCTTTCTCTCTTAAGTGGGGATATTTACCTCACAAAGCTCTTGTGACAAAAGTAGCTTGTAAATCTTAAACCACTATCTAAACGAGTTATCAAAAAACAAAGAAAATCCATGTTATAATCTAGCAAAATAAAAATACTTTATCTGTAGCATGAATGGGGCTATTTAAACATGAAGGAAAAAGCCCAAGTTAGCAAGAAACCAGGAGACTGCTGTAGTTACTTACTTGGGTACCCTTTGGAGTTCTATCTACTTTGACACACAAGTAATCTCCATTCTTTTGCCAATGTAGCTTGCAGTCAACAACATTAAACAGATTTCTAACTCTGATTTCTTGTCTGGTGGGAAGTTGCATCAAGGTCACCCTAGCAGGAATGTCCTTATCTTCTGGCACCCAAAATGCAATTATGTTACCACCAGGAGACCAAGAAAAGTCCCTGTGGGAAAAGATGTTATCATTAACAATTATGATAATGAATTATGATTAATTGATTATAAGAAGAACAACTAAAGCCATTTAATCTGCTCTGATAATATAAAACAGTGTGTCATGCTATTATTTTATATAAACAATATAAGTATATAAGCCACAAGGCCAGCTGACAGAACATGCAGCTAAAGTAAAGATAGACAGGCCCAACTACAATCTTATTTTTTTTTTCAAAGACTGACATCACTGGACCACAGACCTAGAGCTGGAAACTGAGCAGAAAAAGCTACAATACAAATAAACATAAATGCAAAAGAAGAATTGTGGATGGTATAAAACATTTTATCCACATTTTTTCTTCATAGGACGAGAAGTCATAAAGAACAATTTATGAAGACAAATCATGTAACACATGCGAACATCTCAAAAACATTTCCATATACAAGCTGACAAGAGCATAGACTATCAATGTCTTAGGATGCAGTCGTAATCAATGCAGCAAAATGGAAGTAGGATAATCCAAATCAAAGACACGTGAATACATACTAGGGTATATTCATAAATGATGTTATCAATAGAAAAGGCACCCTAACTTGTTATGTTAGGACAGTGTTGAACTTTAGTTATGAATCATCCTATGATTTGCAGCAAGTATGAGACATGATGAACTATGTTTTAGGATTCAATTTGTACCCACAAAAACAAGCTTCTATGAAACTGATGAAGCTCTGTATGACCTCAGTACAAACACTATTAATGATGCATGACTAACGCTTCTATAAAATACAGGGCAGCCTAGCCCAGGGCCTTCTGGAACCATCCAGACTAGTTACCAAGAAATAATTACTAGGCTGGGCATTAAGTTTCTTCCATCCTCAAAAATAGAATACATGGAAGATGTTAACTAATCCCATGATAAAGGGAAAAAAAATGGTCAAAACAAGAGGCACAGGAATTACTTAAAGACAGAGGACAAACAGGAAGAAATCACTTACTTTATTCCAGGGATTTTCAAACTCTTCTTATCCAGAAGACCCATAGACTACAAAGAAAAAGACACGGCTGGATAAAAACATGTCAGAATCACAGGTCTCACAAGGAGGGTGAGGAACAATAGGAAATATAAATCTGACTAACACTAAAAATATCTAGCACAAGGCCCCCATTAGCTCCGCCCAAGGAAAGGTTAGGACGTAACACTAATTTACTGGATGACAGATCTTAGAAAATGGTGGACAATCTTCATCGCCAGAGCCTAGAATCCAGAGGGTTAACTAAACTGAAAAGGTAAAGGGAATGGAAGTAAATACCGTCAAGCAAAATCATTTACATTAAATACTCTATTGCCTATACAAAAACAGTCACTTACTGGAGTCTCATAGATGCTGAGAGTATCCATTGTCATTCGGGCAAAAAACTTGCCATCATGACTCCACCTAGGCAAATAAATAGATATCAGACGAGTTTGTCAGTTCCACAATTTTAGAGTCTAAAAAAAAGGTCACTCTGGATGCTAATATTGAACCTACTTAAAAATGGGCCAATGAGCAGAGCTTTCACAGTGAAATCCTCGTTTCTTCTGGCCTGTGAGAATGTCCCATATAATTATGGCCTGAGGGTCATCCTGCGTATCCATCAGAGGGCTGAAGGTCACAAGATACCTAGGAGAGAGAAAAGGAAATAACCACTGTATTAAACCTCTCTGTATGTTCCTTCCTCTGATACTCATAACCATACAGTAAGGCAGGTATTATTTACCCCCAAGTTAGAGAGAAAGGGACTGAGGTTAAAGGACTAAGTGGCATAACCACATGGGGTATGACTGACAGTTACTCCGAAAGCCCCAAGAGCAGCTCAAAGGCAATATCCTCATTTCAGCAGTTACTACTATTGGATTTCAAGAGCTCTAAGCAGGCATTCTTGGTGCTAAATGATACAGCTGAAAAAGTTTCTCCTTTGAAGTCAAGATCGTAAATAAAAGAAATTTAAATAAAATAAGTGTGTGCCCTAGGAGACAAGGAAAAGAAACTCTCATACATCTCTATTAATGTGGAATTAACAAAACTAACAAGGTAAATAAATACAACGATGGTCAGATATGATTCATATTTAGGCATTTAACAGCTGAGGAACCTCAGTTCCTAGAAGCCTGACTATTCACATCATTGTTTCGTTTTGTATCTCTAGAGCAGTGGTCCTCAACCTTCCTAATGCCGCCACCCTTTAATACTCATATGTGGGCGTATCTGCAAGTGGGAGGACCCACCTGGAGACAGATAGAGGAGGGTGTCTAGGTTCCTAAGGCCATCGGAAATATGTGTTTTCCGATGGTCTTAGGCAACCCCTGTGACCCCTATGAAAGGGTCATTCGACCCCTAAAGGGGTCGTAACCCACAGGTTGAGAACCGCTGCTCTAGAGCGTCTATTTTTACTTATACCATGAAAAAAGGAAAACTCTTAAGCCAGATTGCTCCCTTATAACACAATGGCAAAATAAAGAGCAAAACATAGTGTGACAGAGTGACAGATATAGCCCAAGATATCTTGGGCAATGACTTCAGTTGAATGTATCTCTCTTGGCAGGACTACCTATGGTCTGGTAAACTCAATTTGGGACTGACCCAAAGCCACAGTTTATTTCACAATAAAACTCCTATTTTGACCTACTTTATGTGCTTGGATAGACCTCTTTGACACTAATTAGAATGCTCTCGATATGTACAAACTGTGCCAACACACTAACCATCTCATCCTGTACAAACTTAAACATTAAAACAATACTCCATACTGAAACACAAGTAAACCGTGTCTGAATCAGCCATATTGCCAGACACAAAAGGTGGCATCTGAGCAAGTGAAGAATATAGATGTTCTTATTGTGAGAAGAGTAAGAGAAAAGGGATGAATAAGGTACTTAGCTGTTTGTGGTTTGTATAATGAAGGAGGAGACATTAAACAAGCAAAGTGACCTATAAGACAGAGTTACCAATGCAGGAGTCATTTATCATCCCGGTAATAGATGAAACCATGAGATGACGAATAATGTAAGACAATGAAAGCAGAAAGAGAAGGAGATAGAAAACTGAGCCTAAGAGGATACATACAGGGGAAGGGAGAAAGAAAAACCACTGAAGGAAAAAGGATAGAAGAGTGAGAGAATTAATACCAAAGAAGCTAAGAGAACAAAAAGTTCCAATGAAGAAGCGAGCAAAATGTCAAATGCTAGAGAGGTTAAGATGAAAATTTCCCAGCTGACCAAAAGTCAAACTGTTTCTAAAGTGACTTTTAATACAATAGTGGGACTAGAAGCCCAAGAGTAAGGGGTTAAAGAATAAAGAAAAAAAAAAATAAGAACTAGATCAAATATTCAAGAAAAATATAGAGGTTCCTCTTAAATATGCAGGACACTAAATAGACTACTTTTTGACCACGACAGCCTGTTATGACCAGGACTTGAACTTGGCCTCACTAGATCTTTCTACTCTGGATTCAGTTGTTTCTATCTGCTTTCACATCCAAACCTTTTCACAGAACTTTATGCTCCCTTTGCTAGACAAGATATCTCATACTTTTATAAAGAAATAGTGAATGAAATAAGAACTGATTTCTCATTTGATAAGAAATGAGCATCACAAGACCCAACAGCAATGAAATGAATATCAGATCTCATAAAAGCATACCTTTCACAAGGTGAGAAGTCAATAAGCTGCACCCCCTGATGGCTGAATCGCTGAATTTGTTTGAATTTTTCTCCCCCCCATAAAGCAATTCCTCTTTGATGGAATGTAGCCAAGTAGGTGCCTTTTGGTGACCAGCGCACATAGGTTTCTGTCCATCTCTGTGGAAATCAGTACCGCCATTAGCAAACAAAAACTGAGAAAACAACCATACAAAAGGAAAACTACAAAACTAAAGACTACTGCTCAGTCCCACTGAATCAAGTACGTTCATTTTTATGACCCAATTTACTTTGGCAGAAGAAAACTATAATGGACAGTTATGGAGTTATAATCTCAAAGAAACAAAGTGATATCTTTTCACACAACTTTCATATAATGAAACTTACTTTAAAAAAAAAAAGGTTTTAAGAAACATAAAATACATTAAGAGCAAGGTCTCAATCCAAAAGTCCCAATTTAAAGATAGATGACATAGGTATTCTTTGAGGGGTCTTGCAGGTTCCCCTACTACTGCCCTAGGAGCCCCAGGGCAGCTGACTCTCACCGCTCTTTCTTCAATGGAGACTGGGTCCTTCACATCATTCCAGAATATGGATGTACGATCCCCAGATTCAAAGATGACACTATATTGATCTCTGCATTCAGCCTCCTCCAGCCAATAGCGCAAATTTCCCTAGAATAATAAAGCAAGATGAAACGCTCATTCCATGTCATCAAAAATTTATTTTCAAATTTAATCACAATAAATTATCAAGTGATCAGAGACATCTTTGTTTTTTCTGATGGTTTTGAATGATTTCAAAAATAGCATTTAGATATCCAGGAATTGCCTTCTTAGCCCTTCAGACCTAAACTTAAAAACAAAAAACCATACCAAGTCTTTGAAGGGCTGCTTCTCTGGAATGTCCCACTCATCACTGATTGTCATATATCTGAAAGAGACCGTAACCTAGTATTAAACAAGGTAATGTTAGAGTTCACTGATTAGATCACAAGGCTGTTATGAGTACGTTTGTATGAAGAAAACTATAGCCAAAAGTCTGTACTTACTTGTCAAAGTCAGTAAAAAGGTTTACTCTGAATGTATGCTGTTTGTCAAGCTTGTAGCCATCAGCATTTTTAACAGCATCCAAGGCATGAGCAGGTGAGACATACTCCAGGAAAATATAACTGTATAAATATAAGAAGTAAAAAAAAGAAAGCAGTTGACTCAACTACAGTCTTTTGCATGTGCTGACATATCATTAAACCTCTCTGTTACTGGACAGTTACAATCCTTTAAACATTGTGGATAAAACAAATAAAGATTAGGTATATACTCATTCAATGTCTTCCATAAGCAAAAAAACCTAACAAATTGCAGCCAAAGCAGCTCGCACAAATCTCTTCACCAGAACATAAACTCTGCCTTGAAGAATGGAAACACAAAAATATATTCTCCATCTCCACAAAGAGTATTTAACAAAGAGAAATCGAGGCCAATTAAGGAGTATTAGCATATTTGCTGATTACAGGTAAAATAATATTAAAAGGATGTTTTACTCTTAACATAACTAAAATGTTATGGTTAATACGCTATTTCACAAGATGAAAATTTCCATTATATTACAAAAAAGGTTACTGGTCATTTCTCCAAAAATTTAGAAAGTCAACTTGCTGCATTTCTTTTACCTTGCTCTACTGCTTCCTCAAATTTTACCACTCATTTTATTTTTTTTTATTTTTTGATTTATGAAATTTATTTTCTTTATATAAATTATGTATTTCTCTGGGCAGACAGACTTTACCTTACTGCACTAACAGCACATCTGCAATACCAAGCTACAAGACAAATCTTAACAAGAGTTTGTATTCTTCAATGAACCACTGGTATACCAGGCACTCTGGAGAGGATAGGGGCAAGGAAGTCACCAGCCTCCCTTAACAGGATCTGCCGAGAAGGCTAAAAAATGGGAAGGGGGTATGCCTTTGCAACAGGACTCCCAGGAAGGGCAACATGCAAAGCTCACAAATGAACTCTAGGGAAGGGTGTGTTAAAAAGGCCAACAAGCCTAATGCACACTGCAGCTTCACTCCCCTTATATGGGAAGTTTAGCTCTGAAGAAAGCAGGGACTTTACCACTTTTTAAAAAAAACACTGCATTGCCAGTTTTTAATATTAGCTGCTTTCCAAAAATACGCCCCAAAATACATTCCTTACAATGCAATTGTATCTTAATAGTATATACAATATTGCATGTCTATAGTTTTCTACTTCACAAATCCCACCCCACCACCCTCTCAAAGAAGCAGTTCTTTGCAACTGGTCCTTGTATTTATTAGCCTGACTCTTAGAGGGGATGATTTCAGACAGAATTCTGGGATGACACAAATTGATACAGAGTGAATCAAAAGAATAATTTATATAATGACTCAGAAACTCTGATCAATTTAATGATCAACCACAAATTCAGAGAAAGAAACTTGCTACCTGCCTCCTGAAAGAGGGACAAAAGACCAGGGTCAAAAAGTACAGAATACGACAAAAATAAATTCATATCCTCGATCTCATTCCTTTTGGACATATTTGTATTGCTTGACTATACATAAGTTATGGGAATCTGAAGATCTTCCCTGCCCCTGGGCCCTTTAATAGGCTTAAGTGGCTCCGAGAACCTTCCCAGATTTGAAAATACACTTCGCCCCCTAATAGGCTGAATGTGATCACATGGAGCCTGTGGTGGGAGGCCTGTTTTTCAGGAATGCCCAAACCTTATTACTTTGTGATTGGGCAGTTGGTCAAGAGAGTTGTGACATTCTCTGATCCAGGAGAAAACTATATATACCCTGATGTGAGGTTTTGCTTTGGGGCTCACTCTGGATAAAGTTGTGTGATTTGGACAGACAAGACTCTGGGCAGCCGTTGAGCCCCCACCCCCCATACCCCGGCTTTGAAAAACCCAGATGTTGGTGCTTCCCTCTCTGGTAACTAACTAGGTATGGATGTAATGGTCAGATGCTGGAAGCCTCTCTGCTGATCTGTTTCTTTGTCTGCTTATAACTTCTATTTGTATTCTCTGAAGTTCAGGGTGTTGACTTTTCTCCCTGAACTAAGTAAATGACATATGTTTGATTGATTAAAGTAAGACTGTTAACCCATTTTGAGTTACTTTCCTTTAGAAAAGCAGATATAAGAACCTGTGCTAGCAACCGTCCTGGGTAAGCAAGAGTGCTTGCTGCTACAATGTGCTTGCAAAACAGGTTTTGTTTTTCTTTTGTTTTCAATTTGGGTGGAAGAAGGGAAAATAGGTAGACTTCTGTTGACTGAAAAAAAATAAAATTTAATTTTAAAGATAGCAGAATTACTGGTCTACCAGTAATTCTACCTTTTATCTCAATGACACTGTGAAATATATTCACATAACTACTGGGCTGTTACGCTGTGCACAAACCTGTGTTTCTTGCTATTCTTTTTTAAAGTGATTAGGTTTTCTTGCTTATTTTAAAAAAAAAAAGGTAAAATTGTGTTTTTAGCCTTCCTAAAATTCATACAACTTGCATTTCTGTTAAAGTCTTTCCTCAAGATTTTAGGTTAAATGCTTGAATTGTAGAATTGTATTTGAATTTTGACGGCAGTAAGACAAAACAGTGACTGGATTTCTGCAAGTGATCAACCAGTCTACATGATCACAAGACCCACTATATTACCTCCTTTTCTCTTTCTCTAGCGGTTTGCCTTGTGGCTGACTTACACAACAGGGGGAGAAGGGGCAACCAAACCCCTGAAAAGGATAAGTGACATTTTTCATTACTCACCCTTTAGTTTTTCCATCTTCTTCTGGGTAATAATCATTGGTTATTTTCCCAAACTTGGAAAAAATCTTGTGGATGACATTCTTCAGTTTCTCAAGACGGTCAGGTCCTACCTGAGGAACATTGTCTACCACTATTACAGAATCAATTCCATCAGCTTCCTGTGGTCTATCTTTGAGTACATCCCCCAGCAATTCTGTAAAAGTTAAAGATATTAATTTACCAAAGATGAAAAAACTCATGTGTGCATGCACGCGCACATACACACACATGCACACACACACTAATTCCCCAAACTTAAAAGTCAAAACAATTTATGAATTAATGTGAACTTTTACTTTTTTTTAAATTTTAAGTTCCAAATTAATTCCCTCTTTCCCACCCCCACCTCTTATACCTACTGAGAAGGCAAAAAACACAAAGCCCATAAAAATATGTGTAGTTATTATGTTCTTGAATTAGCTATGGAAGGAAGGAAAGGAAAAAAGAAGTAAAGAAGGGAAGAATGAAAAGAAACACACATATGCTTCAATCTGCTCTCCCAGGCAGCAGAGTCCATAATGGGTCCTTTGGAATCACGGTTGGCCATTGTGGTGATCCAAGTCACTAAGTACTAAGTCTTCTAGAATCCGTCATACAGTTTATCTTCTGTGATCCAATCTATTGAGTCCATCATGAACTCTTCCCCGATTCACAGAGATACAATTTCCTTCATGATCCTCTAATTTGCTTATGATACCCTTTATGTTTGAATCATGAACCCACTTGGTGCTTATTGTGGTTTATGGCTACAAAGTAGTCTATACCTACTTTGCACCAGACTGGTTTCTAGTTTTCCCAATGGTTTTTGTTAGATACACTTTGAACAAAAAGATTCCTAATTACTAACAAAGATTGCACACTATTTTTTTTTTTATTTTTAAACTTTTATTTTTAGTTTACATCATTCATTTCCATGAGATTTTGATTTACAAATTTTCTCCCCATCTTTCCCCTACCCACCACCCCAAAACAGAGATCCCACTGTCCCCCTCCCCCAATCAGCTCTCTCCTATATCCTCTCCCATCACCCCTCTGACTTTCCAGTAGGGCAAGATGGATCTCCCTACCCCAGTAACTGTTTATTTCCCTCCTTCCTATTCCACCCCTCCCACTTGTTCTAGATAGCACACTATTTTCAAGACCTTAAAACATACAAATCAAGAAATTATGATTGCCTTAAATCCAGTCTCCCATTTACTTTCTCAAAAGAACAGGAAATAGCCATAACATTATATTAACTCATCAATAATGATGGAAGATGATAGGAAATATGATTTAAGAAAGGGAAAATACAAACAGGAAATACGAATATGGAACAAGAGCCTGAGAAAAAACGAACATTTAGAATTTCTATAGGCCAACTTAATTTCAAACTTTCTTTTGCTACATATATGGAAAAAAAACAATTATAATGTTGTAGCAAAACTATTAGCAAAAGTTTATGAAAGTTTGTGAGATGCTACAATGTACAGCCTTTGGTTATAAGGCTTAGACAGCTAGAAATAACCTCACTTAGTACATGGCAAAGAAATACATTATTTTAATTTATTCTCTAGTTAATCATGAATAATTTGTTTTTAATTTAATAACAAAAAGGAAAGCATGACAGAGATACCACCATACTCCCTGTTACAGAATTTTTTATTTTGTCTTTTGGTTTGGTCTTTCATCAGGAAGACAGAAGGAAAACAAGGAGGGCCCTGACATACTAGAGATGGGGAATGGTTAAGGTCCACACTACTTCAGCAGAGCTCGTCCCTCCCTTACCTTTATGTATATATGCAAACAGTATACAAACACGTCCTTTATAAAACCAATGCATGAGGGACAACGATGAAAAAAAGCATTTTTCCCTGAATTATTCAGGGTAGAGAGTTCTTTATAACAAGAACAAAGCCCTATTATCGCACATAATACATACAGTCATAAAGTGAAACATGCACATAACTTTGTTACACAGAATTCTTGCTGCGTAATGTAATCTCACTATTTCTTGACACTTCGACTAAGACACTTGCCTCTTGCTGTTAATTTAGGATAAGATTAACTCTTGTCAGCCTGGCAAAGGGTTAGTCTCACAATATTATTTCTACAAAGTTAAATCAGTTTCTGATTTGAGCCAATTTCCACTTAATGCCAAAGTTTGGTTAAGTCTACATATAAAAAGAACTTAAATTTTATTTTCTATTTTCTAGAATTGGAATTACTTTCTTATTTCTAGAAATTCTATTTCCAATTCATCTTAAAAGTACAGAAGACACTAACATTCAAAAAGTATAATAAATGCAAAAGGAGATTTCAGCTTCAAATCATAGCTAGTCTAGAGGGAAAAACTTCATTTCTTAGAGAAGGCAGAAGGAAGACAGAAAAAGGAGTAAGGGAGAAGACAAACCAGAACCAAAGTGGAATCAAGTGGGAGTATGGTTAAACAAAGTGTGGTGTGTAAAAAGTAATGGAATACTCCTATAAGGCATGAAGAAAATAATAAATTCAGACAAAGGAAAATCTGTATGAACTCATGTAGAGCTAAGAAAGCAGAAGCTAGAACAATAAATACAAGAATAATGGAAACGAAAGCAACAGAAAGACATCAAAATTCAGAATAAATGTGGTTGAGTATTCTTGGTTTTAGGAAAACTCTTTGGTAGCTTAGTACAACATATCGCAAAATTCTGCACATACAGGCTGGCTGCTGTCACTTAAACATTTTTCTTTCTAAGAGGGAGGATTCTATTAGGAGGCAGGTTACTGGAAATTGTCTCTAAGTATAAAAAACAAAGCCAAAAACAAACAAAATGCACCAATAAAACTTTTTGAAAAAGGAGAGATGCAAAAGTCAAGAAATGCAAGTGTGAGTTTAGCTGATTCTTGGAGAAAAGGCTTCAGTGTAATCAGTGTAATTAGTTAACAAGCTTCAAAATAGTTAACCTCCATCCATAGCCCTGAAAATTATTCCAGGCCTTCAGAAACCTCAAAAAGCATTATCACCAGAGCTATAGTAGTAGAAAAGAAGACAGTCAGGCAACACTTGATTTTTAATCCTATTACTAGATTCATGGTCTTGGGGAAGTCAATAAATGTCTCTAAGCCTCAGTTTCCTCATTTAGAAAATGGGGAAAATAATATCTGCTACTCTTTACCTCATACCATTATGAGGATCAGGTGATAATTATGTGAAATGTTTAGTAAATATGCTACAATATCTGAAGAATTGGAAATGGAATATGACTGCCTCAAGTAACAGGGTTGGCAATATTCTCAATAAATTATCTAATCCACTTTGCTATTTCCATATTGAAATTAACTATACTATCCCATAATAGCTCTTTTTTCCTTGAAAATCTTTCATAACATTCTACTTCTAGCAGATTAACAGAATGGACTGTTCCAGGATGCAAAAACAAATACTGTCTTGATACTACTGAAATGTCAGGTCCTAAGCATAAGTCAAGAATCCCATTAAGCTAGCTAGCTGCCTGAATGCTCTGGTACTATAAGAGACCTTCTTAAATAACAGGGGCCTGCCAAACAATGACATCATTGGTCATAGTTCCAGCAATAACTTTTATTTAGAAGCTCAGCTTAACAGATCAGTAAACCTATCAAAACTGAGGTTATACAATACTTTAAAATAACATGACAAGAATAATGGCTAGTAAACATACTTATCTATACTAAATCTAATTACAATTCTAATTTTTCTTTATTACCTTGAATATTTGAATGTACAAAATATCACAAAGATCAGAAAAAGACTGGCTGATATAATTTCCCTTGCTGCAAGTAAATTTCTAAAATTTGGGTAGGATGAAAAATATAAGGGCATATTACAAATGAAAAACATCAGTTAAGAATAGAATGCAATTTTCTTTATTCCTAACTAAAGGGTACCCAAATACTCTCAAGATAGATAATAAAAATTTACCCTTTTAAAAATAATTTTCAAGACTATTATTCAAAATGTAAAACTTGATAATGGGAGGTTAAAAATCAAGGTCAAAGACTAGAGAAGTGGAAGAAGACAAAGATGCTACATACCACACTCCAAGTTTTAAAGAAATACCTGATATATTTACAACGTAAAATTCAATCAAATCCTTGGGTTTATTTTTAAAATTGACAGACTATACAATTAAATTGCCTGTTAAGCCTACTCACCTTTTATAAGGTTTGCATCTTACACAAGTCAGTTTTTATACAGAGTGATGCAATTCCTCCCACTTATAAAGACCCAACTATGTCTTTTTATAAGCACCTACCATTTTTACAAGTAGTTTGTAAGAAAAAAAAAGTTAGTAGTAGTAGCTATATGAAGAGAGAAAATAGTGGATAGTTTGCCTCAAAATTAGGAAGACCTGGATAACTCCCTCTGACATATATTACCAGCATAAGCCAGTCAAAGTCTTTAACTTCTTAGTGATGTAGACAACTCTAGGAGAGGCATTCATTAACTGTATTTCAATCAAATTGGTTTCTTTGCAGTCTTATATATTTTATTTTATGAATTTAAAAACATTATTCTGAGAGGAGTCCAAACACTTCACCAGACAGCCACATGGGTTCATAACCCAAAAAGGTTAAGAACCACTACTCTAAGACTGATAAGTATCCAGTTGCATAAAAGGTAGTAACTTGTATTTGTAGAGAATTTTTTATCATAAGAGTTCCCTATACAAATGAAATCACAGATCAAGTTCCTACAAATGTCCTCGATCTTTACAAACACAAATACCTGGCTAACTATCCTTCAATATGGCTGCAGAAAAAGAGAAGGAAAAATTCTTAAAAACTAATGAGTTAAAAAGAGAGACAAGACTCAATGAGTTAAGAGGAAAACACTTAGAATTAAAAGCTGGACAACTATTTGCTTAACTAAGCACTAGATTCAATTGAAAAACTAAATGATTTTAGAATGATTGTAGATAAAGACATTACTGTGAAATGAAGTTAAACTATGAAGAAATAAATCAAGTCTCGGGTTGTTACTGTTAAACAATGTGTGATGTTTTTTAAGATGGGTCAATGAAAAGTTCAAATGAAAAACTACACAGATTTCTGAAAATTTGTTTGGTATAAGATGTGTAGAAGAGAAAACACACATGATCTGGTCAGAACTAGCAGTTTCTCTGATATGAGTAACTAGCTAGCATTTATAAGGCATTTTATGGCTTGCAAAATGTTTATGTGAAACATTCACACAGGCCACTTAAAGAACTTGACTAGGGTGAAGTTATTAAAATAACAACAAAAACCCTACCAAAAAAAAAAAAAGAGCAGGAGATTTGGTGCCAGGGGATCTGTATTCAAAGGACTCTGCTGTTTTTCCAGGCATATGGAACAAGGCCTTACAAATAGCAGGGCGTTTTTTGTAGAACAATGTTGGACTAGATCAGTGGTTCTCAACCTTCCTAATGCGACTCTTTAACACTCATATGTGAGCATATCTGCATGTGGGTAGACCCTCCTGGATAGAGGAATGGTGTCTTAGGTGACCCCATTTGACCCCCAAAGGGGTCGCAACCCACAAGCTGAGAACCGCTGGACTAGATGATTCACTAAGCTAAGTGTGCCAGGCCTGGAGTCAGGAAAACTTGAGTTCAAATTCAAACTCATGACACTTCCAAGCAAGTCACTTAACCTGTTTGCCTCAGTTTCCTAAACATTAAATCAGGATAACAGCAGCTTCAGTCTGCCAAGGCTGTTGTAAAGAACAAATGAGAGTGACATATGTAAAGTCCTTTTCAAACTTAAAGAGATAAATGCTAGCTATTATAATCTCTAAGGTGCAGTCCTACATGCTAAATCCCTTTAAGCCAAAGGTTATTTCAAATCTAAGTTGCTCAATTCAACAATTACTTTGCTACACTTGCTACAAATTCTTTGTCAATCTGCATCTACACCTTGAATTAATTCATGAATATTAAAAATGTATTACGAAGAATTCTCTTTTGATATATTTCAACTGCAGCACCAATACCATGGAATTGAAATTAGTTTTTTAGTTTTAATTCAATGAATATTCTTTTTAACTTATGTGACATCAACAATTTTGTACATTCTTTTTTATTACGTATTTCTGCAAAAAAGGTTTATGATTATTTTTAATTTTAGTCAGTGTGATAGAAGAGCAACAGATTTAAGGAACAAAAGATATGAGTCTGAATTCTATTTCTGCTACTAATTAAGTGATTCTGAGGAAGCCATTTAACCTTTCTGCATATCACTTTCCTCAGCTATAAAATGAAGGTGTCAGATTATAAAGAAAAACAACTTTGGAAGCCTTTAGAACTCTAACAAATGTAATGATAACAATTCCAGAGGGCCAAAGATGAAAAGGTGTGTTGTACTTAAAAATGAAGACACATCCATCTTTTGGACATGGCCAAAATGGGAATTTATTTTGCTTGGCTATGCATATTTGTTATGAAGTTTTGATTTTTTCTTTTTTTTTTTTTAACCTGGGGAGAGGTAGGAAAGAAAATAAAAGCTTGTTAATTGGAAAAAGTAACCAAAAAAACTTAAAGTTGTCCAAGCAGGAAAAAAAGAGAAGGCTGGATCTGATAATCTCCCATCAGAGTAACTGCTGGAAGGGATCTCAGAAATAATGAAATTGAAGCCCATGGAGGCAAAAGTGCCTCATACTGAACAGCTATTATTTTATTGGCAGATTTGGAACTTGAACTCACCGAAAAGAATCACAGATCTAAAGCTATAAAGGACTTCAGGAGCCATCTGCTCCAACTCCCCATCTGATGGATAGAGAAACTAAGGCCCTGAAAGATGTAATAATTTACTCAAGGTAAAAAAAATAAAACATAGGTAGGATCTAAACTCAAATCCTGCACCCTTACTTTCTTAATTTCCCCTTCTAACTCTTAAGTACTACAATCTGTTCTCTGCTGCAGTTTTCTCACCTGTAAAATGGGACTATTTGTACCTATACTTTCGTAACTTTCAAATTTATATTAAGGAAAGCACAAAATCCTATATGAATGTCAATTATTACTATATTTTATCATTTATGGAGTTCTAAAATGGAGAAGCAGATTACTTAGGTGGATGCTGACAGCTTGCTACCCCTTCTCAATTCTACCCCCTACCAGTTCTAAGAATATCTGAGGTTAGTGGGTTTTCTGTGTTACCAATTAAAATCTTAAGCGAAAGGAGAAATTAAGAAAAAGTCATAAAAATGGACCTGTTCTGATGTTCTCTTAAAGAGAAGCATCTATTATAAAATCCAGAGACTAACAAAACAGTACAATTATCTGAAAGGAGATGCAACCTTACCCATATTTCTTGTAGTCAGAGCCCTGTGAGTAAAATACATACTGTATTTAACCTTTTTTGTAGAAAGGAAGTAAATTCTTGGAACACTGATGATCTATATTTAGGACATTTTGGACTCAAACCTGGGTAGGCCAGTAGTATTTTTAAGGATCTCCTTCCCTTTCTTTTCTCAAAAAAAAAAAGGAGAAAAAAACTACAATATGGAATAAAGTTTCCATTTTTATAGAATTGAAAGAATCGGAAAAAGTGTTTCATGTGCATGATTTTATTTAATACTCACCACTGTGAAGCAGGTGATGAAAACTATTCTT
This sequence comes from Pseudochirops corinnae, assembly GCA_028646515.1. Lineage (NCBI taxonomy): Eukaryota > Metazoa > Chordata > Mammalia > Diprotodontia > Pseudocheiridae > Pseudochirops > Pseudochirops corinnae. The sequence continues at coordinate 103,025,964 of CM053587.1, forward strand.
ATGTTACAAATAAGGAAACTGAGGCTCACACAATTAAAGTAATTTGCTTAGGTCTTCAGACTCTTCTCCCCACCCCACGCCATCCCCCAATTTTCCCTATCCATTCATTATACATATATATAGTTTCTCTACCCAGAAATATCTGAATAAACCAGTTAAGTAGAGAAAAAGAAATAATGGAGTGAAACTTGGGAGTCAGGTTAAAATGCTGGCTCTAGACTACTGAGATACTTACACTTCTTTAACTTGTACTTTAAAAAAAATGATATATCTGGCCTCAGACGCTTAACACTAGCCCTGTGTCCTTGGGCAAGTCACTTAACCTAAATTGCTGTGCCCTCCCCCTCCAAAAAAAAGCAAAAAAAAAAAAACTGACCATTGTATTTCAGTACGATTCATTTCCTTTGTCACTTTATGAAACATTATGTCTAAGTTTCACCAGACTACCAAAGGAGCCCAAAAAGAGGCACTTTGTAACCTTTGGTCTATCACTTACATGCCTCAGTTTCTTCATTTGGTGAAAATTCTTCCGATACCCTGAGTTGTAGGCAGAAAAGATAAATAGGGACATTGCTATTACGGGATCATTACAGACGCGGGGGGAAAAAGCCGCTTCTCATGTCAAGGTGGAGGTCGGACCCGCCCCTCCCTGGGGGCCTCTGCCCCCCACCCCCGGCCCCGGCTCTCAGGCTCTCACCGTCCTCGCTGATGTCGTCCACGAAGCCCTCGGGGTCGCTGAAAGAGATTTCGTCCTCCTCATTGCCATTCTCCAAGCGCCGGGGCTCGGCCTCCGCCTCTTTGCCCTGGTCTTCCTTCTCGCCCCCGGCCTCCTCCTTCTCCTTCTCCTCCTCCTCCTCTTTCCCTCCTCTGTCCTCTGCCTTCTCCTTCTCCTGCTTCTCCTCCTTAGCCTCCTTGGGCTCGGAAACCTTGTCGGGGGGCTGCGGCTGCCCGGGAGGTGGGGACGACGGGGGCGGCGACCCGGCCGAGGTCGGTTCTCCGGCGGCCTTCTCTACTGCTGGAGGCTTCGCGATCGCCTCGGGCTCCGGCCCGGGCTTGGCCACAGTCACCGCGGTGGCTTCCTTTTCCCCCTTCTCCTCGGGCACGAGCACGGAGGCGGCCGCCGCCGCCTCCTGGGCCCCGGGTCCCGCAGGCCGCTCCGGTTCTTCCTCGATGGCCTGCTGCTCCGGCTCAGCCCGCTCCTCGGCCGCTTCGGGCACCGCCACGTTCTCCGCGTCCTGCATGGGCCTCAGCACCCGCTCAGCTCTCACTGCTTCCCTGGTTTCGCCGCCACCAAACTTCCGACTCTACCAGTTGCCACCGCGGGGCCCGCCGGCTCCTACTCCCAGGCCATGTGCGCCCAACCTGGGGGAAGGACTGAACCAAAGGGCCTACGGTGAGGGGGAAGGTCCCACGCCCTCGTGTGCCACGGCATGCCAAAAGAGCTCAGAGCCAAGGAGACGCGTTTAGGAGTGTCTCAAAGCCCTCTATTACTGACACAAGAAGCAGGATTTCGGTCTTCGATGCAGCCTAATTCTTTAGGTCAAATACTCTCCAACTTTGGGCCTCCCATTTTTGCGAAAGAACTTGGTTCAGTCCAACATGGCAGTCACTCTCGCAGGGTCCCGCTAAGAGCTAAGTTAACAGCCAGAACCATTTCGAAGCCTCAAAAGGGGAGGTAGAAGTTCCCGTCTTGAAAGAACGAAAAGAAAAAGAAATGTGACCCATTAACCAATTCCGGAAAAAATGTAAAGTTCCGTAAAATTCTTATATAGCGTTCTATTGACTTCTAAACAGATAGTTTACAAGGCTATAAACCGAACACCCCCTCCGCTCCCGATACTTTAGATTTGTCTACTGACTAGGCAAAGAAATGGACAATTCCAAAGTATTTAAAAAGAAATTCTGAGCGGGACAGAGAGGCTCGACACCTCAATAAGGAAGATTCCGCTAAATTCATTGAAATAGTTACATCGGTGGTGGTATTCCCTTTCCTCTAACTCTCCCTGCGGTTGCCTTGATCCCTCGCTTTGCCCCCACAACCAATGATTTCTCCGGAATGGAACGGCCCACAAGAGACCTCCTCCCGAGGAGCCGGGCGGTCTGCTCCCGCGGGACTCTGGGCGTTGTTGCGGAGGCCGTGGGTCGGACTAGGAGGAAACGAAGCCGCTCCTTCTGAGGGTCTACGCAAGGTGTGGGAGGTTAGCCGGAGGCAGGGTCCCTCCTCGGAGTGTAGGGCCTTGGGCAAGTTATTTAAAGTCCCTGTGACTCCCAGCGCTGGAAGGGGGGCGTTTCCTCTCCTGGAGTTTCTCATTCCTGCTGAGAAATCTCAGGTCCGGTACCCCCTCTACCAGGTGTGAGGCAGGGGGTGTCAGGGGACCTTGGACTGAAATTTCATGGTCGGAGAATGTGAGCTCCTTGAGGGCAGGGTCTGCACTTAGCTCAAAGTCAGGCACGTGGTGATAGTAGTAATAGTAGCAGGGGAAGTAGTGATGGCGGTAAGAAGAGTAGTAGTAGCAGTAGTAATTTATATAGCTTTCTGTGTGCGGGGCTCTTTACTTTCCAATTATCTCATTTGATCCTAATAATGATGATGATAGTATTTACATAGCCCCTACTGTGTGCCAGGCACTGTGCTAAGCACTTTCCTATTATTATCTCATTTGATCCTCAGTGATAATAATAATAGCTAACATTTACAAAGCACCTGATATTTGCCAGACACTGCTGAGTGCTTTTTGTCACATTTGATTCTCTCAAGAGTAACAAAAACGTTTCTGTGGTGCCAGGTGGGCCAGCTAGATGGTACAATGGATAGAGCACTGGGTTTGGAATTGGGAATACTCACCTTCCTGAGGTCAAATCTGGCTTCAGACACTTAGTAGCCGAGTGACCCTGGGCAAGTCGCTTAAGCCTGTTTGCCTCATCTGTAAATTGAGCTGGAGAAGGAAATGGCAAACCACTGCGATATTTTTGCCAAAAAATCTGAAATGGGGTCACACAGAGTTGGACAGGACTTAATAACAACAATTACATTTGATCTTCACGATAATTTTTTTTTAACTAGCTAACATTTTGTATAGTGTCCTACTGTGTGCCAGGTACTATGCTAAATGCTTTACAATTATTATATCATTTGATCCTCACAGCAACTCTGGTGCTATTATTATCCCCATTTTACAGATGTAACTGAGTCATACAGGTTAAGGCCAATCCAATAAACATTGGTGCCTACTATGTAGCTATTAAGCACCTACTTTGTGCACAGGCACTGTGCAAATGCTGGGGGATACAATTAGTAAAAAGACAGTTCTTTCCCTTGAGGATTTTATAGTCTAAAGGGAGAAATAGCACACAAAAGGAGGAAGGCAAAGGGGGGGGGGGGGGTGCCATGATCTGAGGCATCTTGTTCTGTGGAGTGGAATGAGCAGAGTACAGTTTCTGTCCTTTATAAAAAAAAGGCTTTGCTCCTTGAACACATTTTATTTAAACCAGTAGAGAAACACTGTTTCAGAGCAGTGTCAGTATACCACTACAACAGAACTATACCCTTTAAGTGATTTGTATTAATATTATATGTAGTTTTTTAAAGAGCTCCAAGATATGCATGTTCTTCCTTATAGAAGATGGATATAATTGATCTCTCAAAGATATCCTTATTTTAAAATCTCATTTATATAAAGACTTCAAAAAACAAATACTTAGGTTACATAAAATATTTTTAATTTACCATTTCAGTAAAAGGTATTCAAGCTGTAAAAATATAACCTTCGTGAACTGATTATGATCAGATTAAAAATTGTTGGTTTCAGCTATATGTATCTAGGTTTTGATGGGAGTACTTTGTTATTTCATAACTGCTAGTTATGAACATTTCTAACTATAAGTGTAGAAAATCTTAAACATTAGCATACTTTTAAAAAAGTTTGTACTAGTGAAAGTGACAATTAAAGATCTGAATAAGCAACTCACAAAGGATCATCTTTATCTACAAGAACTTTTTCTTTATGCAACTCATCCCCATTTTTTGGCCCAGAATATGCTTTCCTTTCAGAATAAATGCTTAGTATGGCTTTATACATAGTTTACTGTGTTTTTCAAACAGTCTAAAGAACCTTGATCTGAAACATTATCACAAGTGAGAAGCTAGCCCGTTAGACTTATATGTATTGTAAACATGCTTTAGGGAAAGGAACCTTAAAAACATGTTTAATCTTTGTTTCTAAAACAATAAAAAATTTTAGTTAGGAAGACTAAAATAAAGGAAGACTTTGGGGGAGTTTGTACTCTACCTTCAGTCCTCTAATTAGAGGGAAAAGAAGCTGAGGGAGGTAGTGTCAATTAAGACTTAAGTTTAAAAGTGTGATAGTGAGTTTAGAAGTGATGAGTTTATCCTAACATGGGCATCTTGTTCCTTGGAACCAGGCCTAATGCAAAGTGAAAAGGTATGGGGACAAAGTCAGGTGATTTGCCCCAGGTAACATACTAATAAGTGTCTGAGGCTGAAATTAAAATCAAGTCTTTACGGTACAGATCCCTGAACTATCCTATGAGCCACCTGTCTCTTGATTTTTTTTATGTCATAAATCCCTGGTAAAGTCTATAGACGTCTCAGAATGATATCTTAATGCTAAATTTCAGCTAGAGGTTATTGAAAATGAGGATGTACTTTTTTTTTTTTCTCATTCAAATTCACAGCCCCCTGAAAGGAACCCTTCCCCAGGTCCTGTGAGAGGACTAAAAGCCAGCTAAGCATTTGGCTCCTGCAGAGCCCTTGGATTGAGGTAGCTAGGGCCATCTAGCCCAATACTGGACATGGACTCAGAAAGATCTGAATTTTAAATCCAATCCTAGAAACTTACTAGTTGTGTAACACTGAGTGAGTCATTTAACCTCTGTTTGATTCAGTTTCCTCAACTGTAAAACGAGAGTTTTAACAGCACCTACCTCACAGGATTGTTTGATTAAATGAGATTAAGGTTTGTAAAATGCTTAACACAGTGCCTGGCACATAATAGACACTACAGAAATGCCAATCATTACTATTTTTTGTTATACCATTGGATGAAATTTTTTTTAAAAACTAGAAAAATCTTTTTTCTTGTTTCTGAGGATATATTTTTTCCCGGAGTAAGGAGGTTGGGGGCAGTCCATGTTGACAAGTAGCTTTTATGTTACCTTACATGGTGCTCAGTAAATGACTGATCCACTAAGGGTATTGATCCTAGCATTCAAGTGAGAGAAGTCCACGTCACAATCCATCCACCAGCCAAAAGTCTGAGATTCTTCCCTTTCTCCTTCCACTTTATGTGGCTGCTTTTACATCCAGGCAATGAGGAAAAGATGTCAGAAGTGTGAGCTCTTAGTCTCCTGAGCAATACATTTTTAAGGAAAAGCTAGTCTGACATGCGTAAGATATTTCTCCTGTCACACAGGGGTGCTGCTGGAACCCTGAGGGAGAGATGTAGAAGGCCTTGTACCACAAGATCTAGAGCATATTTGTGATGTGCTACTTCCCTCAGTGTACATTATGGTTAAGCTATACTAATCTCTCTTGCTGTTTCTTATGCATGAAACTCCATCTTCTGACTATGTGCCTTTGTCTGCCATATTCAGAATGTGTTCCCTCCTCACCAGACTCTAGCTTCTTTGAAAATTCAGCCTAAGTTTCCTTCTAGGGCAGCTAGGAGGTACAATGGATAGAGGCCTGCTCATCTTCTAAATTTAAATCTAGCCTCAGATACTTACTAGCTGTGTGACCCTGGGCTTCACCCTGTTTGCCTCTGTTTCCTCATCTGTAAAATGAGCAGGAGAAGGAAATGGCAAACCACTCCAGTATCTTTGCTAAGAAAACCCCAAAAGGGTTCAGATATAACTGAAAAGACTGAACAACAAAAAACATCTATCTGAAACTTTTCCTAATCTTCCCAGCTGCTGGTGTCTTCCTTTCCTAAGGTTATCTTGTACTTATTTTATCTATATTTTGTCTATATTTTTATATGTTCATATCTCCTTTCACCCTCCCCCCAGACGTAAGCACATTGAACAAGGACTATTTCTGTTGTTGTATCCCCAGCACAGTGTCTTGTTCATAGTGGGTGCTTAATAAATGCTCATTGTAAGTTATTCACTCAGCCAGCATTTATTAAGCATTTACTGTGTGACAAGCAATGTGCTAAGTGCTAGGGACACACAGAAAAGCCAAAACATGTTTCTTCCCTACCCTCAAGGAGCATTCTAATGGGTGACAACTTGCAAGTAATTATGTACATATAAGATATATACTGTATCAATGGAAGCTTTATCTCAGAAGGCTTTGGAGTAGGCAGAACTAAGAAAGGCTGCCTGCAAAAGCTAAGGTTGTATTCTTATAGGCTGAGTGGAGGATTCTGGGCATGGAGGACAGATGGGATATAATGTGTAAAGAATGGCGATTGGCCAACAGAGCTGAATCATAGTTATTAAAGCTTAAAACTGCACTAAGAGTCTTGGAACACACCCTTCGAATATTGAATTCAGCATGTTCTGCTTGTTGGTGTTTCCCTCTAAGCCTCCTTTTGATCTCAACCATGCATTTAAAAAATTTTAAATAATATGTTTCCCAATTACATGTAAAAACAATTTTTAACATTCCTTTTTTTTCCCTAAATCTTGAGTTCCAGATTTTCTTCCTCTCTCTTACCTTCCCACTCTCTGACATGGTAAGCAATTTTATATAGGTTATACATGTGCAATCATGCAAAACATTTCCATATTAGTCATGTTGTGAAAGAAGATACAGACCCAAAGGGGGAAAAAAACATGAAAAAAATAAAGTGAAAAATAGTAAGTATGCTTCAGTCTGCATTCAGACTCCATCATTTCTTCGTCAGGATGTCTATCTATCATTAGTTGGAGGGTGGAGTGGGAACAATAGGGGTTAAGTGACTTGTCTGAGGCAGGATTTGGACTTCTGACTCCAGGGCTACTGCCCCACTACCATGCATTTTTAAAAATGCATCATCAGTGATCGTCTCTTTCTCTCTTTCCTTTTTTCTTTTTGCATCAATGACCAATTCTCTGCTCTGTAAGAAAAATAAAACTTTTCCTGTGACAATAACATTAATACAAAATAATAATAACTAACATTTATATAATGTATACTGTGTGTCAGGCACTGTGCTAAGCACTTTACAATTTTTATCTCATTTTATCCTCACAACAACTGTGAAATATAGGAGCTATTATTATCCCCATTTTATAGTTAAGGAAACTGAGGCAAACAGATGACTTGCCCAAGGTCACATCTTACCTAATGTGTTAATTTGAGCTGAAGTCTTCCTGACTCCAAGCTGAGCCTTTGTCTCCTTCACCAGAGGCTGACTTAACACCTAACTCAGATCCACTTATTGATAACGTACTAAAATGTATGTCTTATTCTGCACCTGTAGTCCATCATCTTTCTGTCATCCTTGGTACTGTGTAATCAAGATTGGTCATCTGCAAGTTTCTTTTTTTAAAATACATTTTTACTTATATGTTTTGTTTTTATATCACCTAAAATTCCCCCTATTTAGAAGAGCTTCTAAATTAGCCTCTCTTTCCCAAAGAGATTACAGAAGTGGGAAAAGGTCCCATATGTGCAAAAATATTTATTGCAGCTCTCTTTGTGGTTGCAAAAAACTGGAAATATAGGGGATACCCATCAATTGGGGAATGGCTGAACAAGCTATGGTATATGAAT
>CM053587.1:103034183-103064824 GCA_028646515.1 Pseudochirops corinnae
GTGTGTGTGTGTGTGTGTGTGTATTAATTACATTCAACTGGGAATTAAGATATACAGGCACTGGGGTAGGGAGATCCATCTTGCCCTACCAGAAAGTCAGAGGGGTGATGCAGGAGGACATAAGAGAGAACAGATTGGGGGACAGGTTATACAGTGGGATTGCTGTTCTGGGGTGGTGGGTAGGGGAAAGATGGGGAGAAAATTTGTAACTCAAAATTTCATGGAAATGAATGATGTAAACTAAAAATAAACAAAAGTTAATTTTAAAAAACTGTAATAAAAAAAAAAAAGATCTCTAGGACATTCTACTGCAGATCCTTCCATGCTGATACCAAATTATGACTACTCTTTAAACCCAGCCATTAAACAAAATTTTCAATCAACCTACATGGTGTATTGTCTAGCCCACATCACTCCATATTTTCCACAAGAACAACAAAGATTAATTGTATCTACAACATTTCCTTAATCTGCTAGTATAGCAACCATATCAAAAAAGGAAATGAATTTCATTCAGAATGGGCTCTTCTTGAAGTTATGTTGTCTTTTTACAATTCATCCTTTCTTTGGATAGTCATTTACCATCTTTTTAATTAATATGTTCTAGGATTTTATCAGGAATCAAAATTAAGCTCACTTTAATTTGCAGACTACATTCTCTTTCCTTTTAAATCCTGCACTTTGTGCAAAATCCATGATCTTTCAAAGATGGTTGACTGTAACTCAGCACTCACAACTGTTGGTTCTCAATCCCTTAATGTGGAGTTAATCTGATCTAGGTGGCTTGAAATGATTAAAAACAGCATGGTGCTTTATTACTATTTCCTTTTAGGAAGCACCAACTCCTTAGTGGTCATTTTTGTTCTGTCTCTTCCAGTCTGAGCATTATTCTCCTTGGCTGGGCAAACAAGCAAAATGAGATAAACAGCTCTGCCTTTTTTTATGTTATTCACTCACCAAGTGCAGGGATGATATTCCTTCTTTGATTTGGGCCTAATGTTCTAACCTGCTAATATATTTCTGAATTCTGATTTTTGTCATTCAGTGTGAGCAGTATCTCTCTTAGCTTCAATGCCACATGCAATTTTTTAAAGCACATAATCTAGTTCCTTTGTCCAAGTCATAGAAAAAAAGATCACCTTCTTTTTCCCAATGTAGCTTGAAAAAGAAAATCATGTTCTTCTACTTAGAAATTTTCCTTGCCAGCTGTCACTCAGTTCTCTAATGATCCTGGTTGCCACTCCTTTAAAATAGGTTGAGGGAAAAACATTAATAAAAAAAAAAGAATAATTCATATTCATTTTGTTTCTTAGAATGTCACTCGAGGTATTTCTAGCTTCTTGAAAGTATCTAAAGTACCTAATAATAAATACTGATTGATGAGGATTAATGAGAAGAACCAACCAGGTACTATCCCTGTAGGACTCTTCTCCTTTCTAGTAAGTTAAAATTTGGGACATACGCCTAGAATGTGGGGAAACTGGCAACTTTACCTACCAATGGCTCTAACCTATGATAGATTGTTTTAAATAGATGTAAACTTTTGCAAATATCTGCTATTTGAAGGACATTTCATGCAATCAAACAGATAAAAACGTCATTTTCCTTAGTATGTCAGGCTTAGAAGAACTAAAAATCAGAAAAAATGTGATTTTTGTTATTATTCAGATAATTCTGCGATTGTCTTGCTGCACCAGTCACTTTCCTGACACAGTTAAAAGTAATGACTATGAATGACAATAAAAGACAATACAGGCTAGCATAAAGGAAAAGGGCAGTAGTGAAGGAGCATTCTTGTTTAGTTGTTTTTCAGTCATGTCCAACTATTCATGATCCCATCTGGGGTTGTCTTGGAAAGATACTGGAGTGGTCGGCCATTTCCTCCTCCACCTCATTTTACAGATGAGGAAACTAAGGCAAATAGTGTAACACAGTCAATAACTGTCTGAGACCAAATTTGAACTCGGGAAGATGAGTCTTCTTGACTCCAGGTCCTTTATTCTATCCACTGCAGCATCTTGTTGTCTGCAAGAAGCATTAGTCCCTTAAGATTTGATGAAGTCACTGATGTAGGCTTATATCTGAAAGCAGAGGTCTTCTGATTCCAAGAGAACTACATGCCCTGAGAGGATTCTGGGTTAGCACCATAGAGGCTAAGAGTTAGAAGAAATCGTGGACATCAATTGCATCACATTCTGAGAAACTGTGGCTCAACAGAACTATAATAGCTTATGCAAGATTATACAATTTGCTAACAACAAAGGAACTGGAGTCTGTTTACATTTCAACAAACATTTATGAAGAATCTACTATGTGCTTTAGGCACATGTACGGGGAAATGTTATAAAACTAAGATTTAAACTTGACAAATCAAAATCAAGAGTCCACTTGAAAAAAAAAGGCTAGTTCTTTTTTGTTGTTCAGCCGTGTCTGACTCTTTGTGACTCCATGGGACCACAACACTTCAGACCCTTCTATCCTCCACTGTCTCTTGAAATCTACTCAAGTTCATGCTTGTTTCCATGACACTATCCATCCATCTCTTATGCCATTCCCTTTTCCTTTTGCCTTCAATCTTTCCCAACATCAGGTCTTTTCCAATGAGTTCTGTGTTCTCACTATGCAGGCAAAATATTTAAGCTTCAACTTTACTATTTGACCTTCTAGTGAATAGTCTGAATTAATTTCTTTTAAGTAATGACTGAGTTGATCTCCTTGCTGTCCAAATTTCATTGCTGAAAGCAATGAAAAGGAAACCTCCAAGTTGGGCTCCCCAGAGTAAGCAGGAAGCTTGTCTGAAAATTTCAAAACTAGTGCTTCCAAATTCACAAGTCAGCAGCTTCTTCAGAGTTCATTTCAAGAAGATATATTTGAAATTGTTATTATCCTACATCAATGGCCCACAAGTCTACTTAGGGCTATAATTCCTGGTCATAGTATTCAAAGAAATAACACTTTAAACCTCAACTTTCTTCAGAAAAACATGCAATATTACCCATGCAATAGTAGGTAATTATTCAAATGGATTCGATTCCAGTCTAAACCCTTGCAAAAAATCAAGGAAATTATGATAAATTTTCTTGCTGAGAAAGCACTAAAAAGAAATTTTTTCTTCTTAATTATAAGAGGTAATATTTGCCAAGAAAAAAGTCTAAGTCTGGCACAAACTTTCACATAAATAAATAAAACTAAGATTATGTTATTCTTTAAAACCTGAACAAAAATAAATCCCTCTGGATTTGTTCAGATGATAAATTAATTTGCATTTACATAATTTAAGAAACATTTAAATAGAATGTAGTATAACCAATCAGTCCCAGGTCTAGTCTAACTCCCTCATTTTACAAATGAGGAAATTAAGGCACAGAGGTATTAAGTGATTTGCCCAGGGTCTCACAGTTAACAAAGCAGCTAAGGCTGCTAAACCTAGGTCTTCTGACTCCAAATCAAGTCCCCTGTAATACTCTTGTCTCCAGTTGCTTTATTCCCTGGTTTTGCTTTACCGCTTTTCTGAAGTTAAAAAAGAGAGACATCAATAAAATATTTTTTTAAAAAAAACAATTGGGGGGACAGAGTCAAGATGGTGGCATAGAAGCAGGAAAACTCCGTGGCTCCCCCCACAACCAACTCAAGTACCTATAAAATATGACTCTAAACAAATTTTAGAGCTATAGAACCCACAAAGTGACAGAGAGAAACAAATCTCCCGCTGAAGGCAGCCTGGCAGGTAGAGAGGAAGGGTTCATTGCAGCACGCTGGGAGCCGAGGCAAGCCCCATGTTGGGGGGGAATAGGATGGAGGGAAATACAGTCAGTCTATCAACAATATATCCACTATGGAAATGTTTTGCATAACTACATATGTACAACCTATATTGAATTGCTTATCTTCCCAGTACGGGTGGGAGAAGAGGGAGGAAGGGAAAGAATCTGGAATTTAAAGCTTTAAAATCAAATGTTTTTTAAAAATATTATCATTATTATTATTATTATTTACATGCAACTGGGAAATAAATATACAGGCACTGGAGTATGGAGATCTATCTTGCCCTACCAGAAAGTCAGAGGGAGGATGGGAGAGGATACAGGAGAGAACAGATTGGGGGAGAGGGTATTCAGTGGGATCGCTTTTTTGTGGTGGTGGGAAAGACGGGGAGAAAATCTGTAACTCAAAATCTTGTGGAAATGAATGATGTAAACTAAAAATAAACACAAGTTAATTTTTTAAAAAGCAACTAAATAACTTCAAGTTGATCCTGATATTTGTAAAATACTGAGGTCTCTCTCAAAGTAGTGTTCTCCCCAAACTTTAAGCTATTACCTGGCAACACGTAATAGGAAACATATAAAACTAAAATAAAGGCTATAAACATTTTCTTCTCTTATATAATGTTTATCACATTTATAGCAATAGGCTGACTGTATAAAAACACTCAGTTAATGAGATTTTGAAGTGAAGAGCTACCTGCAAATGATAGATGAAAGAGTACATTATGAACCTCAGGTTCTTAAGGTTTCTATACTGATAGAATGCAATGACAAGATTTGAAATAATCAAAGATTTCAGCCTGATATCAGATGCATCTACAAAAGGTGCATTTATCATCAGTTAGGCCCGAAATGTGCTAAGTAGCGGGGGAAACACCCCAGTTTAAGACTAAAATTCTGCCAGTGGCCAGGGACAAGTAGTATCACAAAATAGTCATAAACACATATAAGAAATCAGGCTATAATTTTAATTTTGGGATATGCGTAGTGATGTCAATTTGTTGAACAACAGGTTAGTAATCAAGTACAATTTTAAAAGATTTATCAACTGTCAAGATAAAATCTAAACTCAAGAATGTTCAACTAATCACATGCTACCAGCAGCACTAAACTGATCACATGAGGAATGGACTGAGAGGATCTAAAAAGAAACCATTTTCAATTAAGGATACGTTGTTTAACTCTTTGTTTGGTTTCAAATATCTTAAAGAATTAACTGTTCTGTAAAAATGAATGAGAGTGAATAGATAAATTGCAGGAGTGGGTAAACCATTTACAAATGTAAAAAATGCTGCTGGCTATGGCAGACCATACTCTGTCTAACCCTAGGATAAGGAACCCTAACAGGTCCAAAGAAGAAGGGAATGAAAAATTATGATACTTTACATGTCAAAAGTAATTTAAGTGTCAATAGTAAATAGTCAAGTTTAGTTACTTGCACTGATGTACATTGTTAGATAAAAAAAAAAGATTACTGTGTGGGAGACACTGAAATCTCATAATAAGGCTATCTTATCTACACATCAAACTACTGATATATTGTTTTTACATTAGCTATTTTTCTTCTTAAATTTTATTTTTTTTTCCAATTATCAAACATCTTATCTTTTTCTCCCTTGCATATTTCCCTTCACTGCAAGGGAAAAAAAACCTGCTAAGAGACATGCAAAACAAAACAAAACAAAATTCCTATATTGGGCATGCCCAAAAATGTTCATCTCATTTTACACAGTTATCATCTCTCTGTAGGAGGTACACATACTAAACTAGAGGGAAGATCTTATTTAAAATTCTACGACAAACCCTTTTTTTGTTGTCAACTTATCACTACAATGTAGTAATAAACTCAACACCACCATGTGACATAGAAGGAAATGCACAGACAGAAGAAAAACAATTCTGAATTTCTAGAGAGCAAAACACTGTACTGCTCCATTCGCTGTCAGACGGCATTCAAAGTCCTCTACGATATGGCCCACACATTTTTCCTCCGCATTATTACACTGACCATCAGTCACCCTCTGTGTTAACCAATCTATTCTGACTCCCAAGCATATCCTGTACTTTCCCATTTCACCTTTGCTCACACTTTTACCTGAAAAGCTCTCCCTTCAAATCCTATTTTTCAAGTCCCCACTACAATTTCTATCTCTTCTATAGTTTCTTTGATCCCTTCAGCTAGCAAACCTCTCATTCACATGAAGTCCCATAATAGCTGTTTATACTTCTCTTATAATAATATTCCGTGCTAAGTTATGATCACTTTTTTAATAACATACTATCAAAATTGCAATCTTCTTAACCATCTTAAAAGTAAATAGCTTTGATATAACAGAGAAAAATGCTCCTAGAACAGAACATAGTAACCACAGATATATAATAAACAAAAGAGAAAAGGGTATCATTTCTAAGCATCTCCAACCATATACAAAGGGTGATGTACTAATACCAAAGTAATTTGTAAATAATTTGGAACTCTGGATGCATTGTACCATAGAAACAATATCATAAGTGGTAGTTAGGTTCACCAACTAGCCATATAATGTATAATGTAGTTAGAACTGTAATACTGAAAGTATAGAGAACCTAACCACCACCCATAACATCCTTCTGAATCCCTAAATTGGAACACATATTTGTTCATTTTGGTAAATTAACAAGTACCCTCCTTGGCTCACATACAGGGGATCCAATGAGAAACTAGGAGCTGCTTAGGAAGGAAAGATTTGATAAAAGCTATGAGCAGTAAATGCAATAGAACATAAGTGGAGACCACATGGTGCCTGGCTGGATTCAGGAAGGCTCATCTTCTGAGTTCAAATCTGGCCTCTGACACTAGCTGTATGACCTTGGTCAAGTCACTTAACCTAATCTGCCTCAGTTTTCTCATATGTAAAATGAGTTGGGGGAAAAAAAATGGCAAATTACTCCCAGTGTCCTTGCCAAGAAAACCCCAAAAAGGGTCACAAAGAGTCAGATACAACTCAACAACAGCAACAACATGGAGACCACATGAGCTCCTGAAGATGGAGACTAGAAGGCTAAAATAGCACAAGGGCAGGATTATAACCCAATTCAACAAATATTTACTAAATGGCTACTATGAGAAAGGCATTATGATAAGACATGCAAAGACAAATGCAAAAACAAAACGGGGCCTACCCTATAGGAACTTAAATTCTACTGGAGTACCACATGGTACACAGAAAAAATATATGATAAAAAAGAAGACAAGGAAAGCAAAATACTAAAAATTTGGGGAGATCTGAGAAGGCAACATGGAGATAATGACACCTAAACTAAGGAGTAAGTATATATCCCAGATATGGGTGAATGACTCATGCAAATGAAGAAAAGTAGCAGACAGATTATCCATTTAAGCCAGAGTTGATTAAGGAGAGAAGTATAAAATAATGCTAAAAGTGTGGATAGGAACAAAATTGTGGTGGACCTTAAATATCAGACTAAGTCTGTATTTCATCATACAGACAACAGGAAGCCACTGAAGATTTTTGAGCAATGAAGTAACAGTCAGATCTATACCTTAGGATGATTATTTTGGCAGTTGTGCAGAGGATAGACTGGAGAAAGGAGAGATTAAAAGCCAAAAGACCAATAAGGAAGTATTGCAATCATCTACGTGAGAGGTGAAGAAAGTTCAAACTAGAGTAGCTGATGGTGTAAGTAGAAATCCAGGGACAGATCTGACACTTGTACCACAACTATACCATTTGTCATTAAATCTACTGGCTTGTTTCTGCACAGGATAGGAGAATGACAAGTAATAATGCCATTTTAGTCTATAGCTTATCTACAATCAAATCCCACTTTTTACCTGTGTGATCTTCAACAGGTAACTTGACTTCCAAATTTTCTCAATTGCCCTCATCTGTGCTTAGCATAGTGCCTGGCACATATTAGATACTTATAAATATTTACTGATTGATCTGTAAAATAAAAGAGTTGGTCTAGATGGCCTAAAATCCCTTCCAGCTCTAGATCCCCACAATCCTATAACTTCAGTGAAGTATGTTTCCTGCCTCTTTACAGAGAGCTAATGGAGTTAAGGTACAAAATGAGAAATACATTTTCAGACACTGCCAATACATGAATTTGTTTTGCTTGGCTATACTTATTTGTTACAAGGGCAAGGTTCTAATTAGAGAAGAGAGAAGTGGAAGGGGAAGTGGAAGGGAAACTTGGGTAATGATTGTAACGCAAAAAAATAAACCATCAGCATCAATAAAACACTTTTTAAAATGTAGAAAATGGAAGGAAATTCAGAAAGGAACACATACGAACAGGGCAGTTTTGTTAATGCATTAAATATAATATAAACTTAATGCATAACAAAAGTTCCATTTCATATGCCATCTTTTTCTGTTCTTGGTATATTGAAATATTCATATTTGTTAACATTTCAAAGTTCAACAAAAAACAAAATTTAAGGGGGATAAAGAACCCAGAAACCAGCAAATAAAAGCCACAAGGATCTGGACCAGATGATATAGACCAGCAGTTCTCAACCTGTGGGTCGTGACCCCTTTGGGGTCAAATGACCCTTTCACAGGGGTCACAGGGGTCAACTAAGACCATCGGAAAACATATATTTCCTATGGTCTTAGGAACCTCCTCTATCTGTCTCCAGGTGGGTCCACCCACATGCAGACACATCCACATACAACTATTAAAAGGTCACAGCATTTAGGAAGGTTGAGAACCACTGATATAGACAAAGGGAGTCAAATGAAGATCAGTTGTTGAGTGATGGAATGTAGCACTAAGTTTCATCCCAACATGCCAAGGATCTATAAAAAAATCCAGAAGATATCCACATATGAGATACTTCAGTACAGGGATCTGTGGCTGCACTAGCAACAGAGATAGCTGGGGCTCCAGTGACAGAGGAGGGAGAGTAGCTGTCTATGATCCCCATAGTATTCTTCCTGCAGTTGCCAGAATCTTCCTAATGCATTGACCATATCTCTCATTTAGCCAATCGAAATCCTCCAATGGTTCTCTATGGCCCATAACACAAAATATAGACTGCCTGGTCTGGCATTTTAGTACCGCTTCATCAATCTGGTTCCAATCTACCTTTCCACAGCACTTTACACTGCTCAACTTCAAACACTCTATAGTGCAACCTGGACTACTAGCAGTGCCCTGACCTTGCCCTTGCACTTCCCTCCCATTGTAGGCAAGGCCCCTACCTGGAACATAATTCCTCGTCATTTCTACCTATTGCAATTCTTCAAGGCCCAGCTCCGCTATCACTTCCTCCATGACCTTCTCTGAACACACAAGATGAAAAGCATCTCTCTCTTCAATGCTGCCTAGAGAAGAAGTGTCAAACATGTGACCAGCAGGGCAACACTCCTCTGTGCTGCTGAACCAGATTAAAATATAATTGGGAAATCTTTAACAAAATAAATAAAAATACAAGAGAACACGAACAGTATCAATATGTAGTTTTCTTAGTCAATGTGCTTCTTATGGGGATCCTTACATATGGCTCAATGGCTTACCAACTTCTCTTTCAATTTGACATCATTGGCCTAGACCACTTTGTCTGGATCTTGCTTTATCTCTAGAACATTCTACCTTGTATTATATTTATTTGACTACAAAACACATGATTCCTGGTAGATGTAAACTCTTTGAGAGCAGGGACCAAGGAATTTAAAAAAAAAATCTCTTCCCTTTAGCACCTAGCAGAACAACTTGCACATAAAACAGTTAATTAATGAATGTTTAATTAAGTTGGATTTGTAAATCAGATCTTTGTAAGTTGAATGTCTGTCTCTTGGTAAAGAAAGAAAAACTTTGAAACCCTTGGAGCATACCTAGGTGTTAGCTTCGGTGTGTCTATGGAAAGATTTGCTTAGTTTTGGCTCTGTTTCCCAAGATTACTTCAGTACAGCTGCAGGTCCATGGTGGGAAACATGTTGGCCAAAAACTGACATGAACGCTGTAAAGTAACACATTCAGAGTTATTCATCAGCCTTTTTTGTTATTGGAAGAAAATCTTTTTCAGATTTGGCCAAGGACTCATAACACATTTTACTCTGCAGAAGTACTGCTGGATTCAGTCAGCTATTGCAGAAAGTTATTTCCAAATGCTTCCAAACTATAGATGTCTAACCTACTGAAATCCAGTTCAAGGGAAATTCCATAGCTAGATTCCATAGCTCAACAAAATGTATGGCAGATGTATATATAGGACAATGAGAGATGGCGTCAAAGTCATAGATAGGTAACGGCAACAGTTAAGGAATTCAGTAGCTTTCCCAAAATGCAATAAACTTGCTTCTATTTACTCAACCATTAAGGAAAAAATCTAGCTTTTCAGGAAAAAAGAAAATCTAGACCACATCCTCATTAACAAAAATAAAGTGGAAGAGATACAATATAAGTACACACAAAAATACTCTACCTTCAATTACTTGACGTGAATATTAACTCAATCCTAGAACAAACTTGTAGCTATGTGTAAAAAACTTGTACTGCCACACTGCTCAGATTCACTGAGGAGTGTGTGTGTGTGTGTGTGTGTGTGTATACCCCTTAGATACCCTCAAAAAGAAACAAACAATTCCCATGAGAGAAGGAAAACATATTCTTTTCACAATAATAAATGGTGTTCAGGTAACGGAAAATTAAATTTCCTCATTACTCTCAGAGGCCAGGGCCTCAGGAGAGAATTAAATGCCTAAATGACTAAGGAGCAATCTTAAATGTGCACTTATGCTTAAACCTTCATATTTCTCATAGGTATGGATTTTCCCCCACATAAAAAAAGAATTTAAAGAACAAGCAGTATCATTCATTGATGTATTTGTACTCCCACTACCCTTTGAATACATTTATCAAATCCATACCATATGTATCAGTGCTACTACTACCACCCTCCCTTCCCAATTTTTCTTGATGGAGAAACAACATGCACAGGAAGGGCAGGAAGACAGTGGTGGATAAAAAGCTACTCTCAAAGCCAGGAATATCTGCCTCCAAATACAACATTTGACACATCAGGGCTGAATGACTCTGGGCAAGTCACAGAACCTCTCAATGCTTGGGCAACTCTGTAAGACTTTAATTGGAAGAGAAAGTGGCAATGTACACTGTTGAGAAAGACAGATTTCCACACCAATGACATCCCTGGACCGTGGGGAAGTAAAGAATCATTTTATGGGGTGGCTAGGTGGCGCAGTAAATAGAGCACCTGCCCTGGAGTCAGGAGGACCTGAGCTCAAATCCGACCTCAGACGCTTGACACACTTACTAGCCATGTGACTTTGGGCAAGTCACTTAACCCCAATTGTCCTCCAAAAAGCAAAAACAAAGCAAAACAAAAGAATCATTTTAGTTTAAAATCTCCTGGGTTGTATCTAGGCTGGAGTAAACTATCTATACACAATGTTCTTGCCCCTAAAGGGAGATAGATCACATTTAATGACTCCAGACCAACCCATGATAGCTAAAACCCACAGTTTGGCAGAGGAAAATGTATGTAGGGAGGAATCACAGAATTTGAGACCTAGAGTCAGGTAACAGAGGGAACATTAGAGTTCTGGGCTTAATGTCAGTAAGATCAGAGTTAAAATCCTACCCCAGATACTTAGTGGTAATGTGACCTTGGGTAAATCTCTGTGCTTTGATTTCCTCATCTGTAAAATGAGGCAATTGGATTCTATAACTCTTAAGGTCCCTTCCAGCTCTAAATCTATGATCCTATGACCATTTTCTTTGTATGCCCAGACCGTAGTATAATTCCTGGGATATATTAAAGTACTCAATGTTTATTGATTCACTGATTGTAGTCCACACAAGTAGTAAGTGTCTGAAGCAGAATTTCAACCCAGATCTTCCTAACTCCAGGTCCAGTTCCCTTCTAAGTATCTTATGGGGCCTTACTAAAGAATAAAAAGAAAGCTCTCCTTGCTCTAAGCCCTCCTCCCCCGTATACCACATACCATCCCCCACTCCCCCCATTCACAAAGAATACCCAGAAACACTTAGTCTACATAAAACATATTGTATTGAGCATTCAATTCAAGTAAAATAATAAGAGACTTGCAGACTAAAGCTTATTTCTCTAACTCAAGTATGACTGGATTCTAATAAAGTCTTTTCATACTTTCCTAATCAATAACACAGTTTTGTAGGTCTTTTTAGCATATCTGTTTTCCATATGATCTTTGTAAATCACACACTGATGGAGGCCCACTCATAAAAATCTAATCATTCTCAAACTTTACAGTGCTTCTAATAAGGGGTGTGGCTAAGGCTCTCACTAAATTGTTAAATTTTCAACATCAGTATTTAAACCTCAGAAATCAGCAACTGCTATCAGAGTTTGATTTATTGTTTCATTGATTGCCCAGACGTAAATGACAGAGAAAATGTTAATAATGCAGATTAAACTTAAAAGTATGTCTTTCCTAAAAAAAAATTTTTTCCCCAAGACAATCAGTTGTTAAACATTTACCAGCGCAATCCTAATTCTAATACTTTCCACAGCAGGCACCAGGGTAACCACAGGAAAAAGAGAATCTTTGGTTTGCTGAAGGCATCAAAAAAATGAAACAGGGTACTGAAAACAGTCCTCTATCAGATGATGTCCTGGTGACTCAGATCAAAGTTAAAGTAACCTAGCCAGAAAAGTTATCAAGTTGTTAACATCTCTCTAACTCTAAAATGAGACATTTCTGAAAGGGATTGCTAAAGTCCAGTTTATTCCTCTGTCCTACTCAATGTTTACATCAGGAGAGCCAAAAGGACTTTTCCACATATTTAGAATGAAATTATTTTTATAACTTTAGGAAATCTATAGAATAAGTGCCTCCAAGTTAGGATTCAAAAGTTACATTAAAAAAAAGTTATTCCTTTCTCTGTTTCAGAACGTAATCTATTCTTTTCTCCTACCCCTACTTTTCAGAACGTAATCTATTCTTTTCTCCTACCCCTACTTTGGTTCTCAGTTCAATTTAAAATGATCAATTTTTCCTGTGCTCTCAAAAAGTGGAAGTTCAAATGTTTCCAAAATATATGAAGTGAATAAGTAGATGAGTCTAATTATAGTGAAAGCTAAACAGGAATAACCTGTGAAAGGCAGAGATTGGGGCAATTCTTTTTTTTTTTGGGGGGGGGGGGTGGGAACAATTCTAAAAGAAATACCAAGACAGTCCTCTCCATCACAAACTCACTGGGACACAGTAAATCAGAAAACTGAACACCTAGAAAGTTTTCATTATTAACACACATTTCACTTACTGTGCCATTTTGCATTGTTCAGAATCTGATTAGCTTTCACTATAACCAGACATTGAGATCATTCAACTAAATTATTTCTCTGTCCCCAAAGAAAATTGAAATTTCCACTAGTCTTTGTTCACAACCAAAACATCCTAGCTAGGATCATGCTACTGGGATAGTCTCTGAATCAATCTGTTATTAATTAGCTAAAAAGTAACATTGTCACAATCCAGTCTTTTACTCCACAGATCTTTGGAAGTGATTTATTTCTCTAAATGTTTTGAGTATTGGCAACACAAGGAGACATTACACTCAACTCAATGGATAAAAAATCTATCTCCCAGTCAGCTACCAGGGTGAAAGGAAAATTTTTTTAGCAAAAATTATCTAGTGTTTAATGTGAACATGTTTAATATGAATGCATATGGAGGGCCTATATCAGTTGCATGCCATCTTGGAGATGGGGAGGAGATGGAAGTGGAGAAAATTTAGAACTTAAAATCTTAGAAGTGAATGTTGAAAACTAAAAATAAATTAATAAAAAAGTTTTTAAAATAATTCAGAATTATGTGAGTAAGGCAACTTAATTATGTGAGTAAGGTAACTAAAATGTCTTTACAAATCATCTAGTATCAAAAACTGGGGAAATTAACAGGGCTTATTTGTATAGCATTAAAAGTTTCCAAAGCATTTGACATCCTTTATTTCACTGTATCCTCACAGCAACCATGGGCAAGTATCATTATCCCCATTTTACAGAAAAGGGACTGTGAAAGGAAAAACTCACAAAAACAATTCAGGAGAAAAGAGATAACCATGAACAGAACATGGAAGTCAGAGAATCAGGTCTGCTATACTGAAGCTCAGTTTATACATGTAAATAATCTTTGATGAAAACTACTTTACCATATGACATGCACTCAAAGTCTGCATGATCCTCAAAAATGTCAGTTAATCCTATGTAGAAGAAAGGAAACAAGAACAAGCAGCTTATTCAATTTTCTCCCAGCAAAGATCACCAACAGAGAGAAGTTCAAAATGTAGTAAATATTCTACAATAACCACTTGAATTAAGATAGGAAAATTAGTTCCTAGATCTAAAGTCCTAGAAGTGGGAATACTGAGTTGTTCAAATCAAACCAATTAAATGCAACAAATATTTATTAAGCACCTATCAAATGAACATTATATCAAGTGCTGAAGAAATACAGCATCCTATGTCCCAAGGAGTTTAGGCTACTAGAGGTACAATAGAAACATACTTACATGTAATTTTGTATAATAGTTATTTAAATACAAGAAGCAACAAAGTGCAATGTGAGATAGGGGAAAGAGGACCATCACTTACTGTGAGGGCTGGGAAGAAGGGTCAAAGAAGGATTTTTCAAATTATTAACAAGCATTTACTCTCTCCTTCCAGCCTCCTCCTGTGCTCTACCCGTTTTCAGTGGGAGGGGGTAGGAGAGGAGAAACAGGAGGCAGAGAAAAAACTGGGGAAAAAATTTTCATTCAAAAAATGCATAGTTCTCAAGGAAGGTTTTTGGAGGAGGTGCTATCCAAGCTGGCCTTTAAAGGATAAGTTTGACTTCAACAGGTAAGGAAGGGTACTCCAGGTACAAAGAACAGCACGAACAAAGGCAGAGAGAAGGCAAATCATAGGATCCATATGTGAGTTGCCAAGTAGCCCAGTTTGACCTACAGTACATGTAGAAGTGAAATAAAGCAGGAAAGGCTGAGGTTGTGAAGATTGTGAAGAGCCCTGAATGCCTGGCTGGAGGAACTTTATCTGGCAGGCAATAAACCAAGAGTCACTGAAAAATTCTGAGCAAAGCAGTCATATGACCAGAGATATGTATAAGATGAAAGCTGAGGCAACCACCAAAAAGGGAACTGCCTAAAATGCCTTGCATGCAATCCTAAATCCAATCTAACCGTTACAAATGGGTGGCATTTGCACAAT
Source organism: Pseudochirops corinnae (assembly GCA_028646515.1). Lineage (NCBI taxonomy): Eukaryota > Metazoa > Chordata > Mammalia > Diprotodontia > Pseudocheiridae > Pseudochirops > Pseudochirops corinnae. Next base: position 103,049,169 of record CM053587.1, read on the forward strand.
TTACCAGGTAGGACACAGACTTTTCATAAATGCCATTAAAGATATACCACAGGAGGAAAAAGGGAGGTGAGAGTGCTTTTCACTGTGCACCCCCAAACTTTCTTGGATTGCTAAAGATTAAATTTCAAACTTGTGTGAGAAACATTGACCCAAAACTACCAATTTTACAATCCAAGGAAAAATTAACAATCCAAGTAATCCATGAGTCATGTATATACCCTTTATTTAGGTTCTCAATAAAAATTGAAACCAATTTAATGTCTTCCTTTGCTACCAAATACCAATAAAAGTTGTTCCACAACAAACTCATATTTATTCCAGATGAGGCTGAATGTTCTCCACAACATAAAGGTAAAATTATGTGATCATGGAAAGAGCAGTTTCAGCAAAATCACAGGGAAAGAAGCCCCCAAAACACATCTACTACATAACACTTAAGGCATAACTATAATTTAGTACTTGAAATCATTTGAAAAGATACGGAGCTGAATGAAGTGTATCTTTATATTACCTTGGGCAAAAACGGCTATCAACAATTTAGTCATGTAAACAAGATTTGGAGGAGAATGTTTATATAAAAGAAAAAATTACTTTAACTTTAGAAATATCTACTTACATACAGGAGCTAGGACAGCTGGGTGGCACAAAGGATACAGTGCTGGGCCTGGAATCAGGAAGACTCATCTTTTGAATTCAAATCTGGCCTTCGATATTTACTATCTATGTAACCCTGGGCCAGTCACTTAATCCTGTTTGCCTCAATTTCCTCATCTATAAAACAAGCTAGAGAGGGAAATGGCAAACCATTCTAGTATCTTTGCCAAGAAAACCCAAATAGGGTCAAGAAGAGTCAAATACAACTGAAACTACAACAATCCACATATAACCAATGAAATTATGAAGGTTAAACTGGTATTTTGATTTCTAATAAGCCTATCATTCTTAGCTATGATAAACTCCTGGAGGTCTGAGATTGGTCCTATTTATTTATCTTTCTATCTCTCCTAGCCTCTACTATAATCTATTTCATATTATAAGCAATAAGTAAATGTTTGTCGAACATCCAATAATTTCAAAGACTTCTACTAGCCTAATTCAATTGATAATATGCTTTTAAGTAACATAAATGCATTTCAAAATATTATAATTCAGATTCTTCTCTAATCCAAAGTTACTTCCCTCTAATTATTCAGATATTCAATATTTAACACATCTCCTTGGCATACTAATTCCTAGAAAGCCATGCTTATATATAGTGCCATGCACATGAATGGAAATATTTAATAAATATTTAATAATTACTAAAATTGAGACAATAAAATAAGATTTTTTTCTCTACAATGCTGTCAGTGTTTAAACAGTAACAGACTTTAGTACAAAGTACAATGTCAGTATCTACTGAACCTCACATTACCAGAATTCATTTTCCAGCTGTTCCTCCTGAGTCTGTCCAAAACAGGTATTTCTGTCACCTAATTTGAGCATCCATTAGAAATATAACTGAAAAAATCAAATCATTCTTCACAAGTTTATTAATGTTTCCTACTGATCCTGAAAAAAAAAATGCCCCATATATAACATGACAACAACATTATAATTCTGTAGTGGGCAATCTCCCTTATCCCTTGATAAAAATTGTTTAAAAAGTGAGCATAATGGTGTAGTGGAATGAATGCTAGACTCAGAGAAAGGAATTCTAATCCTGGCTCAGTCACTACCTGCTCTGTGACCCTGAAGAACTAACTTCACATCTTCAATTTCCTAACTTTCTTATGATATGGAAAATTAAAGGGTTGGCAGATGATTTCTAAGGTCCCTTCCACCTATAATATTCTATGAGTCCATGAAAAATAGGATAGCATTCTCAATACCACCGTGACAGCCAGCTTACCTTTTACCACTTTCAATCTCCCTGAGTTTGAATCTTCACTTAGAGGAAAAACCAGGAATGAAGGAGTATCCCACATCCAAGCTTCAGTTAAATCAACAGTTTAAAGGAAAAACAGCTATCCAACTTCTCCTCTGCTTCCCAGCAGACCTAATTAATGTACTAGATTTTTCTTAAGAAGAAAAAAAAAAAAACCTTAACCAGAATTCCCCTTCTCTCAATAATCACTTTTCTGTTTAACCACACATAGTGGCAATTTTTTTTTCTATGTAACAGTGCCTCAGTTCCTTTTTTTCCTAATTGAGAGATTTTGCCTTGCAAATGAAAAATGTCATGCCAAAGACTTAAAAATGAATAGTTCCAGGATCATGAATGTCATCTAAAACATCATTCAAATGTCTATAGTTGTTAAACTCCCAAGTGAAATATTTAATGCTACCTGTACTTCTTGCTAAGAAGGGAAACGATATTCTATTCTGTTTAAAAAGTCAGGTTCTACTTGAATACACTGTTACATTGTTGACATGCTAGCTAGTTTTGTTGAACTATTTCTCCCTTTTTTTGATATTTTGTTACAAAGAATGAGAAAGGGAGGAAGAAAGAACACATTCAGAAATTAATATGAAGTAAAAACAAGAGATATTTTTAAAAGACAGATTCAGGTTCAAAGGTTATATGAAACACAAGGTTATATTAAAATATATAAACTAAAATATAATCACAGATTTGGAGCAGGAAAGAACCTTGGAGATTATTTAGGTCAACCCCTTTATACAAATGGAGGCTGAGAGAGAAAGGTTGTGACTTGCCCTGAGTCACATGGGTAGTAAGAAGCTGAGCTAGGATTCAAACTCAGGTCTTTTGACTCTAAAATGTGATCATTTGTGTGACAAATTACAACGAAAATGTATGATATTTGTGTCCCATCAATCCCACAGAACTGAAAGTCTACATCCTTAGAATTAAAGAAGTGTTAAGCAAGAAGAGCAGTTATTATATGTCTTTTTTTTTTTGCACAGCTTTCATTCTGAATTAGTCAGCTTTATAGTCTTAAAACCTAAACTATCCAAAAGATGCTCAGAAAAAATTACCTTGAAGATACTCTTCATTAAACTCCCTGCAATCCTGGACTGAAAGGCCTAGGAATGAAATATCCTAATTAATAATTACCATATGTATCAATAAGAAAACATCTAACAAGTACCTATTACATAAAACTCCGTTTTAAACTCTTTTGTATATATTTTATACTCTTTTGTATACCCTTCTCTAGAACAAAAGCCTTCCCTCAAGGAATGTTTTAGAGACATATTAAAGTGAACAATACAGTAAAAGTAAATTGCCAAAGGAATGCTAAATATTTAGTAAGCAATAAATATCACAGGAGTCCAGAAGAGGGAGAGGCACTAGAAGGACTGTGCTGAGTGTATGGGACTCCCATCCATCAAGGATCTAGACAGCCTACACTTCTGTAGTGTCAGGAACTAGAAGACTACAAACACCTGCTTCACATCTAGGTTATCTCCTCATCATGCATACATCCTTGAAACCTAAGGATTCCATGGGGCCACTGTCAAGTGAGAGTACAGTCTAACTAGGAGAATTGCATCACCAGGTATTTTTACTGACCCAGACATCCAGATAAAAGTCATGCCACCTCCACATATTCTCCGTTCACACTGACAAACCATAAAAGATTATTCCACAACTCCTACGTCACACTTAGTCATCACAGGATCTTGGGTCAGGTCTCCAATCCTTAAATGGTTCTTCCTCTATCCCATGACTGTAAAACACCCACTTCCTGTTCCCTTTATTCTAGCAATTCAGAATCTCCACCAGCTGACGCAAAAATCCTTTCCCTAGTCACCTCCACCCATACTCTCATCATCTTAGATCTCTTAATCTTACACTCTTTTCCATCTGCTGGTACACTCTTTTTCTTGACCTGATCCATTCTCTCTCATTTGGGGGTTTCAACATACATACTGATGTTCCCTTAAACACTCTGGCTTCTGACTTCACCAATCTCCATTAATTCCCATGATCTATATCTTTAATCAGCCTCAGCCACCCACAAGTATGATCATACTCAGGTTCTCTCCATCATCCATAACCAGGTCACTTCTCCATCCTCTAACTCCAAAGCTCCTCCTTCTGAACATAAACTTTTATTCTTCCATCTCTCTTTGCTTCACTGTCCCTGTCTGTACTTCAGTACCACTCCAGCCTTTCCAAATATCTCTACTCTACTCAATTATCCTGCTTTAGCTTCACTATCTTCTCTACAGTTTTGACTATGGAGTAGATGAATTCCACTATATATAGGCCTATGATGAGGGATAGGTTTTGGGGGGGTTTCTAATGAGAAATCCTTTCTAGGTTAGTGTCTGAAAAGAATTACAGGCTCAGCTGTCCTTTGGCAGATTTATAAAAGTTTTATTGATTCACAGGGCAAAAAAGGGATAGAGTGAGGAAACCTGGCAAGGTGCAAAAAGGTGGTGGTGGGGGGGGTGGTCAGAGATAGCCCGGAAGTGTGACGCTCTGCAGCAGACAGATGGCCTGCTAGAAAGGCCTACCTGAGAAGTTCTAAGGGCCAGAGAGGCATTTTTACAGATACAAAGCTGTCAGTCATGAGTTCAATTAAGCTAATGAGGTATACAAAGGTGGAGTTAGGGAGGAGACTTGGGGGGGGGGCCAGGGAGTGGCCAATGCTTAAAGGGACATGCACCCTTCACATCAACTGAGCATGCGGTTTACCCATAATCGACTGGGACATTCCAAGGGGAGGGGAGCAAAAGGCTGGGTTTTAGCCCTGAAATGTCAAAAGGTCAACCAGCAGCCAGATTTGAGGTCAAATTCCTAAGAAGAAGTACCTTATCCAGTTTGGGAAGGATGGGTCTTGTTTTGGCCGGTTACTAGTAGTGCCTTGAAAAGACCCTTGTTATCATAGCTACAGAGTTAAAGCTTAGTGGCTGGGGGCGGGGTAGAGACAGTTAATGCTTCACAGGTGGGGGGAGGGAGGGAACAGAGGCAAACTGATCTCAGAACTGATGGTAAAGACTGAAGTTACAATTATGCCACAAAATATCACCCCAAAATATTCAGAGGCACCCCATCATCTCCACTTTCAAATCCCTCATTCCTTTGTCCTACCACTATTGACCTTGCCAATCTTCAACCCTGGATCACCCCTAACATTTATCTTCTCTACTATTCCCAGGCTAATGAATGCTTCCAAAAAAGTCACACCACAGTGCCAGCTAGGGACATCAAAAATTCATGTTATCTAATCCCTACTGAGCCCTTGCTGCTCTATGGTAATCCTTTCATTCTTTCCTAATTGGCTTTCTTCCTAAAGTCCTTCCCTCTGTGATATCACTTCCTACTTTACTGAAAAATTAAGTAATTTGTCCATTAGGTGCTTCATTCCCTTACTCTGAAATTCAAAATCACTATAGGTTATGTTCTCCTTTGTTCCCCTGGGAAGGTAGTCCTTCATCTTGTCAAGAATAAACCCTTTACTTGAACCTTGGATCCCATCCTCTATTGCTCCTCTAGGAGATAGCCCCAGGATTTATTCTTTTATTAATTCTTTCCCTGTTGCCTACAAGAATGATTTGTGCCCCTTACCCTAAAACCCTTCATATAAGTTCCACCTCACACCTGTTAGATTGGCAAAGTGGACCAAAAAAAAAAAAAAAAGGGGGAAAATGACAAATGTTGGAAAGGTATGGGAATACTGGTGCATTAATGAACTCTTGGTAGGAACTGTGTCATAGGATTGAGACACTGAAGGGACCTTGAAGACCAACCCCTCATTTTACAAAGAAACTGAAGTCTAGAGAGGTAAATTGCTTTGTTGAATTTATACAGGCAAGTGTAATTAAGATCAATATATCTAGATAATCTATAGATACGAGGGATTAAGGAAAGCTTGTTCATTTTGATTTTGAGCTGGATTTTGGAGGAAGGGAGGGACTTCAACTGATAAGAAAGGAGCAAAGGCAGGGAGATGAGAGAAAGACAGAGAGAAAGACAGAGACAAAAACACGTTAGGACTGGGGATATACATACAGAAAGACAGATAAATATTTAGGTATCTTCCATTTATTTATGAGTTTTTTTGCACAGGCTATCCTATCTATCCCCTCATGCCTTCCTGATTTCTACCTCTTAGAATCTGTAATTTCCTTCAAGGTTTAGCTCATCTTTAACATGAGACCTTCTCTGATCCAGCACTTAGTACAGTGCCTGCCATACAGAAGGAACTTAGTAAGTTCTTATTGACTTGACTCAATCCCTTCAGCTGCTTGTTCCATCCCCCCTCCCCAAAAAAATGTGTTGTATTTATTTTGTATGTGTTCCATATCTACTCATCTGGGTTTATGCTTTTCCCTGCAGCATAATGTAAACTCCCTGATAGAGAGAACTGTTTCATTTCTGACTCTGTATCCCCAACATCTAACACAGTGCATGGTTTATAATCAGCACTTAAGAAATGTTAGCTGAATGAATATGCCAGCTAAGTCTTCTCTTCTCCAGGTTATATATCTCCAGTGCCTTCAAATGATCCTCCTATACATGAATCTTTCACCATCCTGGTTACCCTCTTATATGGATACTCTCAAGTCCCCATAAGTGAACACAATACTCTGGATTTAATCAGAATATGGCAAAGTACAACAGAATTGTCACCTGCTGGTGATACACAGATGCCACAGAAAGACTAAGGAAATACAAAAACTGGATTTAATAATAAAAAGGCCATTAATAATACTGGAGAAAGTGATTTTGGTAGGGCAGTAGAGACAGAAGTTGGATTCCAAAAGACTAAGGAATGAGTGGATTGTGAAGAAGCAGAGATACTGAATGGTATTTACTCTTTCTAAAAGTCTATAACAGGAAGGACTGTGGGAATTAGGGGCCAAGCAAAAGCAAAATAAATCAACCGAATAAGAATGGAGGGGGGTAGAATTTTAGACACCCCACAAATTACATTCTAGGATGTCATCTGGCCAGTTCTATACATGACAAACAAAGACAATGCTACTGATCAACATGGGACTTTAGAAGGGGTCTTGGAGACCATCTAGCCTAAATCCACTTACAGATGAGAAGATTGAGGCACAGAGAGGCTAAGCAATTTGCCTGAGGTCACACAGGTAGTAGTGGGATGTGAACTCAGGTCTTCTTAAATCTAAGTCTGGTATACTATCCATTACACCACACTACCAGGATAATTTGAGTTGTCTTCCAGTTAGTGATAAATTTGCACTGATGTAACAATATACTACCCATAGTTAAACGTAGTCTGTAGCCTTGAAACAAGCAGATTCATCTTGTGAATTTGACCTACAAACACAGAGTTCTCAATAACATAACTAGCCACAGTATATGTTTCATGGTCAAAAGTGGGGGAAAAAAACTAACCAAAGGCCAAGATCAGATAGAAAAATGTAGTCTAGTCAAAGGAACAAAGGTTCTTGAGGAGTTATGGTCCTAATATGTGCAATAGGTAAGATTTGGCATATATAAGATTTTCCTTCAAAGATCACATGGGGGAAGAAAATGGACAAAACTTCTTACTTTTAATAGTCCAAACATCTACATTAACAAAAGGTTTGGCAAGAGTAGAGTCATTGTAATACACAAATTCCAGGCTTCCAAACAAAAATATACAAAGAGGTCCCTTTGAGGCCACCAATCCTGAAGCAACCTGGTACCTTGAGGGCACTCTCTTTTTATAGACCTCTAAGCAATGAAGGACATATAATATGACTTTATAGCCTATCACATAACAGCCTTTACTTTTTGAAGCTCACATACATTACCAAAATTGCCCAATGAGGTATACAGGGCAAGTATAATTAGCCATTTAAAAAATTTATTTATTTTTTATTTTTAATTGTCAACATTACTTCCATAAGTTTTAAATTTTCACCACCTCCCTCCACCCTCCCCAAGATGGCATGCAATCTGATATAGACTCCACATATACAGTCTTATTAAACATATTTTCACGTTAGTCATGTTTCATAGAAGAATTAGAACATATGGGAGGAGCCATGACAAAGAAAAACAAAACAAAACAAAAAAAGAGAGCAAATAGTATGCTTTGATTTGCTTTCAGACTCCATATTTCTTTCTCTGTATGTGGATGGTATTTTCTATCTTTTAGAGTTGTTTTAGGTCATTGCATTGCTGAGAAGAGCAAAATCTATCAAAGTCAATCAACCACAATGTGGCTGTTACTGTGTATAACGTTCTCCTGGTTCTGTTCACTTCTGTTCACTGCTCATCACTTCTTATAGCACAATAGTTTTCCATTATATTCATATACTATAACTTGTTCAGCCATTCCCCAATTGATGGGCACTTTCTCAATTTCCAGTTCTTGGCCACCACAAAAAAAGAGCTGTTATATATTTTTGTGGATTCTTTCCCCATTTTTACAATTTCTTTGGGATACTGCCCTAGAAGTGGTACTGCTGGGTCATTACCCATTTTTTAATAGATGAGGAAACACTGACAGACAGGATAAGTGACTTGCCTGAAACAGTAATACAATAATGACTAATTTTAATTCTATGATGCTTTCCAATTTGCAAAGTGCTTTCACATACATTATTGCTATGATTTTGCCTCATGAATTCTGCTCCCCCCACTCCCCACTCCCACTAGATCCTTTCCACAGCCTACAAACAGACTCAGGTCTCGATATCTTCCTTGACCCTGCTACTCCCTCAAGCTAACTCTCCTCCCTCCCTACTTCTACTCTACCAAATTACTAAACTCCTAGAAAGAAAAGTCTACCTTGGTACTTTCACTTTTCAACACAAACACACAAACACACACACATACACACTATCACTCTCACTGTCTCTCGCTCACCCCTCAATTCCTTACAACCTGGATTCTGTCCTCACCACTCTACTGAAACTGCTCTCAACTGTCATTAATGACCTTCTAAACACAATGATCTCCTTGATCCTTTGATCTCCCTGTAGCATCTAAGATTGTGAACTATCCCCTCCTTCTAGATATCTTTCCCTTCTTTGGCCTAAAGAACACTGAACTCTCTGGTTCTCTTCTCATCTCTGACCGCCCTTGTCTCCTTCATTAGTTCCTCATGCCATTCTGGCCCTTAAATGTGGGTGGCCCCCAAGGTTGTACTCTCTTCTCCCTCTTTTCTGAATAATCTCATCCAATCTCTCAGCTTCAGTGATCAGATCTCTATGTCCATAGCTAAAATATCTAAATTTCTACTTATAATCTCTCTCCAGAGCTCTAGTCCCATATGTTTGCTAGATATCACCAGCACTTAAGATTTATATGACTTAAATGGAATTTAATCTACCCTGCAAATACTCCATTTCAGGTAGTGGGCATGCTATATTAGTCTAGTAGCTCATCACCTTGGAGTTTTTTTCAACTCTTCCTCTTTCCTCATCCCATACATATAATCATTTGCCAAGTTCTACCTTTTCTTCTTCTAGTTGTTCAGTCCTGTCAGATTCTATATGACCCCATGGAGTTATTGTCCATGGAGACTTTGTCCATAGAATTTTCTTGGCAAAGATTCTAGAGGGGTTTACCATTTTCTTCTCATGTCCCCATTTTACAGATGAGGAACTGAGGCAAATATGGTCTGTCCAGGGTCACATAGCTAGCAATCTGAGGCTGGATTTTGAACTCTGATCTTTCTCACTCCAGGCCCAGTGCTCTATCCATTGTACCACCTAGCAGCCCAGAGCCTTTTATCTCTTTTCTATCCTTTCTCTGTCTTCAATAATAATTCTTCCTCCTATCACTTCCTTTCCACTCCCATTACAACCATCCTAGTTCAGGCCAATAGATCTCCTCTTGCTAAATTACTGTAAAAGCCTAATTGGTCTTTCTGCCTCCAGTTTATCCTCAGCCTAATCCATCCTCCAAGTAGCTGTCCAAATGATCTATGTAATGTACCCCTCCACTTAAAATCTTTAGTAGTTCTCCACTGTCTACTGAATAAAGTATTAACTCTTAATTCTGGCATAAAAGTTCTCAATCTTGCACCCATTTATTTCCTAATACTCTGCTTCATGAATTCTCCATTCCAGCCAATCTGGACTACTCACAGAATCCAGTTATTGTTCTTCCTTCTCCGGTCACCAGGTTTTTGCTGACACTCTTCCTTCTCCCACTCCACTTTATCTAGCAGCTGAAGTCACTTCCTCCCCAAAGATCCAAGTGAAAATTTCCAGGATCAGGAAGCTTTCCTTGATTCTCTCTCCCCTCAGAGGAAAGTACTCCCTTTCTCCTCAGATTTCTCACAGCATAGAGTCTAGACCAGTTCTCTTAACTTAATTTTCTTAGGCATTATTTATTTGTGTACCAGTCCTTTCCTTGACCCTGCCCCACCTTTAATTAGGATGCAAACTACGAGAAATCAGGATCTGCTTTGACTACCTTCATATCCCTACCACCTAGCACAGTGTCTTTGGTATGTCAGATACTTGGAATGCTCTTGGAATTGAAAAACAACCCTTAGGCAAGATAAGTATTATTATCCCATTTTGCCAAGGTTCAGAAAGATTATATATGACTTGTTAAAGCTCAAAGTCAGAAACTAGGCCTCCTGATTTCTAGTCCAACACTCTTTCCAAAGAGTTCCTGGGCTTCTACCACCTTCAACAAAATAAGATTAGGATTTTCCTAGAATTTGGTTTTGAGTACTAGTATTAAAAGGCTGGACCTTTGTTGGTGTTGAGGTTTGTTCAGAAGAATGAGATGGAGAGTCAGAAACTAGAGCAACTCTAGAATCCCTGGAATTGGTGAGTGTTGTAACTAAAGGAAGCAAAGTCTGTTAGTCAATAAACATTTATTAAGTTCCTACTCCGTGCCGATTACTGTGCTAAGCAAAAGAAGTTAATATGGAGAAGAGTAACAACAGGTAAAAGGATATGATTGAAGGTTGCCAAGTACTGGACTTCAAGTCAGGAAAACCTGAATTCAAATCCTACCTCAGACACTTAGTAGTTGTGTGAACTCTAAGCAAAAAACTGAACCTCTCTGGGCTTCAGTTAACCTCTATGACATCTCTAATATTTGCCTAATTTTCTCCTCTGACTACTCCTACCCTGATGCAGGCCCTCATCATCTCATGACTGTATTACCACAATAGCCTTCCTGTCTATTCCAGGCCATCCTCCACTCAAAGGTCAAAGTAATCTTCCTAAAGCACAGGTTTGGTCATGCCACCCTTGTCCAATTCAATAAACTCCAGCAGCTCCCTATTACCTCCAAGATAAAGTATAAAATCCTGACTACAGAACTTGACCCTTTCCTATCTTTCCAGTCTTCTTATACTTTGCTTCCCTCCACATACTCTACAAACCAGCCTCCTAACCTATTCCTTGCACAGGACACTCCATCTCCCACCTGTAGGCATTTTCCCTGGCTACCTTCTATGGCTGGAACACTCTCTTTCCACACCCTGGCTCCCTGGCTTCCTTCAAGTCTCAGCCCACTACCACCTTTTACAAAAAAGCCTTTTTCAGATCTCCTTCATCTTGGTATCTTCCCTCTGAAATCATCTCCAATTTATCCTGCATATATCTTATTTGTACATTGTCTCCCTGATTAGTTTGTGACCCACTTGAGGCTAGGGACTGGTTGTTTTGGTTTGTTTTTTTTTTACACTTGGCACAGTATCAGGCACATAGTAGGGGTTTGAAAATGCTTGTTGACTTGACCCATTTATGAAACAGAGGTGCTACCTACCTCACAGAGTAGTTGTGAGCATCAAATGAGATAACATATTAGAGCTTTGCAAATGTTCAAGTGCTATGGAAATGCTAGCTGTTATTATAAAAATCAAATTTGCCAAATTATAAATCAAAGAAATAATTTGCCAAGTTCAAACTGCTTCAACAATAGTTCTTCCACCTGTCTCCTTTCTACTCTCACGACAACCATCCTAGTTCAAATAAATCAAAACAGTTTAAATAAATCAAAACCAGTTTAAGCAAAAAGAGACCTTAGAGATCATCTAAGATCATTGCATACACTCTAGGCACTTAGAAAATGGAATTGACTGGAATCCTATCTAGTCCACTTGACAGTCCTCACTTTACAACTTGGATTAGAGAAGGCATTTATTAAAACACCCAAGAAGTGTTCTCCCCTACACCTCCCCCACATACCAGGTGACTTTTTCATATTTAAATGTTTCCCTGACTGGAATCCTATCTAGTCCACTTGACAGTCCTCACTTTACAACTTGGATTAGAGAAGGCATTTATTAAAACACCCAAGAAGTGTTCTCCCCTATACCTCCCCCACATACCAGGTGACTTTTTCATATTTAAATGTTTCCCTGGATTTACAGATTAGGAAATCGTGGTTCCAAAAATATTGTGGAAGCCTCTGCCCGGGGCTCCAACAGGTAACCCGGGCAGGCGAGAGTGCGTGCGGGCAGCGGCAGGACCACGGCTGGGCGAGCCCCAGGTTTCCGGCCTCCTGGTCCCGCTAGAGCACGAGCCTCCTTTCCCTCCTTTGCCGTCCTCCAGCTCTGGGGCTGGGCCAGGTGGGGAGAATCCTTAAATTATCCTCCTCCTCCTCGAATTTTAGGGCACTTTCAGGTTTGCAAAGAGCTTCACAACAGTAACTCATCTGAGCCTCAGAACCACCCTAGGAGGTCGGTGCGATCAGGATCCTCATTCTACAGATGAGAAAACTGTTCAAAGTTGAAGCTGCTGGAACAAAAGTCCCTCCAAGTTCGGGGCGGGGAGAATAGGGGGGGCGCGACGGGAGGGGAGGTAAGCGTTCAGGGAGGGGGGCTGCTCAGGGAGGGGGGCTGCTCATGAGCGGGAAAGGCGGGCGGGCGGGAAAGGCAGGCGGGCAGCGGGGCTCCCGGGCCCCACCAGCGGCGCTGGGGGAACCTGGGCGTCTCGGGGCCGACGAGGACGCAGCCCCCGGGGAGTCCCCGCCGGGCCTGGCCCCGGTGCGCCCCCGACCCTCCTACCTGCCGTCGCGAGGTCCGCAGCCGCAGCAGCCGCCGCCTCAGCGGGAAGCTGCCGGTCCATCTCACGGCCGGTCATGTGAGCCCAGGCCCCACGTGACTTCCTCCTCAGAAGCGGGTCTGGGACCCTCTCACCCTGACCTCCCCCGAGGCCCGGCCTGGGGACTGAGCAGGCAGCTCTGGCTCCCGAACTTCAGCCTCCGAGACGCGGTCCCCCTCTGCCCTCTGCTGGCTACAGCGGGTGCCGCAGTTCTGCAGCCGCCGCCTCCTCTTCACCTCTTTTACCCCTCCTCCTTCCTCTTCTCTTTCTTTCCTCCTCCGCTGCTTCTCCTCTCTTCTCCTCTTCTTCTTCCTCACCACCTCCTGGAACACTCTCTTTCCACACCCTGGCTCCCTGGCTTCCTTCAAGTCTCAGCCCACTACCACCTTTTACAAAAAGCCTTTTTCAGATCTCCTTCATCTTGGTATCTTCCCTCTGAAATCATCTCCAATTTATCCTGCATATATCTTATTTGTACATTGTCTCCCTGATTAGTTTGTGACCCACTTGAGGCTAGGGACTGGTTGTTTCGGTTTGTTTTTTTTTTACACTTGGCACAGTATCAGGCACATAGTAGGGGTTTGAAAATGCTTGTTGACTTGACCCATTTATGAAACAGAGGTGCTACCTACCTCACAGAGTAGTTGTGAGCATCAAATGAGATGCTCCTTTCCTCCCTCCTCCCGTCCCCTTCCTCTCTTCTCCCCTCCCCTTTTCTCTTCTCCTTCCCTTCTTTCCTTCTCTCTGTCTCTTCTTCTCGCCCCCCCATCTCTTCCTATTCTCTCCTTCTCCTTTGGCCTCCTCCCTTTCTACCTTTTCCCTTCTTCTTTAACCTCCTCCTCCCTTCTTTTTCTTCTGCTCTCCTCTTTCATCCTCTTCCCCTCCTCTTGTCCTTCCTCTCCTTTCCATCTCGTTCTCTCTTTCTCTTCTCCCCCTTCCATTTTTACCCTCCTGCCTTCTCCCCTCTTCTCTTTCTCTATTCCCCCCTTTCTCTTCTTCACCGTCCTCTTCCCACCCTTCTTTTTTTCATTCTCTTCTCCCTTCCTTCCTTCTCTTCTATTCCCCTTCTCCTACCTTCTCTACTCCCCTCTTTCCCTTCCCCCTTCTTATTCCTCGTCTTTACTTTATCTCTTTTTCTCCCTTATTTTTTCTCCTCCTCTTCTCCTTTCTCCATCTTTCCCCTCTCCTCCTCCTCCCCTCTTTCTCCCTCCATTTTCTCTTCCCTTTCCCCTTCTCTCTCCTTTTTCCCTGCTTCTCTCTTTCCTTCCTCTTCTCTTCCCTCCCTTTCTTCTCATTCTCCTCCCTTTCCCCTCCTTCCATGTCTCTTCTCTTTTCCTTCCCCCTTTACTATTTTCTCTCCTCACCTTCTTTTCCTGGAACATTTATTTTTTAAGAATACATTCAATATTCTATTTTCCCCCAATTAAAACAATTTTTAACTTTTTTTTTAATTGAGTTTCAAATTCCCTCTCTCTTTCCCTCCTCTCCCCCCTCAATGTGAAGGCAAGCAACTTGATATAGGTTGTACATGTGCAGTCATGCAAAACAGATTTCCTTATTAGTCATATTGGGAAAGAAAACACAGATCAAAAAGAGAAAAAAGAAAGAGGAAGAAAGTAAAGAAAAATTAAGCTTTCATCTGCATTCAGACCCCACCAATTCTTTCTCTAGAAATGGACAGCATTTTTCATCATAAGTTCTTTGGAATTATTTTGGATCATTGTAGCAGAGAATAGCTGTCATTCCTAGATGATCACTACAATATTACTGTTACTGGGTATGATATTCTCTTGGTTCTGCTCATTTCATTTTGCATCAATTCATGTAAGTCTTTCGAGGGTTTTCTGAGAGCATCCTGCTGATCATTTCTTATTTTACAATGGTATTCCATCACAATTATATAATACTACTTGTTCAGCCATTCCCCAATTGATGGGCATCTGTTCAATTTCACTGGCACATTTATTAAGAAATGCTCTTTTTTCTTTCTTTCTTTTTTCCTTCCTTCCTTCCTTCCTTCCTTCCTTCCTTCCTTTCTTTCTTTCATGCCTTGCCCTCTCTAGTGTACAGAACATAGTACATACATTTAATAAATGCTCATTCATTCATTCTCATGCTCCCCACTCTCCTCCCCTTCCCTAGTTTGTGGCATAAGGTAAACACTTGAATGCTTTTTCATTCATTTATGTCTCCCTCCCATCTTTACCACTTCGACTTCTTACCTCTCTCAAATCTCCCTAGGCTAGAAGATCTGTCATTTTCCTGTGCTTCCTCCCCCAGCCTATAGTTTCAACTTTAGTCCTTCTTTCTAAGATCACTAAGGAGTTTCCATTTACTTGGCTGTACATCTACAAGTCTTCACCCATCCTCTTTCTTTGCCATCCTTTTTCTTTCTCTGATGTCCCTATTTTGATACAAAATATATCTAGAAGGTAATATAGTTCCTTTAAGCATAAGCTCCTCCTTCCTTAAAATAATAAGTAGCATCTATCTAAAACTATCATTTCCAATAAGATCAGGGGTGAAACAAGGATGTCCACTATCACCCCTCTTATTCAATTTGGTACTAGAAATATTAGCAGTAGCAATAAGAGAAGAAAAAGAAATTGAAGGAATCAAATTAGGCAAAGAAGAGACTAAGTTATCACTCTTTGCAGATGATATGATGATGTACCTAGAGAATCCTAGAGAATCAAGTAAAAAACTACTTGAAATAATAAAGA
>CM053587.1:103065324-103094489 GCA_028646515.1 Pseudochirops corinnae
TTAATCTATTATTGAAATCATTATGTTGATCTCTTCAGCAAGCAATTTAGCAATAGACTAAAATGCATTCTTATTTTGTATTTACTTTTGGCTTTCCTCATAGATTTAACTTCCTTTCCAAAGCCTCTCCGCTCCTTCCTCCTGACACAATAAATTTCCACCTTAGGCTTTCTGAAATTTTGGCAGAAGCCGGTTCTAGTTGTACCAAGCTGAGATAGCAGTTCTACAGAAGCAACATGTTGTTTTATGAGAAAATAATTTTTAATAAGCTTTACTACTTCACATTGTAAAAAAGCCTATTGAATATCTGATCCAATTCTCTAGTATTCAGTTCTACTGCTTTTTCTCTTAGAAATTTTAATTTCTTTAGTTTTGGAAAGTATGTTGTAGATTTGAAAGTTCTGCTCAAGAACTGGAAAATTTTGTACACAGTAGCAGCAGCAGTAAGTATGATCTGTGGAAAGACTTAGGTACTCTGATCAAGACAATGAACCAAGACAGTTCCAGAGGACCTAACAATGAAAAACGCTATCCACCTCCAGAGAGAGAACAGATAAATTCTGAATGTGGATTGAAGCATTCTTTTGAAAAACTTCTTATTTTTATGATTTCATTTTCTTTGTGTTTTCTTTTGTGTTTTTCTAATATGAGGATACGTTTTGTGTGACCTCACAATCAAAATTAAATTGCTTGACTTCTCAAGGAGCAGAAGGAAAAGATTTGGAACAACATTTAAAAAAATACTTTCTTAAAAAAAAAAAGATGTAAAAGTACAACAGAACTCATTTATTCATAACAAAAAGGCTTTTATTTAATTGGGCATAGCTTGAAAACCAACTTAGTTCCCAGTCTGTTATGTAGGATTTATTGTTTTCCTTGTCAGTGCCTAACTTTTCAAAATATAGCTAGTTCCCATTAGTGCAGATAATGAAGTCCGCTAAGTGGTTGCATATATCTAAATTTGTACTATTTGAATTTGTAGTTGTGCAAATTATGTTAATTGTTCTAGCTCAATAGAAATATGTAGTTGAAATTAAAGTAATATGACCACTTCATGGCGTTTATTATTTGTACTAATTGAAACCTGGCAGTAATACGTAGAAAGTGTGGCTCTTGCCTCTGCTGATGCTTCTTTGGCTAAGTTGTGTTGGTGATGCTTGTGCTTCCAGGATTAGGAACTCAGTGAGCCAATATGGAAAATTGTGAGCTTTATTTTTGTGTACCAAATTCAGGATCGTTTGAATGTAGAAGCTTGTTAGTGCTGAGTATGGTAAGAGCTCCAGTTTGGGTGAGGTTAAGGGGTAATAGAAGTTCCTTTGTAAACGTTCATAGTTTTATTTCCTCTAGCTGACAGAGAGTTCATTGAGACGAGACGGAGAGCTTTGAAACGCTTCATTAACCTGGTGGCCCGGCATCCCCCTTTCTCAGAGGATGTGGTCCTGAAGTTGTTCCTTTCATTCAGTGGCTCAGTAAGTATTGTTTAAAAATAACAACGATGTGAATTTTTCATTCCGCTTGTGTAGTAGAACAAGTATTTTCTGCTCATAAATCTGTTTTCTTTTTCATCTCCTTTTCTTTTTCTGTCACCTGTCTTTTGTCTTTGTCCTTAAAGCACTAAAGGTATGTTTCTTAAGAGTGACTGGGTGTATGTATGTTTTGTGTATAAAAGGAAATTAACCTTATGCTGAACATCCTTTTGAGAGGTGTAACCAGTGGCTGGATTTAAAGACTATTTACATACTTCTTGGATCATGTAGTTATATATATTTCAGATGTTGTGAAAAAGTGTTTAGACACAAAACCAAACACATTATTTTGATGTTTGGCCTATAAAAGAGGGAAGAGTCTGGAATTAAAGAGGGGTTGGGAAAGTCTTGCTGTAGAAGGTGGGATTTTAGTTGGGACTTAAGCCAGGGAAGGCAGTAAACACAGATCAGGAAGAAGAGCATTTCAGGCATGGAAGACATCCAGAGAAAATGATCAGACACTACATCTCTTGATGTAATGTCTTGTTTGTGGAACAGACAGGAAGTCAGTATCATTGGATTGAAGAATATGTACTGGGGAGTAAGGCATAAGAAGACTGGAAGGGTAGGAGGGAACTAGGTTATGAAGTACTTTGCCAAACACAAGGTTTTGTATTTGGGGGTGAGAGGGAGCCCCTGGGTTTTGATGATGACAGAGTCAGACCTACACTTTAGGAAAATCATTCAAGTGGCCAAATGGAGGATAGATTTGAATGGGGAGAGACTTAAGGCAGGCAGACCCATCAGCAGACTATTGGAGTAGTCCAGGTGTGAGGTGATGAGGGCCTGCACCAGAGTGGTGAACATGTCAGAAGAGAGGAAGAGGTCTATTCAGGAGATGTGAAATTGGAGGTCAGCAGAGGGTTTGGAGCAGGAAAGGTAGATTTGAGATTCATCAGTATAAAAATGACAATTAAATCCATGGGAACTGATGAGATCCCCAAGTGAAGTAGAATAAAGGGAGGAGAAAAGAGGGTGCAGGATAGAACCCTGAGGGCATGTTTGAGGGTATGTTCTGGAGGAGGATCCAGTAAAGGAGATAGAGGTGTGGACAGATAGGTAGGAACAAAACCAGTGGAGAGTGGTGCCCCAAAAGCCTAGATAAGAAAGGGTATCAAAGAAGATAGAATGATCAGAAGTGTCAAAGGCTGCAGAGAAGTCAAGGAGGAGGATGACTGAGAAAAGGCCACTGGATTAGACAACTAAGAGATCATCGATAACTTTGAAGAGAGCCATTTTGGTGAAATTATGAAATTGGAAACTAGACATCGTCTGGGGTATTATTGATTAAAAATATCACCAGAAGTTCCACCAAGTAGAATAGAAGATCTTGCACATCTTCAGCAGAGAACGTCAGCTTTTTGAAATCTAATAATGACCTCTAGGGAAATGGCATGTGAAAGCACTTGGTATATTATGAAGCACTGTCCAAACAGAAGTTATCTTCCAGTTATTGGGGTTTTTTTTGGTTTTGGGGTTTGTTTTATTTTTGCTTCTTGGAGAGGGCAAGGCAGGGCACTTAGGGTTAAGTGACTTGCCCAAAGTCACATGGCTAGTCAGTGTTAAGTGTCTGAGGCTACATTTGAACTCAGGTCCTCCTGACTCCAGGGTCGGTGCTCTATTCACTGCACCACCTAGCTGCCCCCAGTTATTGTTTTAATAGAGCATACACTCATCTGTGATATATGACAGGCAGTGTTGTGTTGTGGTTTGCTTCTCTGTAAGGCAAGATGACATGGATTCAAGTCCTTCCTCTGACACATACTGTTTGTTTTACTCTGTACAAGTCACTTCATGTCAGTGCTCCAGGCAGTTCTGATACTCTTAAGCTACTCAGTGGCTGCTGAACTGTTTGTATTGGGTGAAGGGTGTTTAACTACAGAGAGCTCCTGACACTGAGGAACATATATGGACATATATGTCTATGTTTCTGTATTTATGTCTCTACACTCTGTGTGTGTGTGTGTGTGTGTGCATATGTGTGTGCACATGTGCATGTGGCATGGGGGGGTTGAGGGAGTGGTATGAGTGTACATTTCAACTAGATTTCAACGTGGAGTTTTTCTCATCTAAACTAGAATCATGCAGCTTAATTTGAAGTCAGACTAGTCTGTCACAGGAAGAACCTGAAGAAAGGAGCTTAGCTCTTACTGAGGTAGAATTACTAACTGAGAAGGCAGCTGGTTACAAGGATAGTTCCAAAGTCTCTTTTAAAAAGTCTTTTATGAATCAGAAAATCATCAACAAACATGAACATTTCCAAATACAAAGTCAAAAAATGGAGATTTCCTAGGAATCTGTGAATCCCTAGCACAGTGTTAAAAATATATATTTAACATACTAGTAACAACATTACCTTGCTTGTTTGTATCCCCTTCTGAACTTCCTTCTGCTTTCTTCAATGTATTTTAATATGTTTCATTGATTCTTTTACTTTTTTTTAAACCTCACTAACACCACTCCCTCATTTCCTTCCACATTTCTCCCCCACAAACCCTCAAATAAAAACCTTCCTTTGTGATAAAAATGTAGCCAAGCAAAACAAATTTGTGTTATTAATGGTTGTGTCTGAAAATGTATGTCTCTTTCTGAATTTATAGTCCGTTGGCCCTTCACCAAGAGGTAGGAAGCATGCTTCATCATTAATCTTTCAGATTGGGCATTTTACTGATTAGAGTTCTTAAGTCTTTCAAAAGTGTTTTCTTTTATAGTGTTGTAGTCATTTATAAGTTGTTCTCTTGGTCATCCCACTCAGAATTAGGTAATACAAGCTTTCCTAGGTTTTCCTATGGTTTAATGATATTCAGTGCCTTCACATTCTATAATTTACTGAGCCATTTTCCAGTTGATGGGCACCCACTTTGTGTCCAGATCTTTGCCACAACAAAAAGTGTTGCTACATATATTTTTGTGTATATGATTATATTTCCTCTTTCTTTGATCTTTTTGGAATATGTATTAGTATGGTACTGACATCTAAATCAGGAAGAGCAAAAACAGAGAAGAAAATTATAAACTAATTTCATTAATGAATATGGATGGAAAAATCCTAAATAAAATGCTAGTTAGAAGACTGCAATGATATGTCACAAAGATTATACGTTGCAATTAACTGGGATTTATACCAGCAATGCAGGGATAGTTTAACATAAAGAAATCTATTAACATGTAACAAAAATTATTAAATACATTTCAGTGCTCCGTTTATGTTGTTTTTCAGTTGTGTCTGACTCTTCATGACCCTGTGGCCCATAGCATGCCAGTACTGTCCATGGGGTTTTCTTGGAGTAGTTTGCCATTTCTGGGTCATACAGCTAGTAAATGTCTGAGGCTGAATTTGAACTCAGGTTTTCTTGATTCCAGGCCCAGGCTCTATCCATTGAGCCACCTAGCTGGCTCCACTGCTATTTATGCCCTGCCTTTATGTAGGACTTTAATAAACAAAAGTTAGCTATAGGAACTAATTTTTAATATTAAAAAACTCCCTCATTCTGGTCAGTCATCAGTGGGAGGAGTTTTGCTTGCTATTTCCCATTTCAGGGTGACTACCTGAATAATGGTTTCTGTACTATTATTCCTGGATGATTTCTCTTTCTTTTTTCCTTTTGTCATGCCCTATGTTATAGTGTTCACTAGGCCCTCTTGCTTTAGTCACATGTGGACAAACTACTGCAGTTTCCATCTCATGATTGCTCCATGTATAGAAACTCATGGGGTCCAGTGAATACATTTTTTTTTGTCTGCAAAGAGGTGCTGGTCCTAAGTAATGTAGGTAGAATCCTACTTGCACTCAGATGTTGGCATTCTATTTGTTTATGCTAAAGTTGAGTCTACCTTTCATATCTCCATAGAGCTGCTATGATTTCTGATTGTAACATGTTTAGTTAAAAATTTAAAGAGGAACAGATGTTTAAAAAATTGTTTGCTATTTTATGGAAAGGGAAACAGCTTCCCTCTTTTGAAGAAAAGACTATATCTTTCTTTTAATTCGTAAATTACTCTGAGAATTCCCTTTAAAAAAAAAACCAGAAAATTAAGTATATTCTTTGTTTCTTTTCTAGGATGTACAGAATAAACTGAAGGAATCAGTGCAGTGTGTTGGAGATGAATTCATAATTTGTAAACTGGCTACTCGAGCCAAGGTATCTTTTTAATTGTGGCTTCCTTCTTCCTTATTCCAAAATATAAATGAACAGGTTATCTTTTGTATTAAAAGCAATTAATATTCAGTGCTATGTCCTAAACTTCTTTCTTGCTTTAAAAAGAAAGAAAACCATATTTCTGTACTTTATCATTGTTGTTCATTCTTAACCCACTTTATTTTTAAGTATTTAAATTCTTAGGTTAGAATTCATAAACCAGATGGCTTATGATAATATTATTTGGTCATGTCGGCACTGGATGGGGCTGAGGGAGGGAGAATGAATAAGAGGAAGAAAAAGGAGAAGTCTTTCTCATGTAAAGACCCTAAGAAGGGGCTATTTATTAAGTTTGAGTTTGAGGTTCATTGGGTGTTTTTTGAAATAAATTGAACTCTTTTCTATTGCTTTTTGAAATCAATGTGTTCTTATAGAGTCATTTAGTTTAGTATTTTTGGTGGGCAAGATGTGATTTATCTTTCTCTTCTTTTAGGAAGACATTGGGGAGAAGAAATGTGGGGTTGCGGAAATACCCTCAGATTTTACTCATTGGTCTTTGCCTCGGTGTATGGCTATACCAAGGAGTGATTAATGTCTTTATTGGTGATGTGTTTGTTTTATTAACTTATACCTTGTGGGAATGATTTCAGTTTCACTAACAATTCTTCTTTGTTCTCTCTTCTTACTTTTTCTCTGATTGTTTTAGGACTTCCTCCCAGCTGACATCCAGGCACAATTTGCTGCCAGTCGAGAACTGATCAGAAATATCTATAATAGCTTCTATAAGCTTAGAGATCGGGCTGAAAGGATTGCATCCCGAGCTATTGATAATGCTGCTGACCTCCTCATTTTTGGAAAAGAATTAAGGCAGGTGGCAGAAGAAAGCTGCACAGTGGGAAATAGAGGTTTTGAGTTTGAGACAATATTGGTTGGTAAAAAGATTACTAAGCTTAGAATCGAGAGTCTTGGATTCAAATCCTGCCTTCCACTTTTGTTCTCTTTGTGACCATGGCCTTATCATTTAACTTCTTCAGGCCTTAGCTTCCTCATCTTAAAAGTGGGGGTAGAAGTAATAGTAGCTGTCTCAGAATGTTCTCAGGAGTATCAAATGAAATAATGTATGTAAAGCACTATCATAATTGTGTGACTTAGGGAGAATGTGCATTTTAATGTTCTGACAATTGACCATTTCTTCATTTAGAGGCAACTGGAATGAAAGATCAGAGGGTTCCATTGGTCTTCTTGAGAAGTTGGGGAAAAGGGAAGAAAGGCCTCTATCATGCAGGGGGGACCCTTGGTTCTGAATTTATGGGAGGACATGAGCAAGAGTAGTTTAAGAGAGGCAAGCGTGGATGGACTGCTATCTTCCTCATTGGAGGGATCTCCAAAGATAATGAGCCCCCAAATCCATTTGAATATTTGTATGCTTATGACCGTGTCAGTCATCAAACTCCTTTGTTTAGTACAATTCAAGGTTTGATGAATGGAATTTTTTTATTCTCTCTTCTACTCAGTGCTTTAGGATCTGACACAACACCACTTCCCTCCTGGGCCACAATGAATAATAGCACATGGGGGACACTAAAACAGGCCTTAAAAGGCCTGTCTGTTGAATTTGCACTGCTGGCTGATAAAGCTGCACAACAGGTAAGTATATTTGGAATCTCTGAGTGTTTATTTTTAAGGAATGTTCTCTATTATAGTCTTTAGGAATGTCTCTTTCTTAAGTAGACTTCATAGTTTTGAGTCCAATGAGAGGGAAAAACCGTCTTCTCTATAATCCTCATAAATTCCAGGTAGCTTAACATGTGCCAGGTCAGCTCTTTGCTGATAGCAGAAATAAATTTGGGTTGGATTTCTTAAGAGAATTTACTTTGCTGGAGATAGAAAGCATAAGCCAGTCTTGATAATGTAACCTTGAAATCTCTAGACTATTACTCCTTGACGAACCTGGAACTTTCTATTTTACTTACCATCTGTATAATTTGTATTGGGTTATGCAATGACGTAGTTCATCAGAATATAACTAAGCCCCCAGTGTTGCCTCTTTTTCTCATCCAGAATACTCAAACTACTGAAAATGCTTTTGTAACAGCCATTTGCTACTTTTAGAATTTGATATAAAATTTTAAAGGCTGTCAATTCAAGGATATGAGAAATAAACAAAGTTCATCTGTGTACTAGTTTTATTGTAAAACTATCATATGACTTTGGGGGAGAGGGAATCTATTGTTCTTTCCACAAAATGTGTGGCTCTGACTTGCAGGTAAAACATGCAAATTATGTTTGAATATTTCTAAATTTCTGCTCCTGTCTTTGACTTCCTAATTCCATAGTTAACTTAAGTAACAAGAACTGTGATTAATCAAAGTGTCATTATCTGAGCCATATGCCAAAGAGTGGGAGCTTTCTCATCTAATGGTTGGTTGCCCATTGAAGAGTGTTATAATTAAGAGATAATTGGGTTTGTTTGTGGCCCTGGAAAGTCTCCTAAGTTTCCTTCCTGTTTGCTGTTACCGTGTTTATCTCTTCTCTTTCCGTTTAAATATTCATCATGACATTGACTTTAGGAATCTGCCTATGCCAGTGACCATCAGGTTTAATCCTGCAGTTTTGTAGGCCCACAGTTTACTCCCTACTTTGGAGAGTTTGGAAACAGAAATGGAGAAATGTGGATTTGCTTTAATTTTAGATAACAGGAGGCAGTTTGGCATAGTTAGGAGAGCACTGAATCTGGAGTTAGGAGAATCTTATCCTGGCCTTGCCATTATCAGTTATTCTGTCAAATATGTATTAAGTGTCTTTTGTACATGATGACCCTCAGCTATGCCCATAACTTCGCTGGATTTCACTTTCCTTATTTGTAAAATAAGGAATTTTAGAATACTGCTGTATAAGTTATAGAAAATTTTTCTAAGCATTTTGTACTCTAATTGACACCCTTAGCACTTTTTAGGCAAGTTACAATAAAATTCGTGATGACGAGGGAGAAATTATTGTGGTTAGAAGTACATAACTGTTTCCTAGTTATAAAGTTGGCATTTTGGGAAATTGTCAAAGGCAACTGGCACACTGACATTTTATGGCCTTATGGTTCAAAGCTTTGGTATGTGAATTGGACTCATTGGTAAATTGTAGGATTAGGAGTAAGAGCTGCAGTTAGCCATCTTCTCTAGGCCAGTAAAGAAGTCTTCAGTTTTCTCTCATTAGCAAGATGGGAATACTACGTACTCTCCCAGCCATCAAACTCTCTCTCCATATTTCACATATCACTTAACATCTAACTTTTTCCATTAAGCCTTATTAGATGAACTCACTGGGAGGTAGATTTTACATTTTAGATTTGAAGAGTAGAAGGGACATCAGAGAGCACAGAATTCAATCTGTTCTGTAGCACAATGGATTGATAGTGTGGTTCTATCTCCAGTTTCATGTACATTGTCTTGGTAGAAAGAAAAGATTTCATATTGTAGCTAATTTTTCTATATTAGAATCATGGATCTGTTTTAGTGCAAGATACTAGTAGGAGTAGTGGGTGCCATCTGCTTCTCTTGTTTCTTCTTGTTGCTCCAAGTCACTTGAAAACTCTAGTCATTGGCCTGTACTACTTAAAGTTTTAGGCCTAGAGCATTTGTGCCAATTTAACATGCCTCAGGTGGCATAGCTAGTTAACTAAGCCTGACTCCCAGGCAAGTGGTTTCTTTTTCCTGTGTCATTCTGAAAATAGCATAATGTTACTGCCTTTCTAAAAAAAAAAAAAAATCAAATCAAGCAGACAAGCGTTTGTTAAGCACTGTATGTGACAGGCACAGTGTTAAATACTGGGGATACAAAGAAAGGCAGAAATAGTCCCTGCTCTCAGAGAGCTCAGTCAAATGGAATTAAAATAACAATTCATATTTCCTTTTGCCTCTGATGTTTGGGGATTAAGAAGATGACAGTAGAAGTTTCAAGCTGAGATAGCAGAGTGTTCAACGGAAATGGACAGACGTCTATTTTAGAGCCAAGACTGTTCATATTGTCTGTTAGCTGTAATGCTCTTGGCTTATTTGACTTAACCCCATTGCTTATCCCGCCCTCTGTAGCATTATGAGGATGATGACAATGTACTGCACTGCTGGTTTGTGGTGGTATCTGTCTAATGAAAAGAACTCTGGACTTGGCATTGGTGTATCTAAGTTCAAATATCATGTTTTCTATTTACTGCCTGTATAACCTTGGACAATTCGCTTACTCTTTATGGGTCTCAGTTTCCTCCTTAAAATGAGGGGATTGGACTAGGATTGCTAAAGTCTAAGCCTCTAGTTCTAAACTTCTGATCCTTTTAAAGGATGATTCTGGGCTGACTCTAGATGGGGTTTGGAAAGAGGCTCTAGGTAATAAGCAAGTTTGAGAAATTTTAATGATGGGTTTCTGACTGGGTTTATCTGTATGACGGATGTGCTGGCTAATTCACCCCTTGTTTTCTAGGGTAAACAGGAAGAGAATGATGTGGTGGAGAAGTTGAATCTCTTCTTGGATTTGCTCCAGTCCTATAAAGTGAGTTTTGGCTGTTTCCTTGCCAGAGAGAAAGCTTCTCAGAATGGTCTTGTGACCTTTCTAGTGTGTAGCTTTTTTCAAGGAATAGAAAACTAGTAGAGAAGTCAATCTTAGAGCAAAATGAAGAGTAAAACATAATATCCTATCCTTGGTGGACTCCACATGACACTTCTGCTTTCATTGCGTTATTCTGGTCCATAGTCTTCTTGAAATTTTCAGATTTTCCTTCATATTACATGATCAAGGAAAAAATGGATCTTTAACCTAGGAAAGAGAAGACTGAGGTGGGAGAGAAGTACATAATAATTGTTAGATATTTGAAAAGTACTATAAAGAAGAGGGATTAGACCTTTTCTCTATGACTGTGGAGGGCAGAACTGGTTTGATATTTTATAGGAAGGCAGATTTGGACTCAGTAAAGACATTCTTTTTTTTTCTTTTTCTTTTCTTTTCTTCTCTTTTTTTTTAATTTGAGGTTCCCACAAGTGGAAGTATTGAAGCACAAGGTGGTTGACCATCTGTCATAGATAATGCAGATGGGATTACTAACCTTGGTGCTTAGGTTAAACTGAGGTCTTAGATGACTTCTGATATCCCTTCTAAGTGCTAAGATTCTATGTCTGTGTCTTTTCATGAGATTCCTAGTTTGGGGATGCTCTAAGATACACTGGGTTAAAATACCTCAAGAAAAACATAGAAATTCAGTATTTCTACACTTGGACACTGACCTTTCAAAAATTTGGTGGTAATTAAGCAATGTCTGTAGGCTATGGATTGTATATCTGAATTTTATTAAACTTCTTTGTCCTTTGCCTGATTTTCTTTCAAAGCCCAGACTATTTGTTTAGTTCAGGACCTTTATTGATTTGCACTGTCAACTCTCCACAAAAATCATCAGAGTGATGGTCACATTAGAACTAATATTTCTTTGTGAGGTTTTATGGGTTGAAATTCATCCTGTGCCCTCCTCTGTGCTTTGTGCATTTTTGTGAACGTAAAATGAATCAAGTTTATCTTTCTGCTGGTTTTTTGAAGAAGAGAATCTATTTCTTTGTAAGTCTTTCATATTGGGAAATTTTGAAAAAAAAACTTAAAGTCATTTTGTGGAAATAGGTATAATTCCCACACAGTGTTCTATATTCACCTTCCCATTCTGTCCTCTTTCAGCAGGTTTTCCTCCCGAGGAAATGAAGTGAAAGTAGAAGTAGGGGCCCCATGCAGTCATTTTGTCTTTGGATTCCTCTGCAGTTGGCTCTTAGCAGGGGGGATGGAGGAGGTATTAGTAAGTGTGCCTTATTTTCCCTTTCTATTCCAGGATCTCTGTGAGAGGCATGAAAAGGGTGTGCTTCACAAGCACCAGCGGGCATTGCACAAGTACAGCATGATGAAGAAACAGATGATGAGTGCTACGGTGCAGAATAGGGAACCAGAGAGTGTGGAGCAGCTGGAGTCACGCATTGTGGAGGTAGCAACCCAGTAGCCAAGGGTGCAGAGCAACATGGTAGAAGAAGGAAGGTGGCCTTAGGATATTTAGAGAGAGACAGACAGACTGTAAAGAAGCAGGGCAGGAGATAGGCAAGAAAGAATTGTAGACTTCCTGTGGGTTGAAAAGTCATCTTGGATTTCTCCAGTTGAGCCCATTGTATGTATAGCCCCCAAAATATATAATAAGCAGGGCCAATGATACAATGGAAGTTGCATGGTATGTAGGCATGCAGACTAACAGATACCTGAAATTATTGTTTTTACAGCTGATTTTTATAGCTTTCTCCCCAGTGGATCATCACGCCCACCCCCACCCCAGTTGACAGTTTCTAAATGCTTTGTTAAAGCAATTTTACTTCCATTTGGCTTCATTGGTCAAATGAATGAAAAAGGATCAGCGCTACACTCTGGGATGATATATATATAATAAAAATGATGCTCCTCTTGAGATATATCTAGACATGCTTCTCCAAGATTATTTCCTTTTCAGCAAGAAAATGCAATTCAAACAATGGAACTCCGGA
Source organism: Pseudochirops corinnae (assembly GCA_028646515.1). NCBI lineage: Eukaryota > Metazoa > Chordata > Mammalia > Diprotodontia > Pseudocheiridae > Pseudochirops > Pseudochirops corinnae. The sequence goes on from CM053587.1 coordinate 103,077,538, forward strand.
ATTATTTCTCCTTATACTGCCTACATCAAGAGACCCAGCTTATTCATGTCTACCTGCCTCTTACATCACACATCTTAGGAGCCTTTGTCAACTCTCAGATACAAGGCCACAAAGAGGTGATCACTTGCCCCTCTGTCTTGTGTAACTCAATCTTGAGATCCACCCTAGTTATGTAAATATGGGTTGCCACTTTAGTCTCCAGTTATTGTGGCCTTAAGGTTGGTGTTTCTTGTTAGTCCTTTGGACCCCTCAAAAAAAATCTAAAAGAGATATTGGGTGTGGGTTAAGTATGGAAGTTAAAAAATGAAATTCTTTTCAAGCTCCACCAGGAGCTAGAATTTTCAAGCTAGGATTCCCTGTCTAATTTTGTTGGGCTCCATAGATAGGAAATGTATGTTTCTTTCTAAGTGAGTTTAGAAAGCTAATTCTGAATTCTGACTCTTAGCACCAGCCTTTTAAAAGGATTCAGAGGAAGGGTTGGCCCCAAAGCCAGGGTGACTTGAAGAACATAGACTAGATTTTTCCAAAACCTTCAGGGGTGACAATTGGGATTTTTAATCCTTTGAAAGGCTATAAACTGGATTTTCTTTTCCCAAGAGTTTTATAGCAAACCTGACACCTGCCCACATTTGTATGCACCTTTATATCCATATATATAGTAGTTTGTTCTTGGCTTTCAGCCCTTATTTTTTAAGTAATGAAGCCAATCTTTCAGAAGAAACTTTGAAATCCTAGGGAGAATATGGGAGACAAGGTCAGGAAGACCTTGCTATTATGGTTGTCATTAATTCTGGATTCTGGTACTTAAATGTAGTACCATATAAACTAGTGGGCACTGAAAATATACCACAGTCCCAATCTCATTATGACAAATTGCCTAATAACGATTTCTAGTCTTTGAGTGATAAACCACTTTCTGGAAAAAACATTCATTCCCAAATAACAAAAAAACTTGGTATTTAACTTGCATCAGCACAGTCCTACTGAATAATCTCTATGACCCATTCCTGAGTAATCATTAGATGGAACAATTGGAAACAATCCAACAAAGAAGTGAAAATTTGCAATATTTCTATCCCTGGGATTTCCTCACCCTGGTCTTTCCTCTACTTGTTATCTTTTAGCAGTGTTAAGACATTTCATGTTTACAAAGTAATTTATATATAAAAGAAGGGAATAGATATATCTGGCTTCACACCTGGACATATAACCTGATCTCACTGATCACCTTGACTTGCTCAGCATTCTAGGGCTGCCTAGATCTTAAGGGGCTACCCCCAAGCAGGTCTGTTCTCTGCTGTTCCCTTTACTTAGGTAGATCTTTTTTTTTTTTTTAACATATATTTCAGCAGGATGGATGTCTCACTAATCTTTCTCATCTTGCTTTTTTTTTTTTCTTCAGATGAGTAAAGTTTGGAATGAATTGAAGCCCAAGTTAAGCTGCCTCTTTGCAGGACCCAATAACATGCCAACACCACCACGATCACCACAGGAGGGCAATGTGTTTTCTCATTAGTTCCTGGAGGAGAAATGCCTGGATTTTAGGCAGCGCTAAGAGTACCCTTCCAGCCCTACTAAAACATATCGCCAAACTGTATCATTGTGTATTTCCCTTAAAACAATAGCTGCCACTCTGGTGCTCACAGAAGTTTGGACTGACTGAAGACTGAGCAGAAGACCCTGATTCAGTGGTAGGGGATGGGACTCAGATTTTAATTTCCTGTCTTGTCCTCTGCTCATCTTCCTTCGTTTTGTAGTGTTCAGAGGCAAGACTGAGAGACACCTTACTATAGGGTACTTTGGGGAGGAAAGAATGCACTTAGATGCTGTGGGCTGCAGGACCACTTGTGGTGGTTGGTGATTCCCTTTCCTCTTACTTAAACCCACCTTTTCCCTCCCCCGCCATATTCCTTAATATATACATGCTGGTTTTCTTTCTGGCAGTGAGAAGCAATAGATGTACTCTATGAAAGGCAATTCTCTTAGTCTCCAGGAAGGCTGGGAGATTAAGGATGTGTTCATGTAAGTGAAGTTGTCTGTGAGTGATTATGTTAGTCCCCTAATAATAGCTGTTTAATCTTTTGAGGGGACAGATAAAATTAATCAGAATTCATTGGATTTCTTTGCCTTCTAGGATCTAGGATTAACTGAACAGATGAGTAAGGGTGAGAAGAGGGTGAAGTTCACATATGTAGCAGGTTTATTTCAGTGCAGTCACGCCTTTTGAAATAATGTTAATGTTTTTTTCAAAATGAGTTTTCAGTGAAAAAGGTCTAAAAAGTAATTATTTTATGCTGTTGAACACTCTTGACAAATTGCCTTACACTAGGACTTTTCAATTTCAAAGTGTGTGTGTGTGTGTATGTGTTTGTGTGTGTGTACATATGTACGTACGTACGTACATACATGCATGTACATGGGTATGCGTACGTGTATAGAAGATAACCATTTAGCTTATGGAGGGTGTTGTTAGCTGGTACGTACAAACAGTATTAGTTTAATGTGGGACAAGCTACAGTGTCTATTCTAGGCAGCTAGAGACAAACACTAGGAACCTTGGTATATTACAAGACTCATTCTGAATTTGGCAAGGCCTGCCATATTTCACTTCCCATTCCTCCACTTTTACCCTCTTCTGTACCTAATGGCATGATCTGTCTTTTTGCACAAAAGAAGGACCAAAATATTTGGCATATTAAAGTAAACTAATTGAATAGTCTGTCATGTGCTAAAAACTAATTCTCTAAAAAGATGCCACCCTTTTACTTTTGTTGCTTATATTGGAGAGTGCAGAATTTACCAAGTTGAGAAGGGTGTGGTGAAGATGAGATGAGGAAATCATGATTTTTATTTCAGTTGTGCTTTAAAATACACAAGAGAGAATCTGTGTTCTTTGGGAATTAAAGAAAAAAATAAAACCAGCTAGTTTCCTGATGGCAAAACTCCTGGTTGAGGTAGTGGAACATTCCTGCTAATTTCAGTCCTTCCCTTCCTTAGCCCAGCTCTTACTCAATGGGGTTTATTGTGTAACTCTTCAGCTCTGTTTTCCACCTTGTGATGATGTGGGAGAGTTCTCAGATATCCTCTGGTGGAGACCTGTAGAGATGGGTGGTGTCATTTCTTGCCTTACTATTCCAAATCCCTAGTGGAACATTTCTCTATGGGATTGATAATGAACTGGACATCAGGGACTTCTGAGTCTATTTAGACTTAGCTTTTCTTATTCTTATAAAGACAGAAAAATTGGAAAAGGCTCTAAAGGGGCAGCATGCATTCTGAAAATATCGCCCTCATGGAGTATTTGTCAGGTTCCAAAGAGATTTTTCTCTGCTATTTTATTGTTGTATTCTCACCTTCTCTAAGTTTTAAAATATGTAGCATGAAGGATTCTAGAATAAAAATAGCAGCCACCAAGCATTCTCTCTAGCTACGGGAGGAGTCGAAATAGCCAAAAATACTTGATTTATGCAGATAAGCTAATTCATTTTTCTGGCACAGGCAAAATGAGGGCTTTTCTTTGTGGACTCAAATGGCTGCACCAGGGGTCTGGTCTCAAAGCACATTGCTGTATTTGACAAATTCAAAGAGGATATGAGTGGAAATCTAAGACTTGTGAGCTGTGTACTCTATGTGGCATGTCAGCACATTCTTCAGATGTTTGCTTTGCTTTCACAAAGTAGCTAGAGGCATAAGGGTCACTTGGAAGAAAACACTAATGGCACCTGGATCTGTAATTCACTGCCCTAAGGCTCACATCTTCCCTCCTCTAGGAAAGCAGCCTTTGCTTATATAAGTGAATGTGACATTTAAAATAGCTTGTGATAGAAGGTGGTCTATTTCTACTGCTGAACAGGCTTATCCTCTGAAAAGAGAAGATGCAGGGCTTTAGTTGGAGCCTAAAAATAGTACTGAAGTTCTGTTTTGAGAATATTGGTCTGTAACTAGAGTTGGCCAAGAGAAAAGTGGAATCGTCATTGCCTTCAGGGTCCCTACCTGCCTGCCATCCATTCCCCTTTTACAGAAATAAAGTCTGTACCCACTTTGAATGGATCAATACACATTTTTTGTGCTGCTCCCTTTTATACTGTGATTTGCTTAAGCCATGTAACATAAAATTTATTTGTACAAACCCCATGGGGCCTTTTCCTTCTTGCCTACACAGCTGCAAAGTGTGCTAAATACACCTTCACTGCTATTACATTGAAGTCTCCTGGGGCCCTAAGTTGCATGTTATCCTGCTGGCCTATGGCCTCAAGTCTTTGTAGAGAGCCTAGAAGAATATACCACAGTCTAGGCCATGGTTAGAGTGCATATTGTAGAGAGATCCAGACCTGACCTCCTTGTCTTGGATGTTCTAAACATAATGAAAAACTGGAATAGTGGGAGTGGGGGTTTCTACTTTCAGTATTTGAGACCATTACAGATGTAGTCAATGTGTGACTCCATAAAATGTAAAAGCAAACGACCAGAAGACCTGTAATTCCTCAAGGGCTAGATATCAAACGGTATTAATTTAAGAACTTTCAGTTGGCATGCTGGCCAGAGTCTGTTAGTTAGAGGAAGTTTATGAGAGATGTGTTTAAAAATATATATATATATAGCTGTTGCCCTAATTTAAAACACTCACTTGAAGGAAATATACTACCAAAGAGTTTCTGAAAACTTTTTTTTTTTCTCCTTTTCTGTACTAATTGTGATGCTTTGGGAGTTTGTAGTAAATCATGACAAAGTCATGAGTTAAATCAGATGTATTAGGACATTTGTTTCCTCAGTATCTACTAACAGTAGGCTCCCTTTGAGGAATAAAACACTTTAGATACTTAAGATAAATGGGAAGATGGCCTCTTCTTCAAAGCTAGTCCTTCAATTTTCAGAAAGAAGCTTGCAGCCCATTCTATCTGTTCCCTTTCTGGGAACTGACCATGGCAACAAGTAGAGCCAGACTGTCCCCTGGTAAGGAGAATTTCCAGTGTTTCCAGAGTTGAAAAAAATAATCCTCCTCCTTTATACTTAATAGTTGTGCTTTATTTAAATGGGGACCTATTCTTTTTTGGATTTTATCTTTTTTCTTAATGGATTCTATAAGAACATTGTAATTATAAACAGTGGTGGAGGCCTTTGATCCATCTATTGGTACTGTGCATCCCAATGGTATTCCCTTAGTTTTGGGGAACCATCCCAGCGAGACAGAATGAGAAGCAAACAGACCTTAACTGTAGAATAACAGGAGTAAATCAGGGAGCTTCCTCTAAAACATGATTTCTTAGTCCTGAGTCAAGCATGATTGTGAGATGTTCCTAAAGAGCCATTTGCTGGTTCAACTCTAATTGTAGGAGCAATGAAAAGAACATAATTCCCAGGGAGTTGGTCTGAGACTTGGGAATAGCTGTTGCAGGTTGAGGTCCATGCTCATGCAGCTAAAAGCTCTCCAGGTAGACTAGCTTCCCACTGTTCTTCAAAGGGACCCTTTCAAAGGAAAGCCATTGGTATGCACGGTAGCCCAATGTCAGTGTTTAAAAATCATCAGCTTCAGCAAAAAGTGAGTCAGAGTACATTGTTCTGAATATGGGACCATGCTTGTCATTCAAAAAAAGTGACCTCTATGACAGGCCTAGACCAATACTGAAACTTAATGGCACTTTTAGAAGCCTAAGTGCCCTTATTATCTTAGATTACATTTCTAAGCTTTGTGGAGTTGGAAATTTTTGTCACAAATCATGGGGTATAGATGTGAAATTTTATTTTATGGTTTTGTCTTAGATCCCACCCCTTCTTTAGGAGCTTTAGCTTATTCAGCAATACCTGGGGGGAAAAAAAACCTCTTTAATTAAACTCTACTCATCTTAAGAAGCCTAATGTAAGAACTGAGTAGGAAGCTGGTTTGACCAAAATGAAGACCTTTCCTGGTTGGGCCAATTTACCATTTCTTTTGCTTTGCTGTACTAGTTTTATGTATGAAGCACTTTATCAAATTGCAGGAATTAGTTATTACTACAGCTGATGAACTGGAAAATGTTTACAAATGATTACACTCCAAAACTTTAATCAATAAAACTTATATATGAACAAATGTTATTAAATGTATTTGTAAGAGGTATGTAAAAGGTTTAAGTTACTGCGTGTAATTGACTTTCTCTGCTTGTCTACCTTCTGTGGAATTATGTTGAGGCAGTGTGGTGCATTGGAAAGAGCACCAGATGAGAATACAGACCCAAGTTCTTTGTGCTGGCTTTACCACCTGTGAGCCCTATCACCTCTGGAGCCTTGGTTTCCTCATGTAAAATAGAGGCACATCATAGGGTGATTTTTTTTTTTAGATCAAATAAGATGTTTGTGAAAATTACTTGTGAAATATAAAAAGCTTTGTAAATGTGAGCTTGTATTATTATTATTATTATTACTTGTATAATCCGGTAAAATGTTACTAGAATTAGATGAGGGAAGACCACCATGTGAAGAAGCAGGTAGTTATTTTCTCCTTAAAGAATGAGAGGTTCAGACTAACTCAGTATATGAATTCAAATGGATGATTTTGAAATAATCTCTCGATTTAGTAAGGCCAGTAAGAATCCAGTCAGCATTTTGCAAATCACAAGGCATGTCATTATTTTCCATTATTTGTCAGAATCTTCAGCAGGAAAGAAAAAGACTTATGGTTCCAGAAAAATGTGGAAACATTCCACTTTTTTGTAGTGGCTGTTGCCCCCTAGTGTGGGCTCTTAGAACACTTTACTGACAAATGTTGCACAGTGAATCACTTCACACTCATCCCTTCTCCCTTAGAACCAAAATGTACTCATGACTCCTGATCCATATGGGGGATGGGAGGTGGGGTTTCCTCATTATGTGACATATGTACGATTGCAAGAATATTTCTGGTCTTACAGCTTCTTCTTGTTCCCCAAACAAATACTGAGTATTAAATTGCCTTAAAAACTAAAGACTGTGAAACCCCTGCTGAAGTTACACACAGCTGAAATAAGGCTGTACAACAGCCAGCTTCCCTAGCCTGTATGGGCTCAAGTATGCCATATGTTAATGGCACCAATTTTGCTCTCTTTTCAGACAATTTCCACTTCATTCAGTGTGTAGTCTAGGATGGTATCTTGTCCCTGGTACTTGAAATAACCATGGAATTTCTTCTTCTGGAGCATTAGTGGGAACCAGTAGTAGTCATCTGGCCACATGTCACTGAAGGGAATCTGCTCCAACTGGAACCACTGGGGGCGCATTTCTGTAACACCAGAAAAAACAAAAGGATTCACTTATTTAAAAACATAACTTGCCTTTACTCTTTTGAACATAAATCCATCAACATTTATGGCTCTTTACTCTTACACACAAGGGTTCAGCTAATTGAGGCCTCAGCAGTATAGGGGCAAGAGTGGTGAATCTGGCATCAGATAAGGTTGGTTCAGATAATCAGTATGTGATTAACCAAAAGTTGACTAGATTTAAAGTCCTTACCAGAAGTTCAATGGCTCCTTCTGGAAACAAGTGTCAAAGGTCTACTTACTACTTTACTTGGGTGACCCTGAGCAGTGCACTCTCTTTGAGCTCTAAAGTAAAGGGGTTTAATTAGACCATCTTTAAACAATCACTTTCTGCCATACATCCTATAATCCTATCTTTTCATCACAATGGGGATATTGTCGAAATGCCCGGATCCTAATCCTGAGGAAACAAGGAAAGTTTTACCCAAGGTTTGGTTCCATTTGGATTTAGCTAGCTAAAACAGTGGAGCTAAGGTGGGGCTGGATGGAAAAATCAGTTAGACAGAAATCAGGGTTGTAAATATTTAACATAGTCTGTCTTAACCCTAGAGAGTCCACAGCTGACACTCATCCTTTCTGAATTAGCTTTCCATGCTGAATTTGGGTGGAAAGAGATGTAACTTGTCTGAAACTACTGACAACAGATACATACTGCTTACCATCACTTTCTTCTGGAGTCCCATGAAAACTATCTGCATAAAAGATGTGCACATCCATTAGCTCAGTATTACCTACAAACTCAAATGTGATTTTTCCTATCTTCTGCAAAACGTCCGCAGTCAGTCCACTCTCCTCCAGCAACTCCCTGTTTTAGCACAAAGAGGAGACCATTGAACAAAGATTTCATTCTTAATGGTGAGAGATAAAGGGACATCTAGTATTTTGAGATATTCTGAGGAACTTGGCTTTCATACCTATTTCCTACCTCATCACTTTCTAGATTCTAGTACTTTTAAAAAAGATACATTTTTATTGAATTTTCTGTTTCTCCCTCCCCTCTGCCATTTCTTATAACAAAAAAATTTAAAAAGAAAAAAAAGGAAGAGGGGAAAAAAAGTCAGCAAAACTGATCTGTATATTGAAAAAAAGTCTACCATCATATGCAATGTTCTATTCTTTCCCAAGGATGCCCCACAATCTCTGCAAAGGAGTTGGGGGTGGGGGGTATCTCCTATTTCTTCTTTGGGGCCAAAACTGTTCTTTGTAATTTTGCAACATTTTTTATTGTTTTGTGGTAGTGATTCTGTTTATGTTGTTGGATCTGGTTTCATGGCTGTGCCCAGTTTCTCTTCTACAACAGCATCTTGGCCAGATAATTCTTAGTATGGCCCTGCATTGTTTGGTGGATCTTTGAACAAAATGAATTAATTAGTTCCTGGACCTATGTTGTTTCCAAAAGGAGCTGTTTGACTTCTAGTAATGACTTCAAGTATAGGCAATTTTTTATTATCCATGTACTAATTATCTGCAACAAAATTTTAATTCCAGCCTCCAGCAGCACAGTGTACTCCCAGGACATTTCCATAACTATCCAAAGAATGTGTGCTTGGGGGATGAAATTTAATTTTACTATCACCCAAAGCAAAATAGAATTAGGATGACAAATCTTATGTTGTCGCTTACTGTATCTTGGGGGAATACCTAGATAATGTACAAATAAGTCAGAAATTAGATTTCTGAATCAGCCACTGTTTTGGGTTATCTAAACCACTGCTTGTTTTCATTAGGGTAGATCACTGTATGAGGGCCTAGGATGAGCCAGATAGATTGCCTTTAATTAGCTATGTATGTTTTAACAATGCTTATGAAAATATAGCATTGTATGCCAAGGGAATTTAAGTCTGCCCAGAACAAAGCAGTACATGACAGAAATCTTAAAGTATCTAATCCTGCCAGTAACTTTCTGACCTATAGCAACTAAGATTTATTAAGTTCCCACACTTAGGAAACTAACTACATGAATACTTTTCCTTGTATTTTTTTGGTTTCCACAAAAAACATACTAAATTAAGTCTGGCCACTTTTATGCAATTTTACTTCATTCTTTTATTTCCATTCTCAAAGGTACAATAGACACACAAAGTATAATTACTTTCCTTGCTTATAACTATTAGGATTCCAGTAACAAGCAGTAAGGGAAGCTTGTTAATTTAAAAAATCATTAGGTTAAATTGTTTTATTTAGACTAATGCATTCTGTAGTTTGCAATATGCCTTGACCTCACTGTCAAGGCTAGGAATTGAAATTCCCATCTGTTGTCTTAGCTCTGCTATCTTGGATGTGCAAACGTAACAGATATCTTAAAAGGTGGTATCTGTTCACCTGAGATGGTTAATTAAAATTAGACATGACCTAAAAAGGAATTTTGTATATTTTCTTTCTGAGGGTAAATGGCTCCCCAATTAAGTGTAATGGGAACTCTCAGCAGGGGCTCTAGCCTCTCTGTAGCAGCCGGATAGTAGATCTCATTTTTTAAAAATTGCATGCTGATTTAATGTTTTGACTAATTTTAGTTAATCTTCCCAGAGTATGTGGCAGTATTTGAAGTATCAATAATTTCCTCTTTTGCAAAGCTAAAAGCTCTATTTCAGCCAATCTGTGATAACTAGACAGATGAGAGTGACACTATTATAGTTTTTGAAAGAATTTGATTGTGTGCCTATGCCATTCAGTTCCCTAGACAATAGAAGGAGAAACTAATGGATAATAAATTAAACAGAAATACTGAGCTGATGTGCTTTTGTTAGCATGAGGAAATGGGAAGGTGGATGTTCCATAATCCTGAGAACTGCAGCACAGCCTGATCAGACACGCAGTTTTACTTCTTGTACCTCAGGGGAATGTTCATTATTCCATCTGAGTTACTTGCTTGACGCTAATATATGTTAACTTTGTTTTTGCTGTGTTCCTGACAGTTCAAGCTAGACTACTGGACTTGGAATCAGGAAGACCTGGGTACCCAAACTGTACCTGAAGCATATTAGACATAAATTGCACCTGACATTATTAGCTATGGGGCCAAAGGCAAGTCATTTGAACTCTGAGTCTCAGTTTCCTTATCTGTAAAATGGGGGTAAATAATACTTGAAGTATTTACATCATATACTGTTGTGAAACTTGAGATAATGTATATAAACAACTTTATCACCTTTGAAATGCCATTTAAATGTCTTAGAATAATCTCCATGTCAGAAATTAATAAAGTGAGATATATATGCATAAGAACTAAGAACAATTAGTGTTATTTACAAAGGTCCACTGCAGAGCTAAGAAGCATTAAACCTTTATTTATTGTCTGACTTCCAACCAATCCAGCATTCCTGATCTGGTTGTATCTCAAACAAAATCATTTAGGTTGGAGAGTGGGCCAAACCACTGAGATACTGCAACCTTGACCATCACTGAGATTATAAGGTAACCTCTGAAATCAGGGTACATAGGTAGAAGAAAACTTTTTATGTAGGTACCACAGATCCTAAAAGCCTTAACTTAAGCAGAATCAAATGCTGTTTCAAGCCAAGTGGGCAATGTTTACCCTATGGTACTTAATTAAATTTAGACTTTTACTTAAGTACTAAGTGTGAAATTCCCTCTTAGACTACAAAATAGTGCCAGTGTATGACAGAATAAACTATGCAGGCTGAAAGGAAAGGAGGTGAACTCTAGGTGTCTTTTTCCTGCTTCTAACTAAACACAGTAAGGAGCCAGCCTAGACCAAAAAAGCATATTGCTTTGTACAGCACCAATTAATTAGATCCAGCAGTAGGGGAGATTCTCTCCAGAGTGTTTTTGGCTGCAAACTACAAGAATTATCTGGCATTTTGAAGTCCAATAAACAGGCTGGTGGGATCTATACAGAGGAAGTATTCTTCTCTGAAGAGTCTGAAGTAGCTATGGCAAGGAAGTGTTTTGAAGTACTTGGCCAGAAGTCTCTAAAATGGAAAATAGTATTAACCTTTATGGTAATAATTGAGGCATTTATGGTAAAGTTGTCTAGAAAATGATCTAATTAAGTATATATCTTTGAACAAAAAAAAAAGTTACTGTCACATGGTCCATTGAGATTAGTAATAGATAGTTGTGGTTCTGGGGTCTAGGGCTCTCTTTGTGTTGGGCTTGTGGTATAAAATTCAAGAAGTTAATTTCCCTCATTGTGCCTCAGTTTCCTTATCTCTCACAAAACATGTTTAGGGGCTATAGTGATAGAACTATACTTATGTCTGGAGACAAAGAAGCCTTAATAAAAAGTTCCAGGAAAAAAAAATCAAAACTACCAAACTGAAAGTGCAGGTATATTATTATAAATTCTTGACTATTCATGGACTTTTTACTCATTTTGTGACTTGTTTAGATTCGTGGCTTATCTAGATCATTTACTTCTTCTCTTTTATTACTAGAAGGGAGAGGGTAAGGAAAGAAGCAGAACTTAAACCAGCCAATCTAGCTACATGTGAAAGGTTGCATAGAGAAGAAAAGTTCAACTAATTAATTTTATCTCTGGCCCTTATCCTATTTGCTGGTGTCAAAGAAAAAGGTGTTAATACTATACTTGCATTTCAGACAAGTCTGCCAGAAACAACTTTAATTTATCATTATTATCTAAGCCATTTCTATCTTAGAGCTGTCCAAAATGGCACAGTTATTTCATTCCCTCCAACGTGTCTCAAGATTCCAAGATGATCTGAGATAACATTTTATCGGAATTGTGATCAAGAAAAAGATGATTACAGGTAAAGATACAGTATTGTGGACTTGACTCTTCAGAATCGTGACCACTCAGTTCCTCCTTGGACAGTTCCTCTCATGAATTAAAAAGGGCTTCCTCTCTGGAATCATATTCTCACCCTGGGACGCAAAAGCAGGCACTACTCATAAGGGGTCTTGGTGCCAGTCACTTTAGGGGTAGGGGCAGCCAACAGTCTTTCTAGACAAGCTGGGTTTAGTTTCTACCACTGATTTGTTTCTGTAATAAAAGCCTTAGCTTTTGATCTACTCACTTTCCAAAAAGGAAAAGTATAGAAAGAATTTTTACACTAGATAAATATTTATTTAATATTTCTAGCAAAACTGGAAAGGAAGTTTTTAATATGTTTTCTTGCTGGCCTCCATTACCCTGGATAACAGAAATTTAGAGATTATCTTTTTTGGATTTTCTCCAGGCTTGGTCCGGAAGATCTTTTCAAAAGACTATAGAACTGAAATTGTTTTATCCTTGGCCTTCTCCCTTTTTCTTATAATCTTATAGAGTTCAGCTATATATATAGAGAGAGTTTAGCTATAAGGATCAAACAAGATAGTAAATACATAAATGCTAGCTATTATTACTATTATTACCTTTTATTGGGGCATTTACAAAGGGTCACAATGCCTTTTGTTGTCCTGATTATATAAAACAATGACCTTTCCAGGCCTCTCAGGCATAGCCCATTCTTGGAAAAGCTATTATACTAGAACTGGATGGCATATGTCTTGTTTTGTTTATCAGGACCAGAACAAATCATGAGATATAAAGGTGGCAATGAAGCAGAGCAAGCATGTCTTCTGAGTGTCCTGTTATTGTTAGTTTAGTCAAACCAATCACAGAGATTGTTAGTCTCTCTCTTCCTTGAAACTGCTGCCTGGACTAAGGAGGTATTTAGGAATTTGTTTTTCTCCTCACCTGGAAATGATCTTTTTGTTGCAGATTTATTTTCTCAGAATTAAAACCAAATTTTTCCTATTCTCAAAAGCCCTCTATAATACCACCCTCTACAATACCACCAGGCTAACGTTCATTCCACTCACCTCTTGGCTCCTTCCTCGATAGACTCTCCATCTTCTACTTTTCCCCCAAACCCGTTCCACATCCCAGCTCCAAAGCCACGTTTCTTCATTCCTAAAAGAATTTGCTGAGGCCTCATCACTAAAACTAAGGTATAAATCCGAGACGTGAACATGTTTATCTTTCTGTGGGAAAAGAAAGGGAAGTGAGAAGGAATCTAGACCTACTATTCTTGTGGGAAATATTAAGGCAAGAAGGTTTAGGGTATGGGTTAATAAGTCATATGAATAAATGTTAACAGTTACCCAGTCCATCTGACTTTAACTGGATAACCAGTGTGGTACGATGGAAAGACACTGAACTAAATGTTAGAAGACCTGGGTTCAAATTCCAGCTCAACATTATGAGAAAAGCCCTATAGATATAACTATTAGTTGTATTATTGGTGCACTGTAGAAATAATGCTAATCAACTCAGTGCCCAGAATGAATACGTAGAATTTAAAGGCAACTCAGTCTTAATTTATATCAAAATAATGTTCATTTGAGAATATCCTACAAGACAGGGTTTTGTTTTGTATTGAATAAGGCTATTTAAATGAATGAACAGCATTTACTAAATACCTACTATGTGCCAATGAAAAAATGAGAAAATCTTTGCCTTCAAGAAGCTTACATTTTAACCGGGCAATAATATAACACTTGGGGAGGGCATTTTGAACTGTCACAGGAACTGTGAGTGGAGCCAAAGCTATTTATACAATCCTAGTCTCACTTCTGAGCTCCATTCCCACATTACCAACTGCTTATTATACATTTCATACTGCAAATCCATAGGAACCTCAAACTCAGTGTGCAAAACACAGTGCATTTCATCCCTCTCCCCAACCCACCAAACCACCTAATCTTACCTTCCTAACCTTGTTTCTGCTGAAGGTCCCACCATCCTTCCATTTACCCAGGTTCTCAATCTCAAAGCCAGCCCCAACTCCTCACTCTCCTACATATTTCATCAGTTGCCGAGTATTGTTGATTCTGTCTCTACAACACCTCTTGCATGGCCACTACCCCAGTTCAGGTCCTCAACACCACTATCCTGGACTATTGCAATAGAGCCCTAATTGGTCTCATTGTCTGAAGCCTCTATTCTTTCTAATCTCTCCTTAAAGTCAAGTAAACAAACATTAAATGCCTACTATGTGCCAGTACTATGGCAAGTGTTGGTGATACAAAGACAAAAAACTGGCCTGCTTTCAAGAAGTTCATAGTTTGATGAGGAGATAAGATGCAAAGAACTATGTACATGCAAGATATGTGTGTATGTATACATATTCATATGTGTATGTATATTATATATACACACATATGCACACACATTTATGTGCTAAATTATTGATAATCTTGGAGGAAAGGCACTAGCATTAAGGGGGATAATAGGGAAAAGTTCCTTTTAGAAGCTAGGATTTTAGTTGGGATTTGAAAGAAGATGGGACATGAAAAGGGAGAGAGTTCCTGGTGTGAAGGATAGCAAAAACAGTTTTTCTGAAAATGGAGAGGACATTGGAAGATGATAATAAAAAAATAAATATCACCTACTATGTGTCAGGCACTGTGCTAAGTGCTTTACAAATCTTATCTCATTTGATCCTCACAACAACCTGGTGAGGTACTATTATCCCCATTTTACAGATGAGGAAACTGAGGCAAAAAGGTTAAATGACTTGCCCAGGGTAACATAACTAGTAAGTATCTGGGCCAGATTTGCAGGTCTTCCTGACTCCAGGCCGTGTTCTATTCACAGTGCTACCTAATTGTTCTAAAGATGGAGTATCTTATTCTAGGAAGAGCATGGTCATGGAGTCAATGGATCTTAGATTATGTACAGTGGAATAAGATCTAAGAAGACTTGAAAGTCTGGAAGGGACCAAGTTATGAGGGGCTTTAAAAGCCAAAAGATTTTTATATTTGATCCTGGAGGTAATAGGGAGCCAATGGAAGTGTGATTCTGATATAGGAGTGTGACAAGGCTTTTCCTTTAGGAATATCAATTTGACAGCTGAGTGGAGGATGGAGATGGGAAAGGCTTGAAGCAGATCAATCAGGCTATTTATTGTAATAGCCCAGGCTGGAGATGATGAGGGTCTGTACCACGGTGGTGGCAATAACAGATCAAAGAAGGGGGCATATACTAGAGATATTACTAAGGTAAAATAGCCAGGACTTGGCAACTGATTAGAATGGGAGCAGAAGGGGTATTACTAAAGTCTGACCATGTCACTTCTGGCCGGACAACAGGATCAAATACAGAGTTCTGTTTGGCATTTATAGTCCTTTACAGTGTTACTCTCATCTACTTTCCAGCCTCATGAATTTCCTTTTCACAACCTTTCACAAATTTTACTCCTCAAACTTGGCTTCTTGACATTCCTCATGACATTCTATCCCATCTCTGCTTTGGCAGAGGCTCTCTCCACACCACTCCACCACCCATTCCTGGAATGCCCACCCTTCTTACCTCAAACTCTTAGAATGCCTTGTTTTCATCAAAGCTCAGTATGGTACCTACTACATGATGCCTTCTCCAATCCCCTTTAAACTACTTGAGTTTCTTCCTACAAATTACTTTGTATATACTTATATGTATAAATTAGCTCTCCTGTTATAATGTAACCTCTTTGAAGGTAACCCCTTTGAAACTTACACTTCTACAATTAATGTATCCTCAGAGACTAACAGTGATTGTCCTGCCCTTTGCTGCTGCTGTGGCAGTTAACTGATTTTATGACTACTCTCAGAACAAGAGTAAGAGGATAGAAGAAAGTGGGACTTATCACAAGGCAGTAAGGCCCTTGGCAAGATACCCATATTGGGTAGGCCCCAGTGTTTTGATAGACTGCTAGATAAAATGGGACTTTCATTACTTCAAAAATTTTCATCAATGTATAATCATATATGCCAAATTTAATCTGGGCATAGTTCTTTGGGTGGGTTACCTAAACCAATTTTAGGTTAAAATCTGCGTATTTTGAAAATATTGAAGAGTTAGGATTCAATTAAGATAGCCAAAGCTACTTTCATCCTCAGGCCTTCCCTACCTAGGTCTTTTCCCCCAACAACACAGAGTTTTGAAAGGGGCTAAAAATTTTGTTAGCTTTTCTACATGTAGTTTTATGTATAAGGTATGGAGGCAATGAAGAGAAGGAAATATAAATGTACTGTGCCATTGGTAAAACTGCAGGAAATTAAAGGTACCTCAAAAAATGTTATCTAATATTCTTCTGAAGATAGAGAATTTTCTTGCTTATTCTACCCCACCCCACCCCTTAAGTTATTCTAGGCTAATATAGTCAACTCAATGAACCTCTTGACTTTGGGGAGGTCAAGGAGTACTAATCACTCAACTTTCAAAATCATAGACTTCTGGATCAGGAATTTACTTTGAAACTCATTTAACTCAACCCCACTCATTTTGCATATGAGAAAACTACGGTCCAGAGATGTTTAGGCTCAACCCAGTCCGATTAGGGCCTAGGTGACAGAGCTGGGACTAGAGCCTAGGACTGACTCCTAATCCCATACTTTTCTGATATTGGAACTTGAAAGCCTGGACAAGTGCTCAGCAGATGCCTAATAAATAACTTGTTGGTACTGGAGAAGGGAAGGGCCAGGAAGGATTTGGTCCTTAGAGGGTATTGTGGAAGGAGATGAGGAATCTGGGAAGGGATGGAAGTGTTGTCAGACGGCCGTGGAGGTCAGAATGTGGAGGGAGAGAGATGGGGGCACCTGGCTCTGGGGAGAAGGTGGTGGGAGTCTCTAGAGAGGAGTGGGGTGGAGGAGATAGACAAAAGGAAGGGGAGGGGAAGGAGGAAGAGGAAGAAAGGGGGGAAGGGAGAGAGAGTCTCTGTCTGCAAAGGGGGG
>CM053587.1:103094989-103158540 GCA_028646515.1 Pseudochirops corinnae
TTTCAAGAAATTCTCAAGAAAAATTGCCCTGAAGCTATAGAACCAGAGGGCAAAATAGAAATTGAAAGAATTCACCAATCATCTCTTGAAAAAGATCCCCCAAAGAAAACTCCTAGTGGTTTTATCGCCAAATTCTGGAGTTCTCAGGTCAAGGAGAAAATATTACAAGCAGTCAGGAAGAAACAATTTGAGTATTGTGGAAACACAATCAGGATAACACAAGATCTAGCAGCTTCCACCTTAAGGGATCAAAGAGTTTGGAATATGATATTCTGGAGGTCAAAGGAGCTGGAATTAAAACCAAGAATCATCTACTCAAATAAATACTCAATAAAACTGAGTATAATACTTTAGGGGAAAATATGGATATTCAATGAAATAGAGGACTTTCAAGCATTCTTAATGAAAAACCAGAGCTGAGCAGAGAATTTGACTTTCAAATACAAGAAGCAAGAGAAGCATGAAGAGTAAACAGAAAAGAGAAATTATAAGGAACTTATTGAAGTTGAACTATTTACATTCCTATGTGTAAAGACGATATTTGTTAACTCATGAGACTTTTCTCAGTATGAGGATAGTTGAAGGGATTATATATGTATACATACATACATATGTATGTATGGGTGGGTGTATATGTGTATGTATATATGTGTTTGTATATGTGTATACATGCATATATAGACAGAGTGCACAGAGTGAGTTGAATGTGAAAGGATGATATCAAAAATACAATTTAGAAGTCAGAGAGGAATATATTGGGAGAAGGAGAGGGGGAGAGATAGATTTGGGTGGATTATCTCAAATAAAGGAGGTAGGAGAAGGCTGTTACAATGGAGGGGAAGAGCAGGAAGGTTAAAGGGAATGAGTCAACCTTACTCAGATTGGATCTGGCAAATTGGGGGGAAGGGTAATTAGAAACAAACACTTTTGAAAAGGGACAGGGTCAAAGGAGAAAATAGAATAAATGGGGGGTGGCATAGGAAGGAGGTAAATATAATTAGTCTTTTACAATATGACTACGATGGAAATGTTTTGCATTACTACACCTATACAAGTGTATAACAACAAGGTGGGGGGAGCTTCATCTGAAGGTGTTGTAATGTTAATGGAATCTGAAGATCTTCCATGCCCCTTTGTATTGGTAAGTAAGCAGGTACTTAGCACTTTGTTTCAAGTTAATATCTTGTTTAAGCTATTTAATTAACACAGAAATAGTTAACACCTTGGGTGGAAGTTGCTGTTATAACAGGAAGTGGCAGAATAGGGAGGAGCTAAGGCATATATAAGGAAAAGCCCCAGCTAGGAATGGCAGAATTTCTTGGGGTAAGCATCTGGAGGCTGGAACTTCTGATGAGATCTTTCTTCTGCTGAGACCTTTCCTTTGGGAATTTCTGCTGAGAACTTCCAAGAACCAGGCTGAGGAGCTACCCCAAATGAGAGAGGAGGATCCCTGCTTGAGGCAGCCTGTTTTGTGAAGGCTTGGGAATGTGGCTGTTCACTGCATTAACCATGTGTACCAACTTCATGGCTACTGTAATGACTTTGGCTTTCTGGTTCTGGGACTCTGTTTTCTGGTATTTGAATAAAGGCTTTGGTTCTGTCCTCCATGTGGAGAGTCTGCTACATTTTGTGATTCACAATTACACCAGCATATTCATAACCACTGTGGGTGTTGTGAATATTGTATTATTGTTACAGATCTCTTTTCTTTTTAGCTATGAAATAAAAAATTTAAATCTGTTATAAAAATTAGGAGTCTCATAATATTCAGCAAAATTTCTAAGTTGAAAATAGATTCTATTTCAAAAGTTATTCCTAAATTAATTCCTACTTCATTTTAATTTGCAAAACTTTTAAGTATACAATTAAAATTTCTAACGTTTCTTTACAAGCTTATTTTTCTCTTGTCAATCCAATCCTTACATTTCCAAACTTGACCAGATCTTTTTGAAAGCTCAGGGCATCCAGAGTGACTAACAAGAGTGTGCACCATTACATTGACAAAGGTTCTGAAAGTCATATAGTCATAGAGAAGCACACAACGTCAATGGACAAACAAATAGAAAACATTCATAAGTGTGTGATAGTGGTTTCAGAAAAAGCCTAGTTTGATTTTAAACATAGATGATATGACAAAAAGAACACAGAGGTGGAGTTTGATCCTTCAGAGTCACCTCTGTACCAAGATCAGGTACCACAGTAAGACTTTGCGAATCAGTCAGCTACATCTTAGCAAGAACCCATTGAGAGGAGATAGTTTAGGGGCAGCTAGGTGGCACAGTGAATAGAGCACCAGCCCTGGAATTAGGAGCACCTGAGTTCAAATCCGACCTCAGGCACTTGACACACTAGATGTGTGACCTTGGGCAAGTCACTTAACTCCCCTTGCCTTCCCATCCTTCCCCCCTACCCACGCCAAAAAAAAAAGAGAGATTAGATAACTTATATTTGTAGTACACTCAGCTAGCAATGCTGTGTGACTGTATGACTTCCTCCACTAGCACTCAGCAACATGGGAATAAAAAACAATGAAGGATGACAGGAAGGTCATGGCTTGGCAAGGGAAGAACAAGATGGGTACCATTGTTTTTTAAACCTTACTTTGTATCCCTAGCTTTCAGAACGGTGCCTAGCACATAGGTGTTTTAAAAAAAAAAATGCTCGTTGGATATGAGCCCTCCTTGTATCTTTTTGTTCCGTGTAATAAACCTACTACGTGTCAGGTATATGGTAAATGCTTGGGAGACAAAGGCAAAAAAAAAAAATCCCTCAAAACACAGTCTGATGCAAATTTGTAGGAAGCCGAGAGCTTTTGTGAGAGGGTTAGAAACAAGTGAAATTCAGATATTTCTGGGGATGACGGGGGCAAAACCAAAACAAAAGGGCAAAAAGCCCTTGTTGACATTTCTTTTACTGTCTGCAAAAAGCACACAGAATTGTCCTGAGCCCTGAGTCAGATGGGGGCCAGAAAAGGGAGCGAATCAAATTCTTTGGTACTTTGCCAGAAGACGGTGATCACCAGCCTGTCCATAGCTATTTGTTCAAGTTCGGCGCCTCTGAGGGAGGAATTTCACAGTTCTTGTGAATAACTCGGCTCTCTGTAAAGAAGTTTGTCCCTTGGAAGTCGCCGTATCGAGGCACGTGTTGGCGGGAAAGGGCAGTAATTGGCACCCGGATCCCATAAAGCCGAGGCTTCTCTCGCGATAGGTGGATGCGGGAGGAGAGGAGGGAGATCTGAGAAGTGCAGAGGCCGCTGGCGGTAGTGGGCTCCTGGTCTGTGGGTGAGCGCCTTGGGCACAGCCCCGAGGGCGGGCGGTTGTGGGAGATTCTCCGCACTGGGCCCGCCGCAGGGAGCTTAAGCTAGCCGAGGGGTCACGTAGATGCGGAGGAAACAGTACCGTGCCTCTCTCCTCTGCCTTCCCGGCTGTGCAGGGGTCCCGGCCGCCTGGTGCTGTGGGTCCTCCGGGCGTTCACGCAACCCCAAGCCTGGGTGGGGGCTAGGTTCTTTTGGCACTGAGGGGTCCTCGCATCCCCACCCCCGGGCAGGGGCTTGGTTCTCCTAGGCACTGAGGGGTTCCTGCATCCCCAAATCTGGGCGGGGGCTCAGTCTTTCTGGCACCGAGAGTTTCTTCAGAGGTCCCTGCATCCCCAGACTTGGGCAGGGGCTCGGTCCTCCTGGGCACTGAGGGGTCCCTGCATACCCAAACCTGGGCAAGGGCTCGGTCCTCCTGGGCACTGAGGGGTCCCTGCATACCCAAACCTGGGCAAGGGCTCGGTCCTCCTGGCACTGAGAGTTCCTCCAGGGGTCCCTTCATCCTCAAACCTACGCAGGAACTCTATGATCCCCACACCCTGCCCCGATGAACCTTCCTGCCCTAGCTCGGGGTTGGGATCCTGCTCCCCAGCTTGGTGTCAGACTGTTTTTCCACTCCCTCAGTTGAGTTCGGCCAAGGTCCCAGGCCTTGACCCCAGGCAGTAGCACTTAAGGGTCGTCGTTTGTACAGTCTGTACCCTTTAAGCATTTTAGTGGTAGAACCGCCTCGTTAGGGCCGGGAAGATCAGAGTTTGAGTCTTGTCCTACATACTCCTTAGCTTTTTGAGATTGAGAAACCCACTTACTGCTCCCCTCTTTAGTTTTCACATCTGTAAAATGGTGATAATAGCCTCTACCTCACAGAATTTTTTGAGTTAGCAAAAGAATAACTACATAGCAGATGCTTTTTAGCCACTGAATTGTGAAAATCTTAGAGGCCTGATCTACTATGATAGCCAAGTAATCTTTCCCAGGCTGCTTAAAAGTTTCAACTTTCCTTCTACATCCACCGTTAGGTTTACTTGTATAAAGAAAGGAGCAGTTGCCAACTCTCTTGCTTTCATTTCATTGGACCACGGGGCCCAAACTCAACCTCTTTCCTATGTCACTATCTGAATCTTGGAAAGTCTCTTTTTTTTCCTTTCTTTTTTTTCTTTTTGGAGGGAAGGAGGTAGGGCAATTGGGGATAAGTGACTTGCCCAAGGTCACACAGCTAGTACGTGTTAAGTGTCTGAGGTTGGATTTGAACTCAGGTTCTCCTGATTCCAGGGCCGGTTTTCTATTCCCTGGGCCACCTGGCTGCCCCAGGAAAGTCTCTTCACAACATTTAATATGAAGGTTCTTAACCTTTTTCTATGTAAGGAACCCTTTTAGCAGTCTGGTGAAGCCTGTGAACTACTTTTTAGAATAATGTTTTTAAATACATAAAATACTTAATTAAACTAATTAGAAGTAGGACTACAAAGGAAACCAGTTATATTGATAATGATTCTCTTTTTTTTTTGGAGGGGCAATTGGGGTTAAATGACTTGCAGCTAGTAAGTGTTAAATGTCTGAGGCCGCATATGAACTCAGGTCTTCCTGACTCCAGGGCCGGTGCTTTATTCACTGGGCCATCTAACCTCCCCAACTGTGCTAACATACGAAGACAAAAGTGGAAAAGTTCTTACGCTTTAGGATCTCATATTCTAACAGGAAGAGAACATGTACGTATGTAGATATATACATTGTTTATTAAAAAAGTTAGTTTTGGGATGAAGTGCATTATTTTTGTTCTCATCTTCTGAGTCCAATTAAGGAAACGGGCTTAGGGAAATTGATTTGCCTTAGGTTGTATCTTACAAGCTATCCTTTCATTTCTTCTTCCTCTCTTCTGCATCTTTTGTTTGTCCTGACTACAACTTCTGCTTATTTTCTTTCCTTTAGTAGACTTGACCTCTGGTTCACCAAGTTCAAGTGCACATTGTTTTGTACCCTGAAATCACTCGTCCTTTGCTGTATTATGTTCTTGCCTTGCCAACCAGCAGCCTTGGCTTATTTTTGCTGTTGACCTTCTTTGCTTTTATTCACATATTGCTGATGCTGGTGGAGGAAGTCACTCAGCATTGTTAGCTGAGTCTGCTACAAATTTATGTTATCCAATCTCAGTGGATTCTTGGTGAGATGTCACAGACTAATTCACAGAGTCCTACTGTGGTCCCTCATCTTGGCATAGAGGCGACCCTGGATTCTTGAAGACTATACCTATTCACACTCCAGTAGTATGGAGAGACTAATTTTCAGTAGACTGCCTACTTGTTGATGGCTTTTATGGCAACCAATAAAGCCCCCCCAAAAAAAAATCTGCAGAGAAATAAAAAATTTGAAGTAGTGAGAAATGGGATAGAGATTGTGAAGAATCACAGTTTCTGGATAGTTTAGAAACATTATTTTAGCTGTTAGTATTCTAAATGTAAGATCCTTGTCCAGGACGTGGGCTTAGATTTACCAATCTGTCTGGTTATAGTTGGGAGAGGAGACTTAGAGGTCATCTTTGTTCAACCTGATTTTATGGATGAGGAAACAGAGCATTTGAATCTGAATTTGAACATGGGTCCCTTAACCTCAGATCCGGTGCTGTTTTCCCCTGCCACCACACATATCATAATATTTGTACTTTGTCTAGAAGACAAATGGAAAGATGGCTCAGAGGCTTTCTTTAGAGTGGCAACAAAAAGATTTGGCAAAGTTGGTTTTAATTTGTGGCCAAGGGGAACAAGAAACTTAATTTTATGGCACGTTTTATTTTGTGTTGTAGTGTTCATGGTAAGCATTCATAAAACTGCCATCAGTTGGTCAACAAACATTTAATCTGCTGTGTTCCAAGCCATGTGGTTGGCACTGAGGATACAAAGACAAAAAACCAGTTCTTATTTTCAAGGATTTGTTTCCCTCCTTCACTCTATGATCCTGTCCTAGTTCTCACTGTGGACCTGAATCTCATCTCTGCCTTTGTGTTGTCTCCTGTCTGTGTCTAGAATGTACTGTCTTTTCACCTGTGCCTTATAGGCAGCTTCTCTGCCTTCAAGATGCTGTTCAAGCAGCCCCTTCTGTTGGAAGGCTTTCCTGATCCTCGAAATGACTTGTACCCTCTCTCTCTAATTACTTTATATTTAACTACTTTGTAATTATGTGTATTTATTCTTTTTGTTTACTTGTCTATCCCAGTGAGACAAAATGTACTTATGTAGATATTTACAAAATAGATTTGAAGGAAAGTTACTAGGAGCTGAGGGGAATCAGGAAGGCCTAATGTTGAAGGTGGTAATTATGCTGAAACTTGTAGGAAACTAAGGATTCTGAGAGAGACAGGTGAGGAGGGAGTGCATTGAAGGCCTGGGGGAGAGCCAGTATAAAAACAGGAGACTGAATGCCATATGTTGAGGAACAGCAAGAAGGCCAATTTCCCGTTATGTACGTGTGGTTGTTCAGTCATTTTTAGTTGTGTCTGACTCTTCATGACCTCATTGGGGGTTTTCTTGGCAAAGACAGTGGATTGGTTTGCCGTTTCCTTCTCTAGCTCATTTTACAGATGAGGAAACTGAGGTGCTCAGGATTAAGTGACTTGCCCAGGGTCACACAGCTAGTAAATGTCTGAGACCAGAGTTGAACTCAGGAAGATGAGTTTTCCTGACTCCAGGCCTAATACTCTATCCATAGTGCTACCCAGCTGCCCAGTATGTGTAGATGAGGGTAATGTCCAGTAAAAGTCACTTGGGGCCAGGTTACAAAGAGCTTTAAATGCCAAACAGAGTAATTTATCTTTATTCCTGGAGGCAATAAAAAGTCATTGTATTTCGCAGTGTAGGGGAATGATGTGATTAAATTTGACTTTGGAAAAATCAGTTTGGCCACTGAGTAGAGGATGGATTGAAGTAGGTAGAGGTGACATGAAAATAATTGCAACTTATGTACTACACTCTATTTTAGAGGAAGAAGAGGTAGAGAAGTTCTATGAAGAACTGATCAAGACTCCAAATTAAATCAACATGCTTTAATATCAGGAAGGATTAATGGTTTGTGGTTAAAAAATGAAAGAGACCAAAAAGACTTGATGCTACATAAACCTCATGACTATATGTCTTAAATACCAGTGAGACATTTTCAACTGGATGTTCTGGAACCATTTCAGATTTGACATATCTAGACCAGGACTTACGCACTTTCCCTCCCTTCTTCACACAGCTTCCTTATTTCTGTTAAAGGTGTCACTGTTCTTCTAATTTCCTAGGTTTGCAACCTCACAGTCATTGTTAATTCTTTACCCCACATATTCAGTTGTTTGCAAAATCTTGATATTTCTACTAACAACATCTTTTGCATTCAAACTCTTCTCTTTATTCACAGAGCTAACACCTTAGGCCTTGGCCTCATCCATTCTCACCTAGATTATTGCAACAGCCCCCTAAATGATCTTGCATTAAGTCAGTTTTCCTTAGGCACAGATTTCACTGTCACTGTCCTACTGAATAAACTCCCTAGGGAGCCTCTAGGAAAAATAATAAATTCCTCCATTTAGCTTTTAAAACCTTTCACAACTTGATCCCCACCTATTTTCCCTGCCCCATTATATATCACTGCCTTCTTTCATTCTATGATACTGCTGAATTGGTGTTTCTGTTCTTACAAGTGGTGCTGAATGTTACCTCTACCTTTTCCCCATGTCTAGAATGTAATATCTTTTCACATGCATCATAGACAGCTTTTCTTCCTTCAAGACATAGCTCAAGCAACCCCTTCTGTATAAAGCCTTTCCTGGTCCTCACAATTGCAAATTCCTCCCTAACTACCTTGTATTTAGCCACTTTGTAATTATTTTTATTTATTCTGTATTGATGCAGCTCAAATACCGTCTTCTACATGAAGCCTTTCCTTATCCTCCCAATAGCTTGTGTTCTCTTTCCCAGGCTAATTTGTATCTAATTACTTTGTATTTAAAATTTGTATTCTCTTTATATTTATTCTTTATGTAATTATATATGTGTGCCTATATATGTATTTGTTGTCCATTACAATGGAGTGTAAGCTTGAGAGTATGGATCATTTATTTATTTATATTTACAAACATAAGACTTAGGATAGTACGTGGCATGTAGTAGGTACTTAATAAATAATAAATGGTGATTGAGAAAAGAGTTTGGAGGCATTGGACATATTGAGCACCAAATAACATTAATAAAATGGAATTGTCCATATTTTAATAGATATCAGGTGACTACTAATGTGGGAGTCCATTTTAATATTTTCCAGGGCACATCAGCCCTTTCTCAGCAGTGGGGAGTTACACCCTTACATGTGGATTCTCTGTCCAAAGGAATATAATTTTTGGTCACTTATATTTTGTAGGATATCTTGGAGCTTGGGGGCTAAATTGAAAAAGAATTCTTTTGATTTTCTTTTTAAAAAACTGGAGCAATTAACTCTTTGTCTTGCTCACTTTTCATTTGTGACTTCTTGAAATATAGCTCTGGAATAACAGGCTTTTAAAAAGAGCATTGTGTTTAAAATGGAGTTGTGTGTCTATGCCTTTAAACCCAAATCACTGTGGCTTTCATCGAATGACCAATAATAGTTCCCAGACCAAGTCTGTCCTGCTCATTGTTTGGGTTTTTAGGGTTCAGAATGAGTGTAAATAGCAGTTGTTTTCTGGCCAGAAATTCTGAGATGCTTCCCCTTCTAAACTGATTCTTCTGCTATGGAAAACTAAGCCATCTTTTGTTTCAGTTCTTCCCTAGCCCTTAATCATTGAATGGGCATTGCCTCAGACAGATTGAGACCTGGGAAAGACCTTAGATTAAAAAGGCCAAAGTCACCACCCTCTGCATCTTTGACCAGTCATCTTGACTTTTGTCATGCCACCGAACTCTTATAGCTCTGGAGGAGAGAGTGAGGCTGATGACTTTGCACAGTTCTGCCTCACTTAAATTCATGTGCAAGTCAAAACATCATCCTATTGATGTCATTGGTCCTCTTTGAGAATGAAGGATGAACAACGTGACTTTTAAAAAGGTTTGAGAAACATAATTTCTAGGTAATTTAATACTTTTATTAATAATGCCAGAATTTTAATAAAAGGATGATCATTTGACCATCTCTGTCTCAGACCAAAGACAATCATGGCTGGCAGGCTCAAGGAAGGCTTAAATGCTCTTTTGGAAGAGGAGTGTTCTTGAGGGTGGCAGTTGACTCTGATTGGCTAACAGTTGATACGAGAATGAATATTACCAATCTGAACTTTGATCTAGTTATTCACCTCTTAAGTTAACCCTAGCCCTGGGCAATCTGTTGTAAGAATTTGTCACACAATTTATCACATGATTTGTCACACCTGGGTGGAGTTTGAACAAGAAAGTCCAGTCTCATTATTAGCAATGTCCTTCAACAGATTGCATTTTTAAAATCAGTATTTTAGGAAAAGAGAGAACTCTGTATCTCCTCAAATTATTGGTTATTAATAATCATTCAACAACAGCTGTGTATATACATTTGACCAACCAATTTATTAGATCAAAGATCAATATTGAAGCCAAATCAGAAGAAAGATTACAGAAATAAGAACGTGGGACATGCAATTGTGGTAACTACTGCTTTTTAGAATGATGTTTTCAGCTATGTTGTCAGATGCTTTCAATGAGGATGAACACAGCATCTAGGACAGCTACTATAATCATGGTAAATTCTTCAACTTTAAAAGGCTGCCAGCCAAGACTGAAGTGGAGGGAGTGTTGCTGCATGATTTTCTGTTTGCAGATGATTGTGTGCTCAGTGCAGCCTCTGAACCAGATAGGCAACAAATTATGGATCAGTTCTCTGCTGCTTGTGCTAATTTTGCCCTAATAGTTAACACCAAGAAAACTTAGGTGCTCCATCATCCACAACCACATCATCTATCTTGTGGAACCATCATTTACAACAAATGGAGAAGTTTTGAATGCTGTGGATAAGTTCACTTACCTTGGTAGTGTACTTTCCAGGGAACTATACATTGATAATGAGATTGACACACACATTGCTAGAGCTAGCTCAGTGTTTGGGAGACTATGAAGGAAAGTATGGGAGAGAAAAGGTATTAGACTGACTACCACACTACAAAAGGTCTATAGAACCATTGTACTGACCTCATGGTTGTATGTCTGTTAAACCTGGACAGAATGGCAACATCATGCCAGGAAACTGAATCTCTTCCATTTGAATTGTCTTAGGAAGATTCTGAAGATCACCTGGCATGAAAAGGTACCAGACACTGAGGTCATTACTCAAACTAAACTGCCAAACATTCAAACCACTGTAGAGAGTGCAACTCTGATGGACTGGCTGTGTTGTTTGAATGCAAAACATACTCTTGCCAAAAAGACTGTTTTATGGAGAACTCACACAGGGCAAGTGTTCACATGGTGGTCAGAAGAAGTGATACAAGGACCCTCTCAAGGTCTCTGTTAAGAACTTTGGAATTGATATGGGAGACACTGGCACAGAACTGCTCAGCGTGGGGTGTCCATGTCAGAGAATGTGCTATGGTCTATGAGCAAAGCAGAGTTGAAATAGCTCAAAAGAAATGCAGGATATGCAGATTTAGAGAATCTTTCCCAAATGTTCACATGGACTGTTTGTGCCTGATCTGTGGTAGAACATTCCGAGCTCTTATTGGTTTGATCAGCCACACTTAGACTCGCTGAAACTTGACTCTAACATAGTGATGTTATTTTGGTCCTTTTCAAGAATGAAGGACAACAACCAACCAACTTAAATAATTGATGTGACAGAATGGGAAATGGATGGAAGAGGCTTCGAGAGACCCTGTCCATTTCTCAAAATTTAACAGATATAAATCAGTTACAACGAGGATCCTAAGAGATCGTAGCACTTAACCACTGATAGCAAATATTTTAATCTCCTTGCCAAGCAAAAACATATGACAGCTGACGGCAATACAATTTTAGAATATAAACTCTTTAAAAATAATATGTATGGATTTTATAAATTGCCACTTTTGGTTTTATCTCAGATTTAATTTTAAATAGGTCCCCCTGTCACTTGCCCTACTCAGGAGTTCTTCCCTTACAATAAAAATTTTGTAAGAGGGGAAAAAAGGTAAGGGTTTAGCAAAATGAGCCTAAATATTGACCTGTTTGCCAGTGTATGGCCTGTTTTACATCCATAGTTACCTACATCTTCAGTAAAGGAACAGAGTTACATTTCTTTACCTCTTGGTCATTATAATTACATGGAACATAGCCTTATTTGTAAAGTCTGAGGGAACAAATCTGTTAGAGGAGAAAGCATAGTTCTCTTGCTGAATAAACTGGTAAGCATTTGGTGTGACTTCTATGCAGAAAGGAGTTGAAAAAGTTTGTAGTGTACTTACAAAGTTTATGTATATAACAGTACACATATCATTGAGAGTGAAGCTGAGAAGTAGTCCATTCATACTCAGCCAGTAATTTTTCCAAAAACAAAGCTGGGTAGAGGTGGTGAAAAGGGAGGTTTATTTCATTAATAACAATTTTATTTATTAATTATTGTTTCTTATCTAATCTGGGTTAACCTTTTAATAACTGTTGTGAAACAGTGATTAAAAAGGAGCAGAATAAGGGATTTGCATGAAGTGTCAGCCAGAAAACATGAAATCATATTAGGGTAATTTAATTGTACTCTAAACTAAATCACTGTTTTATGTGTCCCCAAGAGGCATGCGTGCAACCATGACATGGATTCTATTCCTTCCTCTCATTGGGCTTCTTTCTTTGATCACTTTTCTCCTTATTAAAGTGCCTGGATGATAGGGATATTGTGAAGAATGCTGGAGTAAATCGAGAGGAACATTGGAATATTGGAATATTTTGAAGCTGTCCAAAGGCTGTGCATATTCATTCCATTTGTATATAGATCTTGTGGTGTTTATGAAAGATGTCCTATACTTTTCTTTTATCTTTTTGTAGGACAGAAAGTGACCATGGAAAATTCTGAGGAGGAAAATACTACTGTCCTTTCTTGCCTGAGGACTTTGGAAAACTTTCTTTCAAAACCAGATGTGGAGGAAGGATCTAACCTGAATGTGCAGTACCAACAGAGCATGCAAGTGAGTATATATGGGAATTGTGGGACCATATAGTTGAAGAATAAAATACTGCTTCAGGGTCAGCCTTACTAAAGGCTGGAGTCTACATAATCCAGAGGATTATAGGAACCCTGTGTCAGTCCTACAGGGACCTTGTTTTAACTCTGTAGCAATACTAATTGGAGGGTGGGGGGCTGTGTTCAGAAGGGGATGGAAATAATGTCAATACCTTATTCTAGTCCTCACTGCTTCATTTTCTTCAATGAACAAGATCTTTTTTCTCTCTCTGTCCTTATCCCTTTCTATCAGTTGAAAACAAAACAAAACAAAAAACTCTTGTCACAGATAGGAAGAGTCAAGCAAAACAAATTCTTGCATTGGCCTTGTCTAAAAAACGCCTTCAAAAATTTGTGCCCTCTGGTTTTATCACCTCCTCTGGGAGGTGGTCAGCCTGCTTTATCACCAATCCTCTGCATTCATAGTAGGTCATTGTATTGCTCAAAGTCTTTCAAAGTGGTTTGTCTTTATAATGTTGTTGTTAATATATAAATTGTTCTGATTCTGCTCCCTTCACTCTCTGTCAGTTCATTCAAGTTTTCCTAGGTTTCTCTGAAACCGTCCCTTGCATTATTTCTTATAATAATAGTGTTTTATTACAGTTATGTATGTAATTTATTCAGCCATTCCCCATATGGAATGGTCTTAGTTTCCATTTCTTTGCCACCATAAAAAGAGCTGCTGTAAATATTTTTATACATATGGATGCTTTTCTTCTTTCCTTGATCTCTTGCCTTGTAGTGGCATTACTAGGTCAAAGGGTATACATAATTTATTAACTTTTGACCATTGTTCCAAATTGCTTTCCAGAACACTGCTTCAATTCATAGCTATACCAACAGCGCATTAGTATCCCATTTTTGTGAAATCCCCCCAGCATTTGTAATTTTCCTTTTTTGTCAGCTTTGCCAGTCTGATTTGGTGTGAAGTAGAACCCCAGAGTTACTTAGTGATTTGGGTAGTTTTATCATATGAGTTGGATTTCTTCCCTTAAAAACTGCCAATTTGTGTTCTTTGGACATTTATTATTTTGGGAATAATTCCTTTTCTTATGAAATTAAAATTAATTCCTTCTATATCTTTGAAATGGGAACCCAGGAATTGGGAATTTGCTGTAAAAGATTTTTTTCCCCAGTAAGCTACTTCCCTTCTAATTTTAGCTACGTTGATTGTGTTAATGTGAAACCTTTTCAATTTTATGTAATCAAAATTGTGCATTTTACCTTATTATGATCTTCTCTGTTTTGTTTGGTCATGAACAATAGTTCTCTCTGTAGATCAAAAAGCTTATACATTACTGTAACAGCCTCCTATGTGCCAGGCACTGTACTAAATACAAGGAAAGACAAAAGAAAGTCTCTACCCAAAAGGAGCTCACGATCTAATAGGGAAGACAGTAATGCAAATAACTGTATAAACAAACTATACATAAGATAATTAGGAAATAATCAACAAGGGGATGACTCTAGAGTTAAGGGGTACTGGGAAGGGCTTGTTATGGAGGCTAGGATTTTATCTGGGACTTAAAGGAGGCCAGGGAAGCCAGGAGGTTGAGGTGGGGGCGGGGGAAGCATTCCAGGCAGGGAGAACAGCAAGAAAAAATGCCTGGAATTGGGAGATGTAGTGTCTTGTGCCATCTTGCACACCATCTCCAGAATGATTGAAACAAAGTAAAACGAAACACTAAAACATTATGTCATAGGACCTTCTCTTCAGAAGCTCTGGTAGCTATAGAATAAATTCAAACTCATGGGCCTCTTATTCAGGACTTTTCATTGTCTGGCCTCTACCTTGCTTAGACAATCATCTCTTTCCAAAATGGACCTTTCCCATCATCCAGGATAATGTTCTCACGGTCCCTAGAATGTACTGTGCAGGATGAGTTTTCTTAGGTGGTATTAATCACCTCTCTCCCATTCCTGACCAGCACCTTCTTGAGCCCTTCATGATGGTGAGGTCACTGACTTAGAAGTCAGCGTGCTTTATTGTCACATAGCTCTATTATTAAAAGCTTTTCCTCATAAATACCCAGACTTGGCATCCCTGTAGCTCTTACCCTTTGGTCCTAGTTCTACCCTCCAGAGCTTCATAAAAGAAATCATATTTCCTCTTGTGCTTGACAGCATTTGAGATATTTAATGGTAGCTATTGTGCAGATTTCCTTTTCTCTCTTGCCCTCTACCTTTTCTCTAGGCTGATCATCTTCAGGCTTTCATCTCTTCATGTGATGTGAAATGACTTTAAGTCCCCTCATTATCCTAATCATTTTTCTCTGGCCAAACAGAGTAGGCCTAATCCCTCTTTCACAGAGCAGCCCTGCAAATATTTGAAAACATTTATCATGTGCCCCCAATTCTTCTTTTTTCCAGTTTAAACATGGCTGTTATTTTGTCTAGCTCTACAACTTTTTTGTAAAATTTTTCTCTCTCATCCTCTGAAAGATAACATAGATTCACATCTTTAGAGCTGGGGATGTCCTTAAAGGTTATTTTATCCAGTTCAGTATTTACAGATAAAGAAATAAATTCAGAGAGGTGAAGTGTCTTGCTAAAGTCACACAGGTAGTAATTTGAAGTGCCAGGATTCAAAACCAGGCCCTTCAATGCTAAGTAAAGTGCTTTATCCACTATACCATGTTGCCCTTCTGAAGGGGTTTATTCCTCTCTCTTGTTAAGTTCGGATTTATCTGAACCCTAGCACCTTATATGTTTAGATTTCACCCCAGTGAGAAGGGGCAGATGGCAGGGAATAAAAAATAGCTTTTTCATGAATGAAATGAGTTATTCTTCCTCTCCCTTGACTATCTTCTGCCCTCATGGTCTGTATATTGAGTTCATTGTAGTCTTTTTGCTTTTGGTTATAGGAAGCACTGCTGGATTAAATGAGGTATCTGGTGAATTATTTCTGTTCAGGAGGACCTGAATTCAAATCCTGCCTGGGACGTTTACTACCTGTGTGACAAGTCACTTCTGTCAACCTCAGTTTATTCACCTCTGAATTGAGGATAATAATAGCATCCACCTTCCAGGGTTTCTGTGAGGATAAAATTAAATATTATATGTAAGG
The DNA here is from genome assembly GCA_028646515.1 of Pseudochirops corinnae. NCBI lineage: Eukaryota > Metazoa > Chordata > Mammalia > Diprotodontia > Pseudocheiridae > Pseudochirops > Pseudochirops corinnae. The sequence continues at coordinate 103,110,523 of CM053587.1, forward strand.
CATTTTGTCTTAAACTTAAAGAACTATTATAGGGAAAATAGTTATGAGAATACTTCATTTCTCCAAGGAGAAACCTGAGAGTTGTCCTTACTTTTAGCTGCAACTTCTTTTTCTTTTGGTTTCATTTATTTTTATTTTTTTAAATAATATTTTATTTTTTCCCCAATTATATGTAAAGACAATTTTTAGCATTCATTTTTATAAGATTTTGTGTTTCAAATTTTTCTCCTTTCCTCCCTTCCCCTCTTCCCAAGATGGTAAGCAATTTGATATAGGTTATATATGTAATCATGTAAAACATATTTCCATATTAGTCATAGCTGTGAAAGAAGAAACAGACCAAAAGGAAAAAAAAAACGTGAAAAAAAGTAATTGAAATAAGTATACTTCAGGCTGAATTCAGAGTCCATCAGTTTTATCTAGATGTGGATAGCATTTTCATGTTAAACGTATTTTCACATTAGTTATGCTGTGAAAGAAGAAACAGAACAAAAGGGGGAAAATATGAAAAAAAAGACAAAAAGTGAAAATAGTGTGCTTCAATCTGCATTCAGATTCCATCATTTCTTTCTCTGAATGTGGATAGCATTTTCCCACATGAGTCTTTTGTAATTGTCTTGGATCCTTGTGTTGCTGAGAAATTATTCATAGTTGGTGATCATACAATATTGCTGTTACTGTGTACAGTGTTTTCCTGGTTCTGCTCATTTCACTTTGCATTAGTTCACACAAGTCTTTCTACATTTTCTGAAATCGGCCTGCTCATTATTTCTTGTTGCACAAGAGAATATTATTCCACTGCATTCATATACCACAACTTGTTCAACCTTTTTCCAATTGATGAACATTCCCTCAATTTCCAATTTTTTTGCTGTCAAGAGAAGAACTGCTATAAATATTTTTGCACATATAGATCCTTTTTTGTTTTTTAATGATCTCTTTGGGATACAGTGGTATTCTTGGATCAAAGGGTATGCACAATTTGCTTGCCCTTTGGGCATAGTTCCATATTCCTCTGCAGAATGATTGGATTGATTCACATCTCCACCAACAGTGCATTAGTGTCTCAGTTTTCCCATATCCTCTCCCATATTTATCATTCTCTTTTTTTAATCAAATTAGCCAACCTCATCAGTGTGAGGTTGTACCTCAGAGTTGTTTTAATTTACATTTTTCTAGTCAAAAGTGATTTAGAGTACTTTTTCAAATATCTTCATCTGGAGTATTATGTTTGATTTTGAGCACTACAGTTTAAGAAGGATATTGATAAACTGGAAAGTGTCCTGGAGAGGCTAACCAAGATGGTGAAGGACCATGAGTCCATGTCATATGAGGATTGATTGAGAGAAGTGGGGATCTTTTACCTGCAGCAGAGAAGACTTTGGGGGATGAGGGTTCTCTTCAGGTACCTGAAGGGATGTATGTTGAACAGGGTTTACACTTACACTTATCAGAGAGCAGAAATAAGAGCGATGGGTGGAAGATTCAGAGTCAGATTTAGGCTTGACATCAGGAAAAACTTCCCAACACTTAGAGCTGTCCAAAAGTGGAATAGGATGCCCAAAGTGATGATGTGTTTCCTATTCTTTTCAGGTCTTTGGGGTAGTGGGGGACAAGTTTGTTATAGTAGAGTTTCCTTTCATTTATGAGTTGGATTAGATAGCTTCTGACATCCCTTTCAACTTTCACATTCTGTCATTTTGTGTTTCTGTGATAACTGCAGTTGGAGGAGAGAGCTGAGCAGATCCGTTCGAAATCTCACCTTATTCAGGTAGAACGGGAGAAGATACAAATGGAATTGAGCCATAAGAGAGCTCGAGTTGAACTTGAGAAGGCAGCAACAACCAATGCCAGGAATTATGAGGTGGGTATGAGTTAGAAGCTAAACCATTTCTAGACAAGCCTCTCAAGAGAATTGGGATCTTGTATGATACCTGCCAAATAAATAAGTGCCCAGTCAGCTGAAAAATCCCACAGTGACATGACAGCATGTAGCCAGAGGAGCTTTGAGTTTGGGACGCTTAGGCATTCTTTCTCTGGACCAATTATTTAAATGGCTTAGGTAATTGGAAATGCTTCAGATCCTTGACAGTGATGAGTTGGAATGGTGACAATTCTAGCACCCACATGAGAAGAAATGAAGCCTAAAGATGACTTTGAAAGTTTTTGGGTTGAATGTGCTTATGGGTTTACTGAGCTATGTTGCTTAAGTAAGCAGCTGTGTTTAGAATTTGACCTCCTGGAATTCTTCCTTCCTCTGGGAAAATAATAGATGTATTGGCAGACACCAAGTAGGTAATAGAGAAATTGGAAAAGATAGATGCCTATAAAGGAAATCCCCTGTCTTATCCCTTGACAGACTGCACAGGCTAGGTCTTGCATTCTGCCTGAGTGGTGACAGAGCCCTGCCGAGGTTCAGGCTGGACTATGATTCCTCAGCTCCTCTGAGGTGATGTGACATAATCCTCTTTTAGTACGTAAATCCTGACTTGATTTGCTTTGATTAGCAGAGCAATTTGCTATGGATTTTTCAATAAGTGCTAATCAATTTTAGCAGAAATGCTGCCAAAGTTGAAAGCTGAGAATTGGATTACAAAGCCTTGGTCTCTTCCGTCTGCCTCCCAAGCCCCCTTTCTCTGAGGAAGCCTTTGCTGTCTGTTCTATAGAGAATGTTCATATACTTTTTCTTGCTTGGTTGCTATGAAAACAGTGAAGAAACCCTCAGTGTGATATTAATTTGATTTTTAAAAAAAACAACTCAGATGATGGGGATGGCTAGGTGGTACAGTGAATAGAGTACCAGCCCTGGAGTCAGGAGGACCTGAGTTCAAATGTGACCTCAGACACTTAACACTTACTAGCTGTGTGACCTTGGCAAGTCACTTAACCCCAATTGCCCTGCCTTCTCCCCTCCAAAAAAGCAAAGAACCCAGATGATGGGGTTCCCTGCAATGATTTGTTATGAAGTTCCTGGCTTTCCGTTAGTTTGAATTGGGAGTCCTGGACCAAGGATTATTATGCTTTTGTGTCATTTCCCAGGCTGGGCCTTGTTCTCACCAAAGTTTTTGTGTTAAGTGGATTTTCCTGGCACTTTGGTTCAGTTTTAGCAGTTAAACTGTGACTTTGCTAACCAAGTGGCTCTAAGGAGGACTCTGTGTGGGGGTCTGGAGAGTGGAGACAGCTCTCCTGGCTGTCTTTTTCCCATGGGGGGAGTGGAAAAGGGAACAGATTGGGAATTAAGAAACCTGAGGTTTTGTTTTTTCTCTCCAACTTTCCAGTTAGTTATGTGATGTTTCCTAAATCACCTTATCTTACAGTCTGTTTTCCTCCTCTAAAAAATACCAGATTTTCTTCATAGATATATTTTTATTGATGAATTTTTTTACATCACCAAAATTTCTTCTCTTCTTCCCACAGAGCCTTCCCATATAACAGATATTTTTTAAAGATTAAAAAAAAGGAAGGGAAAAGAAAAAAAAAATCAGCAAAACTGATAGATACATTGAAAAAGTCTGAAAATATGTGTATAGACATCCTACTTTGTGAAAGGGTGGTGTGGAGGTGTCTTCTCATATCTCTTTGGAATAATACTTGTTCTTTATGATTTTTCATTATTTACTTTTGATTTTTTTTTGTGGTGGTTCTTTCCTTTTATGTTATTGTAGTTGTATATATTTTCTTGACTCTTCACTTTGTATCAGTTCATATAGATCTTTCTGTGTTTCTCTCTATTCATCACATACATCATTTCTTACAGCACAGTAATATTTCATTACAATTCATGCACCATGGTTTGTTTCTCTATTTCTGAATCAATGGGCAGCTACTCTGTTTCTAATTCTTTGCCATGGGAGAAAGTATTTCTATAGTGACTTCTTTCTCCTTTGTTGTATGGGTCACTGTGAGTTGGCTGTGATACAGAGTTAGGCCACCCTATTTCTCGTCTAGACTTTATTCCATGGAATTGAATGGAAGTTATTTTCTTTTGTTTATAGAGAGAGGCTGACCGCAACCAGGAACTCATGACCCGTATCAAACAGCTCCAGGAAAGGGAGGTGGAAGCAGAGAATAAATTGAAGGAACAGACCGAAATCAATAGATCATGTAAACAGGATCTGGACATGGCAAACAAGAAGCTCCAGGAGAAAGAGAACAAGTTAGCTGAAGCTAATCAGGTGAGTCTTTGATTTTTTTTTTCTTTTTGGAGAGGGAAAGGCAGGGCAACTGGGGTTAAATGACTTGCCCAAGGTCACATGGCTAGTTTTTGTGTTAAGTGTCTGAGGTCGAATTTGAACTCAGGTCCTCCTGACTCCAGGACCAGTGCTCTATTCACTGCGCCACCTAGCTGCCCTGAGGTGAGTCTTCGAAAAGTGTTAGCGGTTCCATTTCCAGATCATGGGAGTTAGAATTGGAAGGAAACTTAGGGATCACGTAGTTCATTTTACAGAGAAGTTGAAGCTAGAAGAGATTAATTCACTTTCTGAAGGTTGCAGTGGACTGAGGGACCTATGATGTTTTAGCTTTTTTTCTTTGGGGCATGAGTGGAGGTTTCCATTTCTTGTTGCATGTGATAATTCTAGAGCACCAAGGACTCTAAAACTAGAGCAGACACCATATTCATATTTAAGTGGCTCATCAAAGACTGTCATTTTACAAGAAGAAGCTAAGACTAAGGACCCTTTTCATTGGTGTCTATGGTTGTTGATTCTGAAGGGAGATGAAAGGGGAAAAAAAATGAAGGAAAGGAAAAGGTGATGGTAAGCCCATATTCCTTCTGCCTCTTTTCTTGATGGCTATTTGGATGTTGCCTAAAGTTTATTTTAGTCTTGGCTCAGAAAGAGAGTATGCTTAACATTCATTTTCAGAATGATTGTTAGTGTGAGAACAAGAAGATCGGAGCTGGAGGATGATGTTGGCTAGGTGTGGATGAATGTGCACCAACTCTGCTTCTGTAGTCCTATTTCTCACGGACGCTATTTTTCATTAATTACTTTCTATGTGATTCATAGTCATGAAAATGAGAAGTCAGGTGACAGATTAAAAGTGATGGACCTTTCTTTATTGCCTCTTCTTTTGGGAGGTTTATCAGTGTGCCTGGCCTTTTGGATGAGTGATTTCACCTTTGTTTATCAGTGTTTGATATCACCACATACTGCCTTAGGAATTAGTTAACCTGATGGTCTTGTTTGTTTTTTTTTGTTTTCTTCTTTCTTTTGGATCTAGACCATCAGTGAGTTAAAGGGGAAAATTTCTGAGTTGCAGTGGAATATAATGAACCAGGAGATGCAAGTGAAGAACTTGGAATCCCAGAAGCAGGAGCTGATGGAGCAGTTAGATTTACAGCACAAGTGAGTATAGCATAAGTGTAGCCCTTTCAGGGAAAAAAGAAACAACCACCTAAAACCTGTTGCCTCTTTGTAGATGCTTGGGAGCATGGAGTTTGCTTTCTATTGGTTAAAGAAAGAGTTCTCTTTTTTCCAGCTGTGCATGGTACAGGTCTATAAAATTTTGGAGGCTGCCATTGTATAGAAGTTAATATAAGTTATTTTTTCATTCTAACTCACACATATACACATGGTTCCTTCCCCAACTGTTATAAATGAGCAAAGCCCACATGATTTACTGGAATGAGGTTTTAGAAATCTTATAGTATATTTATAGGAAAAGTTTAAGGTTAAATTATTGTTATTTATTGTATTAATGATAACTAATCTTAAACTTAATTCTCTGTTGTCTTGATTAGTAAGTAGCTCCCCAGGCTAAGATCTAATATATTTATGTAGTAGGCTTAGAGTTTTTCTTTTCATTATTAAAATTCCACAAGTGTGAGAAGTCAATAGAATTATAGAATGTCATTAAGTCATTCAACAAGTTTTTATTAAACACTCTGTGTCAGGCACAGTGCTAAGTGCTAAGGATCCAAAGAAAGGCAGGAAAAAAACCATCCCTGCTCTTGGGCAATGTCCATTGTAAGAGAGGACACAGTACAGGCTGTTGGGTCTAGTTCAGCCCCTTCAGAAAGGGGGAGGGACTTGCCCATTGTCTAGAAGATAGGAGAGGGCACTTATGTGCCTTGAGAAAGTTTGCAGATGTTCTTATTCCCTTCCCTTCCAAATTAAGGCATGAACAGTTTTACCTCTTAGAGTAGTTTGCTTAAGTTTAGATAAACAGCAGTAGAAGCCCAACCAAATTAGTTTATATAAAAGTATAGTCATAAATTAGTGATTGTAACTTCTCTTTTCTATCAGTGAATTTGCACCCATTAAAGGACCATCAAAATTAAGGTGCTTTGCATTATTTTATTAAGTGGAAAGAAGATTTGACTATTGATATTGTGCCACTGATAATTTTTTTTTTGCTTAAAGAATAGGTTTATTGACAGTATTTTTGCAAAAATTCTAAAGGAAATTCCAAAATTTCTAAACTTAAAATGTTTAAAATTTGTTCTCACTGGCAAAATATCCCTTAACAAAAAAGTAAAATTTTATTATGAATGAATGTCATATTTAACCTTGCTTCATTTTAAACATTTTGAATGTTTATTTTTAATTAAACACATCTGCAGTTGGCAATTTTGAAAAAATAAAAAAAATTATAGTGTTTGATTTTCTTTTCTCTCTGGGAGACACTAATCAATGTGTACTGTTTTTTTTTGTTTTTTTTAACTATCAAACATTCTCAAATATATCCTTTGGCTGCTGTGAACCTGACAGACAAGGCAGTCAGTAATAAGTAATCTACAAATACAGAAACTGAGCCAAATTGTTCTGGTGTTTTTGTAAAGAAAATTTAAACGACAAAATCCACAACCTGTGTTTTTCCCCAAATCATTTGTAAAGCATACGATACGGTCTCAGAAATTGCATCAACTTTTTAACCCATTTGTTATTTCAGGCATCTGAACCTAAAAAAAGGTATTCTTTTGTTTTGATAAAAATATACTCGAATATTTTATAACATTAATATTTATTGCTTTATATGAATACTGTATTGAAAGCCCAAGCATTCAGTTTGCACACCGAAATTATACAATTATATACTGCTTCACAAAAGCAGTGAACACATTACAACCTACAAAATTTACTTTACAGAAATTTAAAAATTCTAAATATCAAAAAGGTACAGTTGAAGAAACAGGTATAAATTTGGCAGCCAGTAATTTTGACTGGGAAGTTGCAGCTTGCATGACTTTATGGAAATCTGAAAACATTGAGTTGAGCAGTAGTTGTGCTTTGCGCTGATCTGAAAAATATAACACTGGCTGTCAGATTAGCATGTTCAAAAATATTTAATTCACTTCGAAATGTCATACAAATGATGTTGGTTTCTATGCACCCCTAGAACTTTCAGTCATTTAGCTCAGGTACATTACTAAGGTAATATATTAATTCCTCTAGTACAGTGGTATATCATACCAAATCCGTTTGCATACTTTCAAATAATTTAGCAAGAAATGTGTAATATTCGCAATGTTCATAGAAGCAAGCAAAAGGTCAAATAACCTGCCCAGTTCTTCTGAAATGTTCTCACATTAGCTTCATAAGCATTCACCCTACAAAATAGTAAGCTAATGGTTGAAGACTATTCTTAACATAAAGCAAATCTTTCTCATAAATAAATGAAGTCCTTTTAGTCAGGCACCTCAGAAGTATACAAAAAGGTGTAGTTTGAACAGATTTCTTGGAATGTGTTTAACCTGGTATTTTCAACAGTGTTAAAGATTTCCAGGGTTTCAAAGGGGCCAGATTTTATTTATTTGAATCATTCAGAAATGAAAGAAATTGCATTCTGAAAGAGGTGAATTCAATTATTTCCAATAGAAAAAGTATTCACTGTATTCATTTCTTATAGAAACAGAAAAATAGGACATTTTCCCCCTTAGAATAGTGTGTGTGTGTATATATATATAGATATATATCTGTATCTATATATATCTATATCTATACCTATATATATCTATATATACGTATTCATGACTTAAGGTTCCATTGTACATAGTCAAACAATAAAATCTGGAAACCAGCACGAAACCCTATAATTCACATGTTAAAATGTTGAAACTATGACCAAAATATGGAAACTGCTAGAGCTGTCAGAAATAGACAAGACAAAAAAGCTTTCTTGCATATGTATAAACTAAATGTGGTAATCTCCAAAAAGTTTATCAAAATTGTAATTATTACCTTCTAGTTTAAAAACTTCTATTCTATATGAAAAAAAAATCTATACACATTCCACCGATTTGACCAGACCAAAAAGTCAGTGGTAAGCAGGACCTGAAGGAGCCGATATTCACAGTTCTTATCTGTAAAACTCTTTCAGGATTTATTCCATGGAAGAATATTTTACAACCTGCTTCTCTTGTAAAATTAAAGGTCTACTTTAGTACATAAAAGTTTTATACAGTGGAAAATCAGGGCCTTATGTAAAATACTGCATCTAAATGGGTTTTATAGTTAGTCTTGCTCCATAGGCTCTTCTGCAACGTCTGTGGCCTCATCACTGTTTTCTTTCGGGGAGTCTGATTGAATTTCTTGAATTTCACTGGCGTAGGCTCCTAATTCTTCAGTTTCACTGCAATCAGCACCACTGTTTATAGGTCTTGTATTTTCACTGTCTTCAGAATGCAGATCTTTGTCTTCCTGAGATAGGACAGATTCCTCCATTTGATTACTCTCCTCAGAAGTCTCTTCACTCACAGTTAAGCCCTCATCAGTCTCTTTTTCTTGATCTTTTCTTTTTGGAGTAATTTCTTGTGAGGTCACAAAAGATTCTTGCTCCTCTTCCTTCTCCTCCTCCTCCTCCTCTTCTGTACAGTGCTGAGCTGTTTCTTCTGTCTTTGTCCTGAGATGCAGATTGGCATTCCTGTTTCTTCTACCACAGCTGAAGACATCTTACCAGGGGAACTCTGGCTGGTTGTGTCTCTGTCTTCACCTACTGTGTCAGATTTGAGTCTTTTCACCTCATGCCCCTCAGCTTCCACAGTCTTCATTGGAGGGTTTATTTTTTACAGGACTTGCTTGAGTGCCTTCTGATTCAGATGTTGATGAATCACTGTGGTTTTTTTTTTCCTCAGTTAGTTGTAAATTTGACTCTTTACCTTCTGTGTTCTTAGGTAAACCATTTGTTTTTTTGTTTTGCTTTTTTTGGAGCGGGGAAGATAGGTCAGTTGAGTTTAAGTGACTTTCCCGAGGTCACATGGCTAGTTTTTGTGTTAAGTGTTTGAGGCTGGATTTGAACTCAGGTCCTCCTGACTTCAGGGCTGGTGCTCTATTCACTGCACCACCTAATTGCCCCTCAGGTAAACCTTTTGGTGTCATAGGGGCTGACAAAGAAACCTTTGGTCTTTTTACTGGTCTGGGAGTTTTAGGACCATTAATGTTAGACCTGTCAGTGTAACTTGGTGAGTTTCCAGGAAACATAACGCCATTCATCCAATTTAAGCTTAGAACTGTTTTTCTCTGAAGATGGATATACACAGCTGATAACCATCACATTCTTTTCTACTCCTCTAAGAAATTTGTCTGTTCCCATATAGTTCCTCCTTGGATCTGTTAGCAATTCATAAAGTCATTGAATAGTAAAAGGAATACCATTGAATCCAGTGACAATTTTCAGAATTCTTTCCTTCATTTCATTAAAGGGAATATATTCAACATTAGGGTTAGGAGGACCTCTTGGTTCTAGCACTGATGTTCTGAAGTTATCCATTACTTTCTCCAATTTGAAAATAAAATAGCTTTTAAATTGGGACCATTGAATCATTGTGTCCTCTGTTTTGGCTACGTGAGAAAGAAACTGATCCAGCACTGGACAAACTTCCTTTTTCCCCCTCTTCTCAAAATCTTTGAGCACCTCTTGCAGCCTCGCCATGTCCATGGTGGCCCATGTCTCTCCCCACCGCCATCTCCCTCCACAGTGTCACCATTGATAATTCTGTATAATTTAAAATTATTTTCAGTTTGCTGAAGCCTCTTTTACATTACTTTAAAAAAAATTTGGATAGCATCCATAAAGGATGTACTTCTGGATGAGCTGGCAGGTGTTGAGTTGCTGCAGATTCTACCTAGCTCAGCAATGCTAAACAGAATTTTAGTATGTCAAGATTTTAGTTCTATTTCACAACCAAATTACTTGCAAACCTTTATAATTGTATCCATTCTAGAATTCAAAAGCCATTGTGATTTCTTGCAAATTTTCACATTTGTGAATGCATTGCTTTAACATCATGTTAGAGGCCCAGAGTGTTTCAGAGTAAGTGACCTTTAAGAGATGTCTGTAATTTGTTCATTAAAATTTTCTTTTGGATGGTGGAACATGAAAGGAATTGAAAAGCTTTTTTATTAGTCTGCAAAATTCAAGGACTACCTCATTAAAAAAAGCTGTATTCCTATTTATTTACTTCATTAAAACCTGTGTGTTACTACATTACAAATTTGTTTTACTGAAGAGCATTTTGTTGTACTCTTCACTTTGTTTCTCTTTACTCACTGTAACTGGAGTAAAAGATGTCATTAAAGAAATTTATGATCAATAAACATGGACTTGACAGATGATAAAAACAATGGACAATTTATCTGCTTCACTAGTCCTTCAGATTTGAAGAGAATAAGGAAGGTCTTGAACACATTGTAGGAATCCCTAAAGCTTATGGGAAGACGTGGACAAATGTTGTGCAGTATGGACAGGGAGGGGTAGGTCTGCATCGATGAAAGGAATATATACATACACTGCTGGGATTATAGATTATTTTACTATTTGAGTTTTTGCCATAATGTCATAACCTCAGTAATTTATCAAGGATACTTTATGCCAGTCCAGTCTGGTGACTATACATTGTATATATATCAAATGTTCATGGAGAATCCTTTTATTTATAGTATTGACATACAGAAATATTGGACTCATCTTCTGGGATATAGCATCATAGGTATAGTTGAATCACAAGCATTTTTGAGAACTGATTTCAGCTTAAGTATCATTGACCCACAAACCAATAATTCCATTTTGGATTTTATTTTATAAATAGTTTGTAGGAAAAATGGTTTTGTTTTGAAATTGAATTGATTCAAAATGATCTCTTTTTGTATTTTGTTGTGGTTATTAATAAACTCAGTAAGTAGAAAGAAAGCCCTCATTATTCAGACTTCTAATTTTACAGTTAAAACTACTGATTATTATTTTTACACACAGAGGAATGGATTCTGAAATACATTTGAGAATTTCCTGTTACTTTTGATTAGGTTGAGTGATGAATATCATCATCAATAAAGTGCTCTTTCACTTTTTTTTATTGACTTCCTCTATAAAAAAAGATATTCCAATGATTTTTCTTTCTCTAGCCTTAGGTGTAAGTTTTTATTTCTCTGTTACAGTTTCATATATATATGTATATATATATATTTTTTTTGTGTGTGTGTGTGTGGGGGGGAGGAGCAGCAGGACATCATATGTTTAAGAGAATGCAAGGAAAACAAAATTCTAATTTGGTTTATAACCCAACCAGGCTTTGTTAAATATACAATGAAAGATCACTTGTTAAGATCACTGACCTTATAAAGCAGGAATTCTTAACGTGATGTCCATGAATTCATTAAAAATATATTTCAATAACTGTATTTCAGTCTAATTGGTTTCCTTTATAATCCTATGTATTTTATTTTATGCACTTAAGAACTTTATTCTGAGTTGAGGTCCATAGGTTTCCCATATGGCACAAGGGTCCATGCTATGCAGGTTAAGAATCTTTGCTTACAGAAAGTGACATTCATTCCTCATCCTTACTCACTTTGAAATTCGAAAATAGACATCTTTATTGTGATCTGAGCCATGTTCTGTTTGATGACATCTGATTTCCTCATTCATATTTTTTTAAGAATGAGAGAATCTTTTAAGCTTGCCAGTGTCCCTTCATTCTTCAGAACCAGCAAATCCAGAGAATGACCTCTTTTCCTCCTTTAAAAGGAAACCATCATTTAGTGATTTTTTTTTTCTTATCTCTTAGTGAAACACCTGTAGCTGGCTGGCTAAGCCCATGTTTTTGGCTATTGAATGTATAGAAAATTCCTGAATTTCAGAGTTATATATATATATATATTGAAAGTACAATATTTTTCAAATTTTCCAGTGACACATGCATCCATAATTGCCCATTTCTTTATTGCTGTAGTGATAGGCTCATTGCTAGGCTTCTTTCAGCTTTTTAAAATCTTAAGTTCAGCTCTAGACTGTTTTTATTCCACTTTAAATCCAGTAAAACATCCATATGTGAAAGGCAAGAAGTAATTAATTTCACTTTCTTTTGCCTACTTTATAAATAATTGTCTGACATTTTTTTTGTGACTACAGAGCACCCCATTTTAGAGCCTCTCCCTCTTAGCTCCTCTAGTTTATATTCAGAAATGCTAGCCATCATTTGATAGCCAGAAATAAATACTTTGATTTATGACTGCCCTTATTTTGTTAGTAATGGTCAGGTGACAGGTCAGTAACAATGAGTTGGTTGTTGACAGTATCATAGTATTTGCTTTCCTAATTACTTGACATCCATTGATGGTGCTTAGAAACAAAGGAAAAAGTGCAGATCAACACAATTAGAAAACCATCAATCACTTTCTTCTTTAATAAAAGCACTGTACTATATCAATTTCCAGATATAGGATCTATACTTACTATATTGTACTGAACATAGCAATTCTCTTCTGCTACTAGAATATAGATTACAACAAAGTATAAATGACAGAAGCATTTGGATTGCCTCATTAGGTGGAATGGTAGGAATAGCATTTGTTTTATGTTGTCTGGGGTGGTTTCTTTTTAAAGGAGGCAAGGAGGCCCATTCTCAGGATTTGCTTGTTCTGGAGAATTAAGGGATATAAAAAGTTCAGCCAGTTGGGAGTGGGTGTTCCTGAGATACAGTGTAGTTCACTTTCCCGGGATGAATGTGGAGGCATGAAGAAGCATTATCTATTTGTAGTAATTATTTCCTTTTTAATCCTCTATACTTACTCATTTTTATTACTTTTTATGTTCCATGTATATTTCATTGCATTTTAGTTGCTAGGCTATATTACTTGACTGGTCTTAGTTATGTCATTGCTCAAAATTGGTGGCAAATTGAACTCTAGATAAAGGCCATTGCTTTCATTGATGCATGCCTTGGAAGGTATATTACTGTTAACAGATGCTTGGAGTTATCACTGTAACACATATGGATTGGATAATAACAAATGTCACCAGTGTTGCATTGTATTACAGTGTTGAACTGGAATCACTGGAATAGCTTGAGTTTAGCCCAGCCCAGAGCATGTGGGCTTAGTCAGCACTGTAGTGACTTCATGATAATTTTGTGGTTGAAATTGAAGAAGGACTATTCAGAGGAAATAGAACCTCAGGTAATTAGATGGCCAGATACAGCAGGCTTGAAGGTACCCTGTGGTTGCAACAATTTTTAATGTTCAGAGGAACCTTCTAAATGGGAGAAGGATAAGGCTCCCACCTATAGCCTGATGGATGCATGAAGAATTTGCCAGGGAAAGTAAAAATATTGTAAAAAAATATTGCTTCTTACAAATATATTTTGAAAAGCTGGAATCCTTGTAGAAGGGAAATGAAAACAGTTTGTACATTCATCAGAGACAAATAAAAATGCTTTTGTTTTTTAAGGATTGTGTCTTGAAAGCAGAAGGGCATGTTATGGACTTACTAACAGTACAGGTAAAGAGGGTGTTCCTCATTGGGTCAAAGATCAGTAGGGTCCAGGCAGAAAACACCCATAGGTTTTGCTGGAGAATGTATTGAATTCTGCTTAGATGAGGACTATAAGGAAATAAAATGGGAGAACAATGAGGATGAGAATTAGACATTGCCAGTGTTAAGGGTGTGTGACTTTTCACTACCATGGAATTTGGAGGGTTGCAGAAGTCTTAACAACAGCCTAAGGAGTCAATTTAAAAAATGCTAGTGGGAATCTTGTCTAAATAACTTAATGAACATCAGTTTCTAAAGGGTTAGTGGGAGCCAATGTAGAGCTTCCCTGGGTGGCAGAGTTCCATTGGCTTGGGGTGCTCACCACTAACTGACTCTTGTAAAGCCTGTTAAATCACTTATGGGCAATTGTCTTTTGTATCTTGGTGTCTCAATCAGGAAGATTGTTATGAATGTGGAAAGATGAATTGTCTCTGCAATTCCCCAATGATTAGCTAGGAAGAGGTTGAAATTCCTAAAAGAAATGCATTTGGTGAATTGGACCTGTGCTGCTCCCATCTTCCTTTTTTTCCTTTGATCAAACTATATGGTTTAATTTTAAAATTCTTTTTTAATTAAGAAGCATTTACTTTCTCTTCCCTCCTACTGTCCATATCTACTGGGGGGAAAAAAAGAAAAACAAAACCTATGTAGTATGCGCATCAAGGAAAACAAATCCTTGTGTTGATCATGTCCCAAAAAGTGTGTCTCATTCTGCATAAATATAGACTAAATAGTCCATCACCTCTGTCAGGATATGAGTGGCATTCTTCATCATCAGTCCTCTGGAATGATGGTTGGTCATTTAATTGATTTCATATTTCTTAGGTCTTTCTTTTTCTTTTTTTTTTTCTTTTTGGAGGGGGAAAGGCAGGGCAGTTGGGGTTAAGTGACTTACCCAAGGCCACACAGCTAGTAAGTGTTAAGTGTCTGAGGCAGGATTTGAACTCAGGTCCTCCTGATTCCAGGGCCAGTGCTGTATTCACTGTACCACCTAGCTGCTCCTGTACTACTTTTCTTTTTTTTATTAGGTCTAATTAGGTTAATTGGTTTGTTTAAGGTAGTTTGCCCCTAAGAGGTCAGTTGTCCTGATTGTTAGCAGGACAAAGTAACACCATGAACATACATACCAACCCTAGACTAAGTCATGTATTTATACAGAATAAAGAAGGCATAGTGCCAGGATTGCCCAGGGTCATGTGCAGGTTTTCCCAAGGGATGGTTGGAGCTCTTTTTGCTGTTTACATTTATTCAAAGTAGTTTGCGTTTTTCTTTTTTCTTTTTATTTATTTATCTATCTATTTATTTATCTTTATTTTTTTCCTTCCAGTTAAATTTTGTTTATTTTTAGTTTACATCATTCATTTCCATGAGATTTTGAGTTACAAATTTTCTCCCCGTCTTTCCCCTACCCACCACCCCAAAACAGCGATCCCACTGTATACCCCCTCCCCCAATCTGCTCTCTCCTCTATCCTCCCCCTTCACCCCACTGACTTTCCAGTAGGGCAAGTTGGATCTCCCTACCCCAGTGCCTGTATATCTTATTGCTCAGTTGCCCTGCACCACTTTTCAAAAGCAATTGCTGACCTCTTATTGGGCCTTAGTTGCTACTGAGATGACAGGGGATCAAACCATTACACTTTGTCCAAAATTACCTGTCGTGAATTCCATGATGTAATGTGGCCCTTTGATAAAATGGGCAGCACATAAGAAACTTCCATTGTTTAATGGAAATGTTATATTTAAAATCATGTTTGTCTAAGGCGCGTGTGTGTGTGCATGCACGTGCATGTGTACGTGGGTGCCCATGCTTAGTCCCCATTTTGAATAGCGCCTTTTTTTGCTGGTGGTATAATCCTTCAGTCTAGCCTCAGTTCTTTGTCTCTCCTGACAATCCAAGAGACCTATGATTATTTGACTCAAGGAAAGCCTTTTTACCTGTTTCCCTGATGACTCTGACCATAACGTGAGAATTATGTGCAGCTGGACATTGGTGGCCATTAAATAATGTTGAGATAAACTGAGTTATGGGGGTCTTGGCACGTTTTCATAATTGAGAGGATCATATGCTCCTATACCCACCACAGCATAGCATCATAACCAAGATGTGAATGATAAGGTTGGTTTGTAAGAGAACTGTGAGGGATGCTACAGACAGTATCTTCATCTTCACTAATTTTGGAGCAGTGGCCATGGGTCTGGGGACTTAAAGCAGACAGGACAGTTTCTAGACAATACAGCTTTTTCTCCCTTTGTGATCAAGATTGATGAAGGAGTTTTGCCAATGACTCCTAGACATTATTTTTTCTCTATTAAGCCTGATAACAGCAAAAATATAGGATAGCCAAGTGGTGCAGTGGATAGAGTGCTGGGCCTGGAATTCAAATCTGGCCTCAGGCACTTACTAGCTTGTGTGACCTTGGGCAAGTCACCCCACCCTATTTGCCCCAGTTCCTCATCTATAAAATGAGCTAGAGAAGGAAATGGCAAACCACTTCAAAATTTTTGGTGAGAAAACCCCAAATGGAGTCATGAAGAGTCAGATATGACTAATACAACTAAACAACAACACACCAGAAATTAGGGACTGGGTCCATCCTCAGTCTGGACATGGTAACCATGAATGCTTTTTGTTGTGGGTATGGGATTATATGATCCCCTCAACTAAAGAGGAGTAAACTGCTTCTGTTCAGTGATGCTTATTATGCCAGTTGGAGCAATCCCCTTTTCACTTGATTCTGCTTTGTTCTCAACTTGCCTTCAGTTGACACATTGATGATACTTGTGCTTGCCTTCAGTTGACACATTGATGATTCTTGCTTGTGCAGTTGATATTTATTCAGGATGCTGTCTCATGTTGCAGTGTCAGTAAAGTGTGCCAGTATCCAGGCTCTTTCAGAACTTACCATTCTTCTTGTAGACTTCCTGTACTGTAGCTTCTGATCAAGACACTCATTTTACTGTGAAACACTTAAGAGATTGAGCACACTGCCAACACATTTGCTAGATCTCCTATCTCTGGTGTTACCTTTAGGCATCTGGTATTTATTGAACACTGGAATGAGCTACTGGTACAGCAGCTCTATCATCATACCTTGATTAGTGGGGTTGGGGGTCTCCCTTTACAGAAGTCACATCTGTGGTGGATGAACTGGTACAGTGCCAGGAAGGGGGATTGCTTTCTATTTCAGTGGTTTCTTTGATGTGTCCTTTATTAAGGCTGCACTTATTAGGATGATCTACTTTTATGCTTGACTACTTTTAGATTTGACTCTTTCTGTCATTCCATCCCTGGTATGAAGTCACCTAGCCCTTTAAGTTCCCAAGGCTCTTGAGTTCAAGTTCCTGGGCTGTCTCCATTGGGATCTGAAGGAAGATGCTATTGAGTCAATAAGTGTCTGCTGTGTGCCAGACACTATACTAAGTGTTGGGGATACAAAAAGAAGCACAACATAGTTCCTGTCCTCAAGGAGCTCACATTTGGCATTTGTTTGGTGGTATTGATGAGGGAGGTGGGTCCCTTCTCTACAATGATTTTTCTTTTCGATAATGGCTGTGGGTGCTGTGTTAGAAGCAGCTCTGGTGGTTTAGGGCTAGGTTACTGCTATTCCAAGGATTTTGAGCTCAGGGCCGTTGGCCATCTTCATCAGAATCTGAGATGAGAGAGTGATTAAGGTGGTGGCAGTGGTTTTGTTTGCTTGGCACTTGTTCTTTACCATGGTATATCTTGCTATTTCACTGAGGCTGTCTTGCCTGTCCTATGTGTATATTTTTACTAAGCTCTTCATCCATTGGATTATATTAGGTTTCTTCCTAAGGGCAGAATTGTTTCAAGGTCAATTAAATGATAGAAAGTCCCCTAGAAGATTTTTGGGACCTATCCATCAAGGGGATGGCATGTGGTAGGACCAGCATTTATTCCTTTAAGAAGGTAAGGAAGCTTCCTTGGGATCTGGTTAATATAAAAGTATAAAATTCCCCCCCCGGGGGAGTGGTATTCTGAAGTATGGTAGAATTTCCGCTGTCCTAAGGGTTATTGTTTTGAGCTGTTGCCCTGACAAATGCGAAGGTTGGGGGAATAGCATCTCTTTTTAATAATTATATCCTTTTAAATCTTTTAGTATAACTTGTTATTTTTATTGTATGTTGTGGTCAGTGAATAGTATTTCATTACATTCTTATCCCAGGGCTGAATCTTTGTACTGAGTTTAGGTCACTGCTCAGAAGATGTGGCATTTGATAACCAGAGACAACTATTGATAAAGGCCATTGTATTGAATTGTTTTATTCCTTGGAAGATGTCTTATTGTCCAGCCATGGCTTGAGTAATCATTTTAAAGTATACAGATCAAGTAATAACATGCCATAAGTAGAATTTTTTTGACATTGAAAACATGTGCATTTATAAAATACTAAAAAGTATTGTTTTATAAACCCAGTAGTTGCTGCTTACCTTATTTGCCCTTCATCCTGGCTCTGCCAGTCATGCAAATCTTGTTAATATACTTCCATTGAATGGACTTTCCTATTTGGAATTATGCTTAATTTGTGAAATGCCTCCATATATTCATATGATAAACTCTCTTGTCTATTTGACAGAAAATGGCAGGAAGCCAGCCAGAGAGTCCTGGAGCTCCAAGAAAGCCAGTGTCTTATAGCTGACAGTGAAAAGAAAATCAAAGTGAGTAGTATGTTGGTTTCTTTCTCTCTTCAAGTTAGGTAAAAGTTTCTTGTTTTGTAGATATTTCAGGTGGTGGTCCTGGTATTTCTGAAGGATAATTCAGAAATGTATTTGAGGATGGGATAGTATGGATACTCTTTAACTAATTAGTTCTGTGTTAGATGGGGCCATCTCAAACCTGTGGTTCCTGACGTTGGTTAATTGCAGTTCCTTTAAATATATTAAGTAGCTCTTTGCTCATACAAATATGTAATCAATTAATGTGTCTTTTTGAGGGGAAATAAAATGGATGAGTTTTAATTTTATGAAAAGCATGAATTTTGAGTCTGTGGCTGCTGAGTTAAAGATCTGGCTAATGAGGTTAATTTGGCTAATGAGGCCAAATTTATAGTCTTTGATGGACCACTTATCTTTGCTTCACTAATAATCACACATTATACCTTTAATCCTATTAAGACATCTAGAAATAAGTGAATAAGGTGTATGTAGCTGCTTTAAGAGAGATATCCCCATTGTTTAAAAAATGAGTCAAAATTTCTATCCTGATATTGAGTCAGTAGCACTATATGATTTTGTGAAGTACAACAAATTTCATTGTTAAGACTTTCAGTGCTCTCATGTTCCCTCTTTTTTGGGTCTCTGGTCTTCTTAGGAATTAGAGCAGAAGCTGTCTCTGCAGGAGCAGGATGCTGCCATTGTGAAGAACATGAAGTCAGAACTTGTACGTTTCCCAAAGATGGAGAGGGAAGTGAAGCAGCTAAGGGAGGAGAATGTCTACCTGAGGTAAAGAGGGAAGAAAAAAAGGGTCTGTTGCTGGCAGAAACTCGAGAGCATTTTGTTTCTCAAATTATTATTTAAATTTCCTAGAATCTCAGGTGGACCCTCTGAGGTCAGAATCTGATCTTATCCATACCAGGTTAGGAAATCCTCTTCAGCACCCTACATAGTGTTTAAGTATGGTCTCTGCTTGAAGATTTCCAGTGATAAAAAACTCATTACCTCAGGAGGTAGCCCGTATCACTTTTAGACAGCTCTAGTCATTAGGAACTGAAATCTGCCTCTCACTATCCTATTCATTGTTACTAATTCTCTTCTCTGGAGTCAAGGAAAACTAGTCTTATTTTTTTCCACATTATAGTTCTTGAAATACTTGAAGACAGCTATCATGTCCTCCTTAAGATTTCCCTTCTAAACCCCTCCTTCTCCCCCACTGCCCCTGGCCAAACCTTGGAGTCTTTCTTGATTTTTCCCTCTCATTACCCATATCTAATCAATTGTCAAGTCTATTAGATTATGACTTCACTGCATTTTGTATCTTTTTCCCTTTCTCTATTCACCAGTCTACACCCTAGTTCAGGCCCTAAAAACAGCGCTCCCCTGGACTTTTGTAAGGGCCTTCTCATTGTATTTTATGCGTGATACTTAAATGCTTGTTGAATTGAATTAGTGTGTTCTTCCTTCTAGTGTCTTTCCCCTCTAATTTATGTTCTTCACTGCTGCAGAAATTGTCTTCATAAGGCACAGGGAGAGAGAATAGAATAAAATAAGACATCTCACTGTCCTGCTCTGTGATAAAATAGAAACATCTCATTCTGACATTAAAAATATTCTGCAGTCTGACTGCTTTCCTAATTCATTTCATATTTATTCCATTCTTCACAAATTTTGTATTCCAACCCAAATGGCTTATTTGCAGTTCCCTGAACCTCGCATTCAAAATCCTCTATGTTTGGCTTCATGCCCGCTGGGGCCAATATCTGAATGGTCCCCAGCCTCCTCAGTTTTACCTCTAGACTAGCTTGTGGCCTTCTAGTCTCATCCTAGGTGCCTCCTCTTGTGTGAGCCCTCTGGTGCCTCCATCTTAGTTGTCAGTGCTTTTCTCATCTGTATCTATAAATTATGTCTGCACCAGGAGACGTAAGCTCCTTGAGGCCAGGAATTGTTTTGTTTCATTTTTGTATCCCTAGCATCAGCTATAATGCCTTGTATCTAGTAAGTGCTTAATGCATATTTGTTGAATTAAAATCTGTTCATTCAGGTAATGATAAAAGTACAAACCAAGCATGACCAAGGACATGGCAGTCCACTAGAAGAAATCATGTTGATTTTATTTACGTTGTTGTCATTTTGTATTAGGTTCCTTTTTCACTGTATTTAAGTTAATACAAGTCTTTCTGTATTTCTCTTTTTTCTTTCCTTATCTAGTAATATTATGTTACATTTATATACCATTATTTATTCGATTATTCTCTAGTCACTCGGCAAACATTTTTATTTTCAAACTTTTTATTACCATGAGTAATGCTGCTAATAAATTTTTTGTATTGGAGACTGTTCTTTTTGCCAGTAATCTATTTTGGATGTAGTTCCAGAAATGGGATTTTGGTTGGGTTCAAAAGGTGCAAACAATTCATTAACTTAATTGTGTAATTCCAAATTGTTTTTCTGAGTAGTTGAAACAATTTGCAGATCTATCATCAATGATTTAGTGTGCCTATAACCCTTCCATCAGTGAGTTTTCCCCTCTTTCTGTAATTTTTATTATTTTGAGTGTGAAGTAAGTCATAGTATCTAGATTTAAAGATGGAAGAGACCTTAGAGGACATTTAGTTCAACCCCCTCATTTTATAGATGAGGATACTGAGACCTGTAGAGATTAAGTGATTTGTCCAGAAGTCAGGTAAGTAGTAGTAAGGTCACAGAAATAGTTAAGTGCCAGAACTGGGTTTTGAATCCGGGTCTTCCAGTAGAATAGTTTTAATGTGCATTTATTTGATCACTTATGATTTTGAACATTTTAAAAAGGTGCTTATTTTTATTTTGTAGTTTTTTGAAAGCTCTTTTGTTCATGCCCTTTGACTGGGGAATTAGTACTGAATTTTAAAATTTGTGTTAGTTCCTTACAGATTTTTGGTGTTTGACTTTTAATAAGATTATTAAATGAATTGATCAATTTTTTCCTATTTTTTCTATTTTTTATTCTAGCTGCACTGATTTTATTTGTGCAAAAGGTTTTTAAAAGTTGTTCTATTAAAAGTGTCTATTTTTGTCTTTTGTGAGCTTTCATTTCTATTGTCTGGTCATAAACTTTTCTCTTGATAATTATGGATGATATATTTCAATGTTTTATCAATTTGAGATTGATAGATGTGAAAGATGCTGACAACCTTTTTTCCAAACTACTTTCCAACTTTCTCAGGTGTTCTTTTCAATATGTAGTAGCTCAGAATATATTTGTTTCTGCTGCTCCAGAATTTGTTTTGAGGCATTATTTTAAAGTTTTTTGAAGGGAATTTTGGAGAACTCAGGCAAGTCCCTGCCTTGACAATACCATTTTGGCTCCATCTCCTTGGAGTATATTTGTAAGAAACAAGCTATGAATAATATGAAAGTAATCAAACTCTCGTAGAATAGCAAAGATTTGATAGGGAGAGTTAGTTTTAGACTAGGATGAAAGCAGGTGTTTTCGTGACTTTGATAGATACTGTGCATTTGCTGATTCAGCCCATGAGCTGGTTCAGGACAAAGGATTGGTTACTTTATAAATGGTTGGTTTTTCTCTCCCTGCTGCTACCAGAGAAATGAAAGAGAACAATGGCTTGTTAAAAGAAGAAGTAGCAGGACTTCAGAGAAAACTGGAACGTCATGAGAAATTACAGGAAGACATGGTGGCCTTAGAACTGGAGAAGGAGGTGAGGATCTCTCCTGATGAGACCTGCTGCCTAGTGAATGTTGTTCCCTTACCTCCCTGGCTTAGCTTTCTTGATAGCCCTTAGTGCAGTTTGCTTTGTTTATTCAAACTGACTGTTTTCTTTTTTTTCCCCCCTCAAACCTCAGTCTTTATTGTAATGTCTCTTCCAATAGCGAGAATAAGACAATGTAAGATATTCTTTATTTTTAAGAGTTTTTTTTCCTCTCCTGTAATAATATACACGGACCATAGTTTCCTTTAGATTGGACCTTCTTTTGTAAGACACATTAGGATTTTTTAAAATTTATTTATTTATTTACTTTTAGTTTACAAGATTCAGTTCTATAGTCCCTTGAGTTTCAAATTTTCTCCCCTCCCTCTTCCTCCCCAAAGCCCCCCATGGTGGTGTGCAATCAAGTATAGGATCTGCAGATACTTTCACATTGGACATTAGTCTGGTTGTATAGAAGGGTTGTAACCAATGGAGTGAACAGTGGGAAAAAAGAAAGAAAAGCAAACATGGAAAAGAACGCTAACATGTAGATTGCTTCAGTCTCCATTTAAACTCTGTTCTTTCTAGATCTTTTTCTGAAGACACATTAGGATTTTTGTCTGAGGATAGTTGAGTCTCAACTTTAAAATCTTTCTCTTGAAGAGTTATTTTGCCTCTGCAGTATGATGAATGAACTTGATTAGCCCTCCATGCAACTACAGAGCAAAATTTTTACAGAAGACATTCTTTATCATCTTTTATTTTTCCACTTTGTTGGGTAAACTTTAAGTTTTTATTAATGTCTTTTGTTTTTTATATCGTTATGGTATTCTCCATTATCTGTCCCAGGTGACCCTCCTAGAGAGACACCCTGTATAACAGATAGTATTTTTTTAAAGATAGAAAGAAAAGAAGAAAAATGATCAATTCATGGAAAAAGTCTGAAAACAGGTGCTGTATGCAACACCTGTGGGCCTTCCACCTTCATGAAACCTGGGCTGGAAATGTCCTCTTATATCTTTTCTTTCAAGTCATGCTCGATCTTTATAATTTTGCTATGTTACTTAGTGATGTGATTAGGGGGAAAGAGACTAGACTCCATTCTGCTTCAATCCTAATTCTTTTTACTTTTCTTTCCTCTTTGATGATGTTTCTTTCTATTAAGACTATTTACTTATATTAAGACTAGTTATGTGTAGTTTCTTGAGGTCAGGGGCCTAATGCAATTGAAGGGTATGTATGAAATAACTGATGAATAAATTCACCTACTTGATTTTTTTTAAATTTGTTTAAAATCTCAGTCTCCAACAAGATAGCAAAGTCATTACAATACTCTGACTTGGCGGCTGTGCAATAACTTCCAGTAATGGGAAGAACCTGTTTCTATTATCTTTTCTTCTGAGCCTAAGGATTTAAATCATACAGTGCATTCCTTAGGTCATGAGAAAAAGAAGAAGCTGGTGGGGATGGGTTTTCTTTTTGTGTGGGTTGAGAGGAGGTGTGGGGAGGCATGCTTATGATTTCATCAATTGGATTTAGCTCCTAGGTGGGAACATCCTTTAATAGTAGGGATCTACACTTGCTATGCAACCTACAGAGAGAATTGTGGGGGGGCGGGAGAGTCCTGAGGGGGGAATTGAGAGGGATTTGTCCAGAGTCACATAGTCTGTATATATGTAGGTAGGCTTTGAACCTCGATCTTCTTGTTTTTGAGGCCAGTTCTCTTTGCTATACTATGCTGTCTCTGGTGGGGCAGCCATTGCTCATGATTCTGGGTTCTTTGGTTGGTTCGTGGTTTTGCAGTAAGGGTCTAAGGCTGTTTCACATTACTTTTTGCATTTGGGGATATATATTTTCAGTTACAGGACTAGACAAGAATGAACCAGGGAAATATGCATTTAAACTACAGCAGTTGGGGAAAAAACCCAATTGTTTTCAGAAGAGTCTTATTTATAATGTTTACATTTTCCTAAAGAGGTAGAAGATTATAAAAGAATAGGGATCACTTTTTTTACTGTCATACCTAGTCAACCCTTAGATTCAAGGAGCAGTTGTGATTTGACCCTGAATGTCATTGTGAATTAATATACATCATGCTTTAATCATGAGACTGCAAAAGATACTGAATTTTAAGGGAGATTGTTCTTTGACTTTTAGAAACTGCTGGAAAAGCTGAAAAGCTGGGAGAAACTGGACCAAACCATGGGCTTAAATATCAGGTATGTCATAATATCAGGTATGTAATAAATATGTGTGAGATTATGACTGTCCCCTCTTTCAGTTTTCACAACCATGATGGCTTAAGCAACGTTTCTTTTGAAGAACTATTCCTTGATTTCCCTGAATCAGGTTATCTTAAGACCTGTCTTGATTTTAATTAATTTGTGTGTTAGTCTGTGATGTGATGAGTTAATCATGACCTACAAAGACAAACTCAATTTGAAGTTTCAGAATATTATAACTTTGAGGACATCAAAGCCCAAGTTAAAGGGGGTGGTGCTAGGTAGCTACATGTTTTTTGGTACTAGCAGAAGTATAATAAATTCTATTTTAAAGTCTTTTTCATCAATTTGGAATTGAAGGACAGAATTTCTAGCTTATGATATTAGATATTTAAAAACTATAGAGTAAACATATTTTGCACTTCAGCTTCCTCATCTTTAAAATCAGGGAGCTGAATTGGATGATTTCTTAAGTTCTCTTCTGGCTTTAACATCTACGATTCTGTGTTCTATGATTCTAAAAATCTGGTCCTTTGATAAAGATCCCTAATTTAATATCTGTCTGAGTGTTTAATCTTTTGACCATACCTTTGTTTTCATCAGAGTAAGGAGCTCCTGGTAAAAGTCTTTTTCTGTTAATGCAGATGTCCATTGATTGCTATTTACAGTCTTTGAGAATTGCCTGGGGTCAGGTGACTTGCCCAGGTTCACAAAACCAGGCTGTGTCAGAGGGAGGACTTGGACCCACATTCTCTTGACTCCGAGGTCATCTCTCAATCCATTGTGCAACATTGCTTCTCCTTCATAAATATTTAAAAAGAGATTGAAGAGGTCAGAAAGATGAAAAGACAGTTTTGTACATAGATGGTGCAGAAGGACCTATGAAAGCTTTCAGTTTCCTCTTCCTAAGATTGGAAAAGTTAAGTGAGGAGGAAAGACTGGAAAGACTGGAATTTAATGACTCACTCTAAGACTAAGAGAAATGGAGAATTTGGGAGTAGTATGTAGGTTTGTTATAGTGAGGCCTGAGGCCTAGTAAACAAATTTTCAGATTCCCCAGAAATTTTAGTGCTGGTGTACACAAATAGAAATATAGTAAATATCCAAATAACTCCTGGATCAACATGGAAATAGATGAGTTTCAGTTTAATTTTGAGTATTCCTGTAGGTTAAAAATTATTTGTCTTAAAAATTTGAGGGCAATTTGCCTTCTGTTTATATATTGTCCCTTCAGTTATCATCTTCTGTTTTCCACTTGACCTGTTGTGTTCTTTTCCTCCCATTGGCCCCAGAGCATGCTAGCCGAAGAGCAGTTTTGACATATTCCAGTCTTCCCCTTTAGAAGAAAACAGGTTTTGGTCCTCAGAATTTGTTCCAGCAAAGTTTCTCTGTCAGCTGTTGGTAGAGAAGATTTTACTTCCTGCTGTTCAGGTTTAATGAGGTAATTTCACAGTAGGGGGGAAATGGAACCAAGTGACTTTTCCTGCTGAAGTCTAATAACATCTTCATTTAAAATCAGAATATTCACTACAAAGTGTTAGCAAGGTATTTGATTGCACCATATTGTTTAGTATTGTTAAAGGGTTCTTTTTTTACATATATACAGAAAAGGTAATTGCTCTCAAGAAAATCATTTCTTCTTTGTGATTATAATAAGTGGAGTTGGGCTGAGTTTTTAGGCTTACCTCTTATGGTTTGAAGAACATTCTTTTTTTTTTTTCTTCCAGTCTGGGACAGGAAGGTAGAAATATAATGGGAAATTATTGACCTAATCAGGCCCCTGTAGTTGTCCCCTTTGCCAGCTTCAGTCCTGTTAGCTCATAAGTCGACGATAGGCAAGATGGGGTCAGCAGATTGGGTACTGCTGGATGGCACATCTTTTGATATTTATCATAAACTCAATGTGATATGAGCTCTGCCTCTTTATAAATAAGAGAAAGGGGAAGAAACAGCAGCCATGGCTCTTTCTGTTTCCCTCTCCCTGTTGCCCCAAGGCTCCCTAGGAGGAAGTTGTTCATCTTCCTCTAGTGGTTCTGCTACTGTTTCCCTTGCTTGTAGTTACCACAGCCTCTTTGTTGCCTAATTTCTAATTTCATAAGCTTTCATCTGAATGTCTTACTGAATGACTTTTACCTTATGTACTTTTCTCTAAATCTTTTTGGAGAGGCTGGACTTAACATTTTCAGTTAGTCATGCGAACACCAGGAGGCATGGAGTGTTTAAAGGGCTTTTTATTTTTATATGCTTGTTGAGTTTTAAGACAGTCAGGGACGTGGAAGTCTTTCATGCTGTTCTACAAAATTTCTCCCAAGATTGAGATTTTTCCTTAAAGAGTTGTCCTTTACTTAAAGAGTAATTTAATTATTCTATCCAAGTGCTGGCTCTGGAATCTGCTTCAATTTCAACCAGTTTTATTGCCTTTAGTTCCTTCTGCAACTTTAAAATGCTTGGTTTTTTTTTTTGTTTTTTTTGTTTTTTTTTTTTGCTTTTGCTTTTTAAAATTACAGGGGACAAACTAGGATGCTGTTTTTTTAAACTTCACCCGAAAAACCCAAGACTGTGTTGTGCAAATCCCAACAGAGCCTTAATCTTCAGAGAGAGTTCCTCTTTTCAAGGGTTATTAACCAATCAGAAAACATCTCCTCTGTTCACAGTGATTCCTTAGGCATATCATAAGTAACCGTGATTTCTCTAGAATGAAGGGGATTGAATGACCACCTGTATAATCAGTGAAGCCTCTATTGGAATGTGGGAGTGCCTGGTATCTGCTAATAGGCAAACAAATGCAATAAAAACAAGGAGAGAACATACAGCAAAATTGAACTTTTCCAAATGCAAAACTAACATGTATATGTTTATTCATTTCACATACATGGTGTATGTTCCCCAAGTCACTTTAACTTTCTTGGGCTGTTCCTTTTTTTAACTTGGTGTTCTTTCCCTTGGGGATCTCAACAGTTTCCACTGGTTCATGTCATCCCTGTGTAGAAGATTCCCAGATCTAGATATCTAGCCCTGGTTTCTCTCCTGAGAGCTAGTTGGTGATGTTCAAGGGTATCTCTAGTTCATCATGTCCAAAGCTACTCATTATCTTTCTCCCCAAACTTGCTCCTCTTCTGAACTTCCCTATTACTTTTGAGGGTATTAATATCCTTCCAGTAAGCCAGGTTTAGAACCTGTGTGTCATCCAAGGCTCCTCACTCTTCACTCCCCTCCCCTGTTTCTGGTATGTTATCAAATCCCATCATTTGTATTTCCATAGCATCTCTTGTATGTGACTCCTCTCCACTCACATAGCCACTGCTCTAATTCAGGCCATCGTCACCTCTGACCCCATGTGTTGTAAGTAGAGTCCTATTTGGTTTCCCTTCTTCAGATTTCTTCATACTCCAATCCATCCTTTACACAACTGCCAAAATGGTTTTCCTTAAGTGAATGTGGGGCCATGTTATTTTTCCTCTATAACTCCACTCTGCTCCTCATAATAAACTCTAATTGATCCATTACCCATTACCCAATTTGATCCTAAATCAGTCAAATAATCATCGTAGTTTGATTAGCCAGCCTAATCAGAAATGATTAGATGTCCATGATTGGTCTTTTAGAATGGTGAGGCTCATATTTATTATGTACAGATTATCAAAAAAGGAAGAGGCAGTATTTTACTGGATTGTCTGACTCCAGTGTGTGTTCTCTTTTCACTGGTATCTTACATTTGTATAGGTTTTACAATTTACAGCTTGTTTGTTTGAAGGAGAGAATGTACATAGTGTATTGATTGGGGGTCATTAATTAGACTGGCCCTAAAATATAGAAGGTTTTTTTAGGGGAGTGTTTTGTGAGATTGGTTGAGACTCTTGAATGGCATGCTGAAGAGTTTGGATAACTTTGTGATTAAAAAATTTATTAAGGTGTGCAATAGACTTATTAAGATGACACTTAATCTTGGCTACAGGTGGCAACAGATTTCAGAGTAGGAATGCAGATGTCTCAATGCAGGAAAAGAATCAATAGCATCTTATCTAGCTTAGGAAATTCATTTTTTTTGCCAGATTTCTTTAAGTTCACTACTGTCAAGTGATCCCTTCCTATCAACTTTTGCTTTGAATTCTTGCAGTTTTTTTTTTTTTCTTTTTGTTTCAAATCTAAATCTTCCTTGTCCTCTTGGATTGCTTCAGAGACTTCTACTTGTTATGCTGAAGACAGGACATGGTACCTTTTGGGCAGGTGATCTGACCCACCTCTTCTCCCATTCTGAGTTTGAATAACATTTACTGGGAGCTGTTGGAAGTTTTTGAGGAAGTAGGATATGTGTGTGTGTGAGTGCGTGCGCACATGCACACGCACACGATGACTTTAGAGTTGAAATTAGTCAAACAACAAAAATGTATTAAGGGCTTACTATGTGTTAGGTACTGTGCTAGGGTTTGGGAATATGATAAAAGTCAAACTATTCCTGTTCTCAAAGGGCTTACTTTCTTTTGGAGATTGCTCTTTCGGGAACCCCCATAGGGAGGCTTTTAGCAATGAACAGAATGAATAGAAAGGACAGAGGAAAAAAAAACTATAACCAAGGGAACCAGTTAGGAAGCATTAAAGTAGTGTTGGGAATGAGACAGGAATGAATAGATTTGACAGGAATAGTGTATTAAGAGCTCCAAGAAGCACTTATTGCTGTGCCTTCTATTTTGAAAACATTTATCAGTTTTCTCTCTGTCCAAAGACAGCTTGCTAAGATAACAGAACAGGATTCATAAAATATTTTGTAAAGATTTTGTCAGTTCTGGGGATGTAATAAACACACGCTCAGAATGGCTTTGAATTTTGTTTGGTTTCTGAATATTTTAGCTTCTATGCTGTGAAATTGCCTTATGAAAATAAAACAGAACAACTCCTAGACTTTAGCTGCCTTATTTTGGAGCCTATATGCGCAATTTCAGAGCCCACCTAATTTAGCTTTGCAGTTCCTACTTATGATTTTGTGAAGCTGTGTCTTTCCAGTAGGTGGCACACTTACCTCTGTAATTTTGAAATCCAACCTCTCAGTTTTGGACTGGTGGAGATACTGTTGCAGCCCTTGAAAGGTTCTGGGCATCAGCAAACTGAAGTTGTTGGTTGATTTTTTTGTTTTATGTGCATTTTAGTATCAGATCCAACAATTCATTCCCAGTGGACCAGTACTGCTTCAGTAATGAGAATCTTACATTTGGTTTCCTGTTCCTGTCTGGGAAACTGTGTGGATCTGAAACCTGTTCCTTAGTCTCATCTGCCAATAGACACATTGTACCTTCTGCATTTTTTCCCCTAAGCAGCCTTTTCTTGGATTGTTTTTTGGATCTATTATTATGACTCTAACTGAAATTTAAATTAATTTGATAAATAAGACAATTTGACAAATAATTCTGTGTTTAAGGGATTGTTTTAAAGAGGTCCATTTGAGAACAAAGGTAAAGTCAAGGTGTTGAATTTTGGATGTCTCAAGATAGGACATTTTTCAGATAGAGCTACAATGTGGTATGGTGGGTAGTGTACCTAATTTAATTTAACATCAGTGTCTGGACTCAGCTGTGTCACTTATTTTAGTTAGTCAGTAAACTGTTAAATGCCTCCTTTGTGTCAGGCACTGTGCAGTCCCTGCCCCCAAGGAGTTAGCAGTCAAATGCTAAAATTTAGTAATTGTAGTTAATAATGATAATCTAAACTTTTGCTTAGACTAATGATAATCTGACGTGATGATAATTAATGATAATCTACACTTTTATGATCTTGGACAAGTCACTTAATCCCTCTGGGCCTTAGTTTCCTCATTGGTAAAAGGTAAAGTTGGATTGGATGACCTCTAAGGTGTTTTCTAAAGTCTGCTTGAGTTATGGCTGTATTGCTGTTTAGATGATGACAGTACTGTTCTGACAGACTTGCTAAGAATTGAGAACCTGGGTCACATCTTTATAGGTTCAGAAACTATTTTATTGCTTCACTCATGGTGGTAAGGGTTTATGAAGACAAATATCCAAATTTATAGGAAACAGAAGCATACAATGTTCTCATTTATTAATTTACAGTGGAGAGTATATTGAGATGCAGCACCAAGTGCTAATTATCTATATAAGAAAGTCTATTCTGGTAAGTTAACTCAGGAGACCAAATTAAAAAGTTAGAAGGTTGCTTAGTGAGTATAGAATAATAGCTTGATGAATTGCCCTTCCCTCTCTTAGGGATATCTCTGCCTAAAGAAATGATATTAGAGTGCATACGGTAGTGAAGGTGTAGATTGGTGTTTCCCTGAAGAAACATTGAGATGTGCCCTGATCTCTTCAGCATGCTTATAAAGGACATTCTCCTTTTGGTTGTTTTTTTTTTCAACTTGCTCATCTTATTCATTTTATTTGAAAGTGACATGTTTTGATATTATCACCAGATATAGGGGCTTTGCTTTCTTTGGAAAATTGTTGAATTTTAACACTCTGTACATTTTGTAAGAAAAATTACTTTGTTTTTGCTTTAAACTCACAGTATAACCTGTAAAGTCTGGACAGATTATCAGGATAATGGTGCAGAGTGACCAGAACAAGGCTCTTAAGGATAAAGAAGATGTTTGCATAGGGTTGAGGTAGCTATCTAGTTCTCATTTTCTTAACCAGGTAGAATATGCCAGGTTCAGCGCTGAGTGGCTGGGGAAACTCCTGGAACTTTTGCAGATTTGAATCTGCTTTATTTATGCTGTTCTTCACATATTCCTTGGGAGTTGGGTGTCTTCTCTGTGGAAGGCATAGAGAGACTTAGTATTAGGACAATTTAGTGGCTTGTCCTTTTTTGAAGTTGGGAGAAACACATTAAAAGGACAAGACTGTTGGATGTCTGCTCTTTGTCTTCTATCACCAACTCATGCTTGTATGTTTTCTCTTCTTTTTTCTTATATCCAGTCAGACAGTTCATGTAAGGAGATACAGTGATGTAGTGGAAAGAGACATGACCCTGGTGTCAGAAATCATTGTCTTTCCAGTGTCTGGAATTTACCAATCCTGATAAATAGTACTCATTTTCGAAAGTTCTTGTGGGGACAGATAATAGTGCCAGAAAGAAAGTTCAAAGCATCTGTAGGAGTGATAACATCCTAGGCAAGAAACCGAAGATCTTAGAAAAATGGATGCTTTTTAGGGCCTTCACAAAAGAAAGGTAGATATGCTAAGTAAGCAACTGGTTAAAATGAGAGATATGTGAGAAATCGGGATTTGGAGTTCTGGACCAGGTATATGAAGATTGCCCTCTTGGTTAGGGTGGGACTGCATCTAACAAGGACCATGAAAAATGTATTTGCCTAGTGGTTTGTATATCTTATCTAGAGGACTTTAAGTTGAAAATGGATAGAGAAAGAGAAAACTAACTGCATACTTAATCTTTCTGGATACAACAGAGAGTAAAAGTTATGGAACATGTGAAGAAAAATGTCAGTGGAAAGATAAAGAAATTTGCCAGAGACAATATCAAGGAAGAGGTATTATAATAATAATACTTATGGCCTCAGGTGTATTTACAGTGATTTCTCAGACAGTGTATAATAAACTGAACTAGAGATCTCAATACAAGGAGATGAATTTGATTTCATATATATCATTGAGACTTATTGGACTGTGATTTATGACTATAATGTAAAGAACAGACTAGATAAAAGGAATAGTGGAATAGCATTGCATAGTAAGAAGATCCAGTCCTGTGAAGAAATCCTTGAAATGGAGAAGGGAAGATAATAGAGACACTGAAAGCAGAATTGGTGATATATTGGGAATGTTCTATTGGTCAGGAGGAGGAAATGGATGATGAGCTCTGGAAGCTGATAGTAAAACAGTAAGGAGTGTGATTGAGTAGTAATAGGGGATCTCAGATTTTGTCTGTCTACTGAAAACAGAAAAGTTGAGAATTTCTTGACTTGTCTCTAGGAATCTTCATATCTACTAAAGCAATAATGGCCTCCCCTCTCAGAGCTCACATGGTAGTTTGTTTTATTTTCTTATACATATAGGTATTTGTATTGGTGCCTTACTGAAGACACCTACTAAATGATAAGGTTTTTGGGAAACATGGGCTGTATCTTGTCTAAATTGTATATTTCCTTAGAACCTAGCACAGGTTCCAAGAAAGATACAGAGTAGATGCTTAATAGCTTACATAATAGTATGCTTAATATCAATTGTTGTTGATGGTGATAATTTCATTCTTCAAAAAGTAGAGGAAGGGATCAAGGAAAATTCTTTTTGAGTCAATTCTGACCAATAAGCAGGAGCTGGTTACCCATCTAGATAATGACAGGAGTCTTAGGAGTGAGTCACCATACCATTTTAAAGTTTATGATAACAAAGGAAGAGAAAGCTGGGCATAGTCTGGTATATGCCCTAAACATTGGCTTGTTCAAATGTAGATGGATACTCAAAGAATGGCAATTGATTTTTGTCAACTTAGGGGGAGGTCTGTTATGAAATGTCTCAAAACTTTGTCTGTTGACCTGTACTAGTCAAAATTTTTAATATTATTAGCTTGCTCCACATGGTAAAAGTAGGAGTAGTGGTTGGAATTTAAAGATATAAATTTTAGGTTCCTAATTTTCTCATGACTGAAGTTGTTCCCAAAATGGTAGAACTGGCTGACCTGTTGGGTACTGTCTTTCTTATTAATGTAGAGCTTCAGGCTGAGACTTGAATGAACATTGTTGGGATATTATAGCAAAGATTCCTGATAAGATATGAATTGGTCTAGATCAGTGGTTCTCAACCCTCCTAATGCTGCGACCCTTTAATACTTGTATGTGGGCGTATCTGCATGTGGGCAGACCTGCCTGGAGGTGGATAGAGGAGCGGTATCTCGGTTCCTAAGACCATGGGAAATATGTGTTTTCCCATGGTCTTAGGTGACCCCTGTGAAAGGGCCATTCAACCTCCCCAAAGGGATCACAACCCACAGGTTGAGAACCTCTGGTCTAGATGATCTCTAAAGTCCTTTCCAGCCTTGAGATTCTATGATTTTAGTTTGAAACATACTGGGGTATGTGCAGCAAGTTTGCTGTCTTGGTTAGCTTAGACCTGTCAGGGGAAATGCAGATTTGACAGGAATCTGGGCCAGCACTGATGGACCATTTTTGCTGGCTATGAAACCTGCCAGCTGTAGGCAGCCCACAACAAACTGCTGACCTGACTCTTAGAGCCAAAGATGGAAACCTGTGACTGCTGACCTGGTTTTTTTCCTAAAAACATCTGTGGACTGGCCAGCTGACAAGTGTTGGGAACTAGTTTCCCCTGATATGTGAGGCCAGTTAAGAAGGATAGTAAAAGGGGTTGCATAATTTCTTTTTAAGAAAGGATTTAGTTGACCATTCTAGATGTTTTTATTATACTGGTTATCACTGTTGTAATTTGTAATTAGTTAGGTATTGGAGTTGATCAATATGGCAAGCAGCATTGGTGCTGTGTGAGTGTGCATTGTCAGGTGTGTTGTCATATATTTAAGTAGTTGATTTTCTTTTGGAAGTATGCTATAGGAAGAAAAATGTTTTATTTTTGAGTTTTTGTGGTAAAACTGGGCTCTTGTAGAGGACTGATAATTTAGTGTCTTTTTGTTTTCTACCATCTTCATTTCAGTCATTTCTCTAGAATACTTATATGCAAAGTCCTTTCTTCCAGTTGTTGGGAGTCATAGAATCATGCAGTTTTGGAGCTGGAAAATCATTTAGGTCAATCCCCTCATTTATAAACAAGCAAACTAAGACCCTAGTGCATTATAACCCTGTAGCCAAGCTAGTTTGGTGCCAAAAATGCAGGAAAACCCAGGTTTCTCAACTTCTAGTAAGCTAGAGCTCTTTGTTTCATGCTGAACTGTTTCTAATTGAGTAGAAACTGTATGAGAAGGAATTGAATCCCCAACTTCCTTTAAGGGGCTGGTCAAATGGCAGTTCTTACACATGCCTATTTTGATTTACCAGTTTTTAAAAAGTATCCTCTCTCTCTGAAATTACTTGGCATTGATTTTGTATACAGTTTGCATTGTATCTTTCCCCTCTCTCTACCTTAAAAGAATGTTTCTTGTGGGCAAGTACTTTTTCATTTTTATCTTTTTAGTTCTAGCACCTACCATAGTGCACAGCTCAGCTTAGAGTAGGTTTTCAATAAATGCTTGTCCAGTGAATGAATGATACTTTATTAAGTGACATCTAAGTTCTCTCAGTTCTTAGATGCTGAGAGCAAATGGACACTGCTAGATATTGTCTTAGGTTGATCTGATGTGACAGAACTAAGCAAAAACCAAATGTTCTAATATATATATGTGTATACCAACATATTTGAAAGGATTTTCTGGCTTCTGCCATAGTAGTGGGTCTACTTTTATTTTTCAGTTTTGCTCACAGCCTTGTATTTTTACAGTTAATGTTTTATAGCTTGCAACTGTGATATATGGGTTGTGAGTATCTTTTAACTTGTCTTGGTGCCAGGAGACTTCATGTTAATAACTAAGATGCTTCAGAACATGAAGCAGAAAACAAGACATGAAAGCATTATTGCAGTTGTCATACTTTTATGTACAGCATGACCCAGGACTTAGGAGGAAAGGGTAATCTTCCTCCCCATCCCCTTTTCTGTGAAATACATTTAAATTTCTGGAATGTTTGATAAATTTCAGAAATGAGATGTGGATTTGGTCATTGATTTGTGGACAAAGTGGTATCACTGACAGGATGTTCTCCTTTTCTCATGTCCCCAATTCACTAGAGACGAAAACCACACAACTGGAAAGTAAATTGCATTCTTGCCCTGGGTTAGCTCCAGGCAGGTTGGTTTTCTCATACCATCAAGTTTGTCTGGGGATGTTGCTGCATGATCTTACCTTCCATTTTTTTTTTTTTTTGCAGCAGCCCACATGGTGATTGCAGAGTTTGGGAGAACATAAAAGAAATTTTTAGGAAGAGAGAATGCTTCTCCTAAATGTCTCAAGAGCATGTATTGTGAGAATGTTACAGTGTTTTGTTAGATCTTACTTGAGTAGACTTTTTAGATGAAATCCATCCTAGAAATCTTGTCTTAAATTATTTATTTATTTTTAGTCCATGAAAACTTACCTTTTCTCTTCCCCCTTCCCTCATACCCCTTTAAGAAAGATAGGAAAACAAAATCTATGCTGGAAACATGTAGCCAAGCAAAACAAATTTCTGTTGGTGTCATTGAGGAAAACAGTGGCTTGTTCTGTTCCCCTTTAGCTCTTTATTGAGAGGTGGGTAGTGTGTTTCATCGTGAGTCCTCTGGAATTGTAGTTGATTATTGCATTGATCAGAATTCTTAAGTCTTTAAAAATTTTCTTTATAATGTTATTGTATAAATTATTGTCCTGGTTCTGTTTACTTTATCCTGTATCATTTCATACTAATCTTCCCAGGTTTCTCTGAAATCATCTCCTTCATTGATATTTTATAGCAAAATATTATTTCATCACATATTGCATAACTTGTTTAACCATTTTTCAGTTTTTGGGGACATCCTTAGTTTCTAGTTTTTGCCACCATAAATGAGCTGTTAGAAATATTTTTGTATATCCGTAGAGTTTGTTTTACTGAGGACTAATCTATCCTTTAATATACCCTGCCCTCCTCTCTTCTTCCTTTTCTCTCTTGTTTGTTGAATAAAATGTATTTCTGTACCCAATTGTGTATGTGTGTGTGTGTGTGTGTGTGTGTGTGTGTGTGTGTGTGTGTGTGTATGTATTCTTTTCTCCTCTGACCAGTTTAGATGAGAGTCAGATTCATGTGTTACCTGTCATCCCTACCCTTCCCTCGTTGGTTTAGATGTCTGCTAGTGCTTCTTGATTATCTAAGTTAATTTTTCTTTCCCTTTCCCCTCTCTTTCCATTCTTCCTTTAAGATCACTAAGAAATAACAGAACGATTCCTAGACATTGTACTTAATTGGACTTCCCCTATGACCCTTAACAATATGGGGTTCATGGGACATCATCTCCTCATATTAGAATATAAATAGATTATCCATTAATCCCTTATGATTGTTCACTTATATTTACCTTTTATTTTCTCTTGAGTTATATTTTTGCAAATCAAAGATTCTATTTAGCTGTGATATTTTAATTAGGAATGCTTGGAAGTCCTTTGTTACATTAAGGGTTCATCTATCTCCCCCCTCCCCCCTTTCCCCTTCCTCCCCAGCCTATAATATTATACTGAGTTTTGCTGGGTAAGATATTCCTGTATGTAAACCTATATTCTTTGCCTTCTATAACATTTTATTTCAAGCTCTCCCCTCATTTATGGTGGTGGCTGCTAAATCTTGAGTGATTCTGATTATGGCTCCTCAGTATTTGAATTCTTTCTCTCTTGCTGCTTCCAGTATTTTTTTTTTACTTGGAAGCTCCAGATTTTGGCTATGATATTACTGGGAGTTTTCATTTTGGGGTTTGTTTTAGGAAATGTTGTTATTCTCATTGTTCAGTTGTTTTTCAGTTGTGTCTGGTTCTTCATGACCCCATTTGGGGTTTTCTTGGTAAAGATACTAGAGTGATTTGCCATTTCCTTCTATAGCTCATTTTATTGATGAGGAGATTGAGGCAAACAGGGTGAAGTGACTAGGGTCACACAGCTAGTAAGTGTCAGAGGCCAGATTTGAACTTAAGAAGATAAGTTTTTTTGAATCCAGGCTTAACACTAACCACTGTGCAACCTAGACAAATTCAACAGATGACTTGTAGATTATTTTTATTTCTATTTTCTGTTTTGGTTCTGAGAGATCTCAGCAGTTTTCTTTTAAGTTTTTCAGTTAGGGTGTCTGAGTTTTTTTTTTGGTTGATCATGGCATTCAGGTCGTCTAATGATTCCTAAATGTTTTCTCTTTGATCCATATTCCATGTGAGTTGTTTTTACTGTGAAGTACCTTAGGTTTTCTTGATTTTTTCAGTCTTTTGACTTTGTTTTAATATTTTTTATTGTCTTATGGAATCATTGGCTTCTTTTTGATCCATTCTTGTTTTCAGGGAGTGTGTTTCTTGGGCAAGGCTTTGTACCTCTTATACCAAGCTGTAAATTCCCTTTCTAGTTCTTTCTTTCATAGCTCTCATTCCTCTTCTGACTTTTTCCTCTAGTGCTCTCATTTCACTGCCAAAAACATTTTTTAAACTGTTGTTTTCAAATTCTTGGTTCATCTCTTCCATGCATTCCATAGTTGATTTGTTGTCATGTAGTGTGTTTGTTTGAGGTTTTTCTTATAGATGTTTTGGAGTCATTCTCTTTTCTGGGTTTGTGTCTTGAGCATCCTTGTCACCATAACAGTGTTTAATAGTGGGATTCTTTTTTGATTTGTTCATTCTGCCAACCTAGTTCCTGACTTCTGACTTGATTTTAGGCCTAGGCTCTGTGAACTTCCGGAGGGAAACTTTGATCTGGTTCTTTTGCTGCTTTCTTGGGTATTGAATGTTGGTGGTATTTTAGGATCTCAGGAACAATACAGGCTGGGGACCTACATGCTTTCAGTGATCTCAGAGTGTTCTGATTCAGGGTAAAGTTTGATTGGTGCCCCTCTTGTCTGAGTTCTATAAGTTACCATCTTTGCCTTTCTAAATGGTTCCTTCAATGTTGCCATTAAGATGATCATACCTAAGTACATATTCTCTGTCCGTCTGTTCATCTGATTTCTCCTGAGTCACAGAATAGGAAGACTGAAGTCTCCCATTTCCACAAATTCAGTTCCACCTTCTGTGTGGGCACTTTGTGTATATATATGTAATATATAATATATATGAAATACACACACACACACACACAAAATCATTAATAGTGCTCTCCTGTGGCTCATCTCTATTGTTATCACAGCCAGTTGTCAAGTTCTGCTAGTTCAAAGTGACAGAACTATGGATTTCCTTTTGTTCTGAGATTCCTTTCCTAGTTATTCATGTGCAGGCTTCAAACTGAGCTAGAAGATGGAACTGAGACCCTGTTTTGCCCCTAGGATCTGAATCCCACAGCAGCTGTTTGTTGCTCAATTTAGTTCTCTTTCTTCCAGTAGACTTACTAGGGCCTGCCCTAGAACAGAATGTCCTCTCTAGATCTGTGACCTGGAGAACTGGAGACTGGACAGGAAGGGAAGAGAATAAGCATTTATATAGTACCTACTATGTACCAGGCACTATGCTTGCACTTGTTATTTCATTTCATCTTCACAACAGAAACTGCACCAGACAGAGATTAAGTGACTTATCTAGGGCCATAGAGCTAGGAAGTATATGAAGCTGCTTCCATTTGGCACCTGTTTTTGTCAAAGATTCTGGTCTTTATCTTGAACTTCCTCTTGTTCTTGTGCACAGCCTTTCCCTTGCATTGGAATGCTCTCTGGGGCCCACTCCTGTCCAGACCCCTTATCCAGTATCCATAGACTTCTCTGTCTCAAATGATTCACTGTGACTTTGTCTTGGCTTTCCCTTTGGAATTTGGTCTGATACGTTTTCTTGATCTGTTGGGAGGACTTTGAACAGGGGCCTAAGAGCTCACAGTACTTCTCCCTGTTTCTCTGCCATCTTGGCTCTTCCTCTTTTAGCTCAAATATAGACAGACGTTGCTATGAGGTGAATTCTTTGGCCACTTCAGAACCTTTCCAAGCCAGGTTCTGTCTGTATGTGCACCTTCTTCCCCCCTTCCCCCCAAAAAAAGCCCCAACCAGAAAAAAAACAAAGAAAAAAGAGCAACTAGATTTGATTCCTGTCCCTGACATCAACTCTCTGTTCCTGAGGAAGTCAGCTAAACATCCATACTTTCTTCCTCATTTGTGAAATAAGGTTATTAATCTACTTAATAAAGTTGTTGTGAGCAAAGTCCTTAAAGCACTGTATAAATACGAGATTTTGCTATTGCTGTTCAGGATCATTCTATGTTTTCCCACGTCTGTTTTTGTGGCATTATATATTCCAAATACTATCTTTCATTAGAAGTCTTGCCTTGTAAATACTTTCCCTTTCATTTGGTTTCTTTTTCTTCCCTTTCCTGCTGCTTTCCTTGTATCTCTTAGCCCCTTCCTCCCTTCTAATTTATCTGTTCTGTTTAATTCTGGATGTCTGGCTGTGCATATGTTAGCTAGTCTTTGAAATCATCAAGCTCGCTTAAATAATAAATCGAATTTCTAGCAGCTTTCCTTTCTAAAAGGCTCTTTCAGTATTGTCACTGAGATCATGCTCAAGCCCATGTGCTCTTTCTACCTGTTAATCTAATTTTTCTCCAGTCACAGGATAGGAAGACTGAAAACACACACACAGACACACACATATACATACATACATACATACATATGTACACATGTATGTGTAAAACAAATGGTAGTGCCTCCCTGAAGCCTGGCAGCAGTAGGTGTTAAAGTGCAGTTTCTGTTCTAACTGTTCAGGCAGTGTTAAAAGGGCTTTTAAGCACTCCTGTTTAGTAGATGAACACTTCTGATGAATACAGTGTGGGGCCAAGTCTTTTTGAAATGAAGGTATTGAAGAAATGATTATTTCACTTCATCAAGATATGTGCCCTCTTTGGTCCTTTTACATTATAATAAATTGACCACATTATCCTAAGACTAGCAGGCTGAGGCAATTCTAAACAATCTCCAATATAAATTGAAAAAGGATATTGAGTAGGATGGAAAGCAGAGGCCAACTAAGAGACATAGTCAGAATTAATGAGCAATCAAAGATTTTTCTTTCTCTTTTTAAACGTTAAGTGGCTTAATGATAAATTTGTTGTCCTTGTTCCTAGGCTTTGCTTTCTGATTTTAAGAGATCTGAGCAGTTTTCTTTTAAGATTTCACTAAATATGTTGTCTCAGATTTTTTTTTTTTAGTCATGGAGTTCAGGTAGTCTAGTAATTTTTAATTTTTTTCTCCTCAATCTTTTCCAAATCACTTGTTTTTTTATGAGAAACCTTATATTTTCTTCTATTTTTTCAGTGTTTTTGCTTTGTATTACTATTTCTTGTTGTCTCATGGAGTCATTGGAGTTTGTTAATTGAATAAGGGTTTTTTTTGTCTGTCTTTTAATTCACTTTTCAGTTGTTTATTCCATAACTCTCTTTACTTTTCCAACGTTTTCTCTAGTGTTCTCATTTAATTTATAAAAGCATTTTAATCTCTTAAATGTTTTTTTTACTTCATCTCTTCCAGACAGGCTAGTTGAATTAGTCCCCATGTTTTTTGTGTGTTTTTCCTTGGAACTTTGCTTATAGGTGTTTTGGAGTGATTCTCTTTTTCTGGGTTTGTGTCTTGAGCATCCATGTCAATATAATAGCTTTTTGTGGTGGGATTTTTATTTTGTTTGATCATTCTTCCATTCTACTTTCTGACTTCTGACTTTGTGTTAGCACAAGCTTTGATAACCTTCTAAAGTAAAGGTCTGGGCTGGTCCTCTCGTAACATTCTTGGAGCATTGAATGTTGTGTTTGTTATTCTAGACTCTCAGGGCTGACTCAGCCTGGGAAACTGTAAGCTTTTAGTGCTTCCAGAGTAGTCTGATCCAGGGCAAAGTCTGATTAACTGCCTGAGCTCTGCAAGTTCCTGACCTGGTCTGAACAACAGGACTTTTAGCTTCTCCAGGTTTAAGTTTTAGTAGGCTTTTGCCAGACTCAGCCACTACTAGCCTTTGGAAAACTATGCTAGTTTAGAATTATAGGATTATGGGCTCCTTTTTGGTATGGGATTACTTTCCTGGTTATTCTGCACAGACTTCAGACTTGACTAGGAACTGCATCCCAGACTCTGCTCTTCTCCTTTGTTTAGAACCACTCATGTGCTTCAGAACTTGCTTGGCACGCAGACAAACCCACAACCACCCCTCATGGTCACTCCTGACCCTAGAACACCTTTCTTAAGCATAGCCTCTTCTCATTCAGCCCTGCACCTTTTAGCTGGAACTGGATAGTAACAGAGCTGCCAGTTGGCATCTATACTTGTACCCTGCACAAGTTTATGCTGCTTTGTGATGTGTTGAAACCTTGACTTGCTCTTGTGCACAGCCTCTCCCTGGATTGGAATGCTTTGCCCAGTACTACTGGGAATACCCTGTTATAAGGTTCTGCAGAACTTTCTTTGTCCCTTTGCTGGCCTGGGTTGGAAAAGTGACTTGCTATAATTTTTTCTTAGATTTCCTGATCACAAGTCAGTCTGGTAAATTTTCAGGATCTCTGTATAGGAGCTGTGGGGTAGACCTCTGCTGCACTTTTCCTTGGTGCTTCACCACCTTGACTCTGCCTCCTTTATCCTTGAAATATAAAATAGGTAAAAACATTTTTCTCATCTGTAGTCACAATTATTTTGTTGGTGTCTTCCTATCACTTCCAGGATGATTATTTTCATACAAACACCTTTTCTTTTTTGCTCCTTCTTTTTCCTTGATTACAAAATTTAAACAAAATTTTTTAAAAAAGAAATTCATGTATGAGAGATTCATAACAGGATGTTAAATAAAATTTAGTTATGTTGTGGTTGGCATTCCTTTTCCCCAAGGTTGATAGCAGTTTACATTTCTTTTTGTTTCACTAGAAACACTATTCTGGGTAGATCTCCCCAAAATGGGAACTCTGATATCCTTATTTACCATTGTCAAAATTTCCAATTTCTTCATGTTCAATTCATATTCTTAATGTAATTGTTAATGTATATTCATACATAAATTTTATATAAAATGTTGACAAGGAGATTATAATAATGTGATAGAGATTATATACTATATGATGCCAGGATTGGATTTATACCAGGAATTTAGAGTTTGTTCAGTATTAAGAAAATTATAAACATAATTGACTACATTAATAGCAAAATTAAGTGAAAATAAAGAACAACAAAAATCATAGGTGTATATCTAATGATGGAGAAAAACTTTTGATAAGATACAGTCTCTATTCCCATGGACAACACTGGATCACATTAGAATAAATGGATCTTTCCTTAATATGATAGGAGTATTTATCTAAAACCAAGAGTTAGCTTTATTTGTAATTAAGATAAAATATAGACTTTTCCTTTTTAAAAATGTTTTAAACTCTTCTTTATTGTTGAACACTTATCTTTTCTTCATTTGTGGTTACATCGAGATTTGCAGGACAGGTCACCCTAAGCTAATCTTGACCTCCATTGCTCTTCTGAACACATTATTCCATTCTCACCTACATAT
Organism: Pseudochirops corinnae; assembly: GCA_028646515.1. NCBI lineage: Eukaryota > Metazoa > Chordata > Mammalia > Diprotodontia > Pseudocheiridae > Pseudochirops > Pseudochirops corinnae. Next base: position 103,153,033 of record CM053587.1, read on the forward strand.
TCTAGTGGGTCTAGAACAGCAGTTCTTTCTTAAACTGTGGGTCATGACCCTATGAGGTCTTGAAAAATTTAACAACAGTAAAACGTTTCTGAATGCACAATACAATGGCCAAAAATTAATTAAAAATCAATGAATCCAAGGTGTTTCTGGCAGTGCTTGCCAGTATTGTGTTGCATCGTGCAACTTCACAGCTGCTTTGGTTCTGAACACAAAGTGTGTACACTTTGCCCTGCACATCCCCTCAAGCATGCAATGCCCCCACAAATGCTGGAAAAAGTTTAAGAAGCCCTGGTCTAGAATAGTATTGTTTTTTTGAAAATCCTTTGCTTTGTATCTGAAGGTTGTTCTGATACTTTGTAAAACTTGTTCTTGAATTGTATTGTTAAATTTAGCTACTATACAGTTTTTTGCAGCCTTGGGTTATTTTCTGGAAATGATTTGTGGATTCTTTCATTTGGAATTTCATTCTTTGAACATTTTCCTCTTTTATTATTTTCTTCATTATGGTGTTAAGGTTTTTTTGTGCTATCATCTTCTTTTCGGAAACTTATGATTCTTTGGTTGTCTCTGTGCATTCTGTCTTTGAGATGAGTATTGTTTTGCTTGCATAGTGAGCATATTTTCTTTCAGTGTTTTTTTGCTTTTCTTCTTATAGATTGTCCTTCACATCTGTGTATTTGCATTTCCAAACTAGTGTTCTTTTGTTTCTTTCTTGAGACTTGCCATTGCAGATTCCCATTTTTCTATTCTGTTCATTATTTTTGCTGTGCAGGCCATAATTCTGCTCTATATTCTCATTTCTATTTTGAACCACTCAGGAACAGCATATTGTGGTTCTGTGTTCTCCTCAAATTCCATAGGGTTCTTTGTCCCATTGTGTTGGTTTTTTCCTTTGTTTCACAGTATTTATTCATAGACTTCTTGAGGTTATGCACTAGATTTGGAGACCATATTTCCTTCCATTGTCATTGTTTATCCTAAAATCTCTTCAGTTTTCTTCTTCTTGAAATCTTTGTTAATTTCAGTCTTTTCCTCACCTTCTATTTTTCTTACCACTCTCTTTATAACTTCCTCCCTTCTGATTGTGATTTCCTTGGGGATTGGATCTCAAAGTGTCTTGGCTTCCTTCTATGCTGGGTGATTCAGTTTAGGTCTCTGCCTCACCTGACTTTTATGTGGTTAGAATCAGTGACAGCTAGATGCTGTGTTCTTTCCCTCAGGGTTGGTGGAGTGCTGGAGTCTCCTACCCCCACCTTACCTTCACCTTCCCAGATCAACATCCTGTACTGGTATCTTGTCCTATTTCCTCTGTTTCTTAGTTATTTGACCCAGCATGGGCCATTTGGAAGTCTGTAGCTCTGGTGCTACAGGGTTGTAGACCCACCTGACTTGCTTCTGGGGGCTGTGGCAACCTGGCTACATTTCACAGTTATGATAAATTTCTGCAGCCTGGATATGGGATCTCCATGTCACAGGAAAGGGAGAAGGGGATAGGAGGGTGAGGGTGAGTTTTGTTGTAAGTCTGTGTCCTGTCTTTGGGCCTGGTAATGTAGTGGTATGAGAAGTGGGGAAAGAGGCTGAATGAGATCAGGGTCAATGAATGTCAGATTCATGGGTATAACGTAATTAATTTAGCAGGTACTTGGTCCTTAGTAACTAAGGGCTAACTTCTGTGAAAGAGGCAGAGGGTGTGAACTCTGTCTCCTTTGTGAAAGAAACAGAAGGTATGAACTCTTTCTTCTTGTGAAAGAGATAGAGGGCCTCAACTCTTGTCTCCTGTTGCTGATGTGGCAGGAGGGGGTTGGCTGAGACAAGAGGCCAGTGTATATATAAGAAGAATTCTAGAGACAGAGAATCAGAATCAAGAATGTTCCTACTGGTGGCTCCTGGTGGAGGAAGACTGAAGCTAGCTGAGAGAGAGAGAGAGAGAGAGAAAGAGAGAGAAAGTGTTTCTCTCCCAGCATCTGGAAGCTGACTGAGAACTGAGTTGGAGTTTTCTTGAGACCAGAATCTGGTTAAGGCTGAAGTTGCTGCTGCCTTAGAGAGAGAGAGTTTCTCTCCCAGCATCTGGAAGGTGACTGAGAACTGATTTGGAGTTTTTCTTGAAACCAGAATCTGGTGAAGGCTGAAGTTGCTGCCGCCTGGAAGGTTGAGATTCTTTCTGGGTTCTAGGGCCAGCCAAACTGCTGGAGGACTGAAGAAGCATGACTAGGATAAGTCTTTTATTTGTTTGTGGCTTGGTTGATCCTTGAGTTCCTGGCAACAGAAATTGTGAAGGGTTTGAGATGTGAATCCTCTCTGAATCCAGGTGACTGTTTGGTGGATTTAACAGAAATTGTGAAGGGTTTGAGATGTGAATCCACTCTGAATCCAGGTGACTGTTTGGTGGATTTAAGTAAGAGCTGGGACCATGGAAGGGGATCCAGAGAATCTGAGAGACCACCCCAAGTCAAGATGAAGAAAAGGCCTCCCTTTGAATGCATGATGAAATTGAAGTGTGCTAGACACCAAGGGGTAGAGGGTTTGTGTAATTTTCTAATGACTATACTTAGTGATTAATGATATTTAGTAATTGTGAATCTAGATAAGTGACTGATTAAGTTAATCTATGATTGCCCCATGAGTGGAAGATTGATTATTGTCTTGTGAAATGACTGAATGATTAAGTAAAGAGGGTTTCCCCCCCTTAGGGAAACCAGATGATTATTCTTCTGTTCTTTTTTCTAAATATTGTGGCCACCATAGTGAAAACTATGTGGCCATTCTAATGTTAAGCTGTTGTGAACACTATATTGTGATTTTCTGTGATAAGATGTAATGTTGTGAATATTGTGATTTGTTGTGAATGTTTGCCTTGATTTGTAATGAAATAAACAGTGTTCACTCTACTGTGTAATCAGAACCTTAAAAGCTGTTCACAGTAGCATTCTTTTGGGAACCTGCTCATGCTTGGTGTTACAATGGGCTTTTTTTTTTTAACCTTTTGGATTCTGGATGTCCTAGACCATGGAGACATCTGAAATTGCTTTATCTTTGGCTCATGATTTCTGTTTTGGCAAGGTTTATGAGGTAATGGGGACCAGAGAAAATATTGAGTCTTCCATCTTGTTTCTCATGTGACTTAGAAAACTTTCCAATAAGATTAGGGGTAAAATAAGAATATTATGGTAATACATTACTATTTGATATAATCCTAGATATGACAGCAACAGCCATAACACTAGAAAAGTAAGATGAAGGGATAAGTATAATCTGAGAAGAAACAAATTTATTGCTTTTTGAAGATGTTATGATTTACTTAGAGAATTCTAGAGAGTCAACTAAAAATTAACTGAACGATAACTTCAGAAAGTTGCACTTCAAAAAATAAACCCACATAAATCATTAACATGCCTGTTAATGATTAAAACCCAGCAGGAAGAATTAGAAAGAGAAATTCCATTTAAAATAACTATAGACTCTGTGAAATACTTGAGAGACAAGTTGACAAAGACACCCTCAGGAAATATATGAATACAATTATAAAACACTTTTTATACAATTAAGACCACTAAATAATTGGAGAAATATTAGGTGCTCATGGATAGGCTGAACCAATATGATAAAACTGACCTAAATTAATTTACTTATTTAGTCTAAGCTATAAAAGAATTAATTTATGGAACTAGAAAAAATAACAATGAAATTTATCTTCAGAAATAAAAAATTTTCAATCTCAAGTGAAAAAATGAAGAAAAATTGGGCAGGAGAGGGATGTAAGGGTACTTGATCTCAAACTTCCTTATTGTCCAATCATCAAAACAGCTTGATAACTGCCTAAGAAATAAAGAAATTGATAAACACAACAGATTAGGTATACATTATGTAGAAGGAAATTAGTCCAGTAGTCTACTGTTGGATAAACCCAAAGTTCCCAGTTATTTTGTCAGGAATTAACTATTTGACAAAAACCTCAACCTCTGGGAAAACTGAAAAGGAGTCTGGCAGAAATGAGGTATCTTACTAACATCTCACCTGTATACCAAAACAAGCTTCAAATGAGAACATGACTTAGACATAAAGGGTGACATCATAGACAATTTAGAGGAACAATGAACAAAGTACCTCTCAGATCCTGGGATATTGGTAAGTAAATAAAGGAAAAAAGAGGATTGTAGAAGGTAAAATGGATGTTTGATTACATAAAAGTAAAAACAATGCAACTGACATTAGAAGCAGATAAGTAGGAGGAAAATCTTTGCATCAAATCTCTGATAAATATCTCATTTCTAAGATATATAAGGATCTGATTCAAATTTGTAAAAATTAGCCGTTCTTCAGTTAATAATGGTTAAAGAATATGAACAAGCTGTTTTTAGAGATGTATATGCTGTCAATAGTTATATGAAAAATTTTATGTAATAGTTATGTAAAACGAAATCATTAATAATTAGAGAAATGAAAATTAAAGTAGCTCTGAAGTGTTCCCTCTGTTAGATTGGTAGAGTTGACACAAAAGAAAAATGACATCCTGGAGGGGCTGTGGGAAAACAGGTACCTTACTGTACTTGAACTGTGAAATGATCTCACCATTTTGAAAAGAAATTTGGAAGTACACCCAGAAATTTACTCAACCCTTTGACCCATTGATACCACTGTTAGATCTCTGCCTCAAATAGATTAAAGAAATAGAAAAAGACCTATGTGTAAAATATTTATGTGTGCTTGGGGATATATGTAAAAATAACTCCTCCGCCCCCACTGTATATTTTATAGGATCTCTTTTTGTGGTGGCAAAGAATTGGAAACCATTTGGATCCTTTTCCCTTGAGGAGTAGATGGACAAATTATGATTTATCAATACGCTGGAATATGATTTTGTTTTCAGGAATGACGAATGGGATTGTTCTAGAGAAACCTTGAGAGACTTTTATGAACTGATTCATATCAAAGTGATCAGAATCAAGAGAGAACAATTTATAAGTGATAAAAAATATTGTAAAGACTAACATCTTTGAAAGACTTAAGAACTCTGATCAGCTCAGTAACCAATCGTGATTTTTGAGAACTTACAAAGAAACATCCTGCTCACATCCTGATGGACAGGTAGAGTCAGGGACTATCGAAAACATGAATCTATTTTGCTTGACTATGTATGTGTCTTACAAAGATTTCATTTTCTTTGTTTTTTATTGGGGTGAGGGAATGGGAAGGAGAGAAGTTGAATTTTTAGTAATTTTAAAAAATTACTAAAAATTCTTAATGTAAAATGACCTTGGAAGATAATTACCTACACCATGATTTTTTGATATTTCTTTTTTTTTTTTTAATTTTATTATAGTTTGCATCATTCATTTCCACAAGATTTTGAGTTACATATTTTCTCCCCCTCTTTCCCCCACCCACCGCCCCAAAATAGCCATCCCAGTGTGTCCCCCCTCCCCCAGTCTATTCTCTCCTATGTCACTTCTCGGTAGGGCAGGATGGATCTCCCAACCACAGTGCCTGTGTATCTCAGGTTCCAGTTGG
>CM053587.1:103159040-103179440 GCA_028646515.1 Pseudochirops corinnae
ATGAATTTTTTAAAAATCTCTGGGGCTCTGCTTCCAGAAGGGAAAGCTCTTCCCAAATCGCTGGGGTCCTCCCGGCTGCCGTAGACTTCCGGCTAACTGGATAATGAAGACTCCAAGACCGAGGCCCAAGACGACGATCCGGATCCAGGCCGCTCAACGCGAGAGCACTGGTCTGAGAACAATCGCTCAGTCCCCCTGTTTTTTGCAGGCCGAGCGGGAAGCTACAACTCGGATGTGGGTGCAAAACCTCTGCCTTTCGCTTTTCCGCTCTGGAGACCTTTCGGCTGGATGCTTATCTCCCCCTTTCACAATCCCCACTCTGCTTATCTCCCCCTTTCACAATCCACACTCGAAGCTGTTGCTAATCTGGCTCACCTCAGAGGCTTTTGTGCACCTGAGCTTACTTTAGTGGGAAGTATCTTTGTGTGCGTTTTGAAGTCCTAGAGTTGGTCCAGAGTCCTATTCCATGGGTATTTTGGGGTGGCTATATGAGAGCTGCGATAAGTTGCTGCTGCTACGCCGGCCATCTTGGCTCCGCCCCCGATTTTTTGATATTTCATGTAAAAATATTTATATTTCAGAGTATTGGCTTTCTTTGTCTCAGAAAAAGAGTTATAATTTTGTCTTGAAGGGGTTGAGGGACACAGATGTTGAGGCTTCTGGAAAAGATCTGAAAATAATTTTGAGCTCATTTTAAAATGTACTTAAAGATGGTAAAATCATTTTATACTCAGGGGAAGTTGGATATCGAGTGAAGTAGAAGTTACCAAGGTTTATGTGACTCAGTTTTGTAAACTTTTAATCTTTATTCTTATGCTTCAGGGAAGCATACTTGTTTTGTTTTGCATTAGAGGGAAAATTAGGAAAAATAAGTGTGAGGTACCAGGAGGCAGATTTTGCTTCAACATAAAGATCTTCTTAATGCTTGGAGCTGACCAGCAGGGATATATGTTGTATCATTAAGTAATAAACACCCTGTCACTGCAGTTATTCCAGTGAAGCATACTTATAACCACTTTCAGAAATGTGATAGAAGGAATAATTTCATTGTGTAGAAGGTTGGAATAGATGATTTCTAAAGTTTCTTACAACTCTGAAAATCTGTGTTTTTTAAATTCTCCATAATCAGTGTCTCTATTTTTACAGACTTTTCAAATTTCATTTTTTTAAAAACTTTAACTCTTTCTTACTTTGCTGCATTTAAAAAAAAAACTTATCAGCTGGTATAACTGCTGTTTCTTGCAATCTCCGGTAAAGGGTTGCTCTCTAATTCATTTTTTTTCAGAATAGAGTCTTTGATTTTGAATAGACTGACTGAATAAGTGAGCAGATTTTATTTGGAGGTGTCCTTGGCATTACGTTTCCATACCAGATACCCATTTTACCATTGGCCTCCTATTATCCTTAGAGACCAACATTGTTTTCCCTAAAGATATGTTTTCTGGGAACCTGTCAATCAACTGTTGTTGTTAATTTTTGTTTCAACCGTGTTCAACTCTTTGTGACTCCATTTGGGGTTTTCTTGGCAAAGATCCAGGAGTGGTTTGCCATTTCCTTCCCTAACTCATTTTACAGATGAGGAAACCGAGGCAAATGGGGTTGATGAGGGATAGGTTTTGGTGGGATTTCTAATGAGAAATCCTTTCTAGGTTAGCGTCTAAAAAGAATTACAGGCTCAGCTGCCTTTTGGCATATTTATAAAAGTTTTATTGATTCACAGGGCAAAAAGGGATAGGGTGAGGAAACCTGGCTAGGAAAGCTGGCAAGCTACAAAAGGGGGGAGTCAGAGAAAGTCCGGAAGTGTGACACTGTACAGCAGACAGATGGCCTGCTAGAAAGGCCTACCTGCTAGAAAGGGCCGTCTGCTAAGTTCTAAGGGCCAGAGAGGCATTTTTAAAGATACAAAGCTGTCAATCATAAGTTCATTAAGCTAATGAGGTGTACAAAGGTGGAGTTAGGGAGGAACTGGGGAGGAGCCTAATGTGACTAATATTTAAAGGGACCTGCACCCTTCACTTCAACTGAGCATGCATTTTACCCATAACCTACTGGGACATTCCAAAGGGAGGGGGAACAAAAGGCGGGGTTTTAGCCCTGAAACATCATAAGGTCAACCAGCGGCCAGATTTGAGGTCAAATTCCTAAGGAGAAGTACCTTATCCGGTTAGTGAAGGATGGGTTTTGTTTTGGCCAGTTACTAGTAGTGCCTTGAAAAGACCCTTGTTATCATAGCTACAGAGTTAATGCTTAGTGGCTGGGGGCGGGGGAGAGACAGTTAATGCTTCCTAGGTGGGGGGAGGGAGGGACCAGAGGCAAAGCGATCTCACAACTGATGGTAAAGACTGAAGTTACAACTATGCCACAAAATATCACTGAAAAATATTCAGAGGCACCTCATCAGGGTTATGTGACTTACTCAGGGTCATGCAGCTAGTTAGTATCTGAGGATGAATTTGAACTCATGATATGAATCTTCCTGAGTCCAAGGCCAGTGCTATATCTCTTGCAGTACCACCTAGCTTATTTTTTAAGTACATGACATGGCATTCCTGAATCTACTGAGATGCAGATTGAAAGCTTTTAATTAGTTGGCATAGTAACCTAAATTTCGATATATAGCACTTTACCATCTGATAGTCTTGCATCTTGAATTTTCGTTGTGGAATGTGACCTCCCTGGATTAATGGAAAGTGGTCAGAGAGTTTCATTGCGTGTTTGAGGGGGTAATTTGGAACCTTTGAAACTGCAATAGGTTATCAAGACTTAAGTTCTTTCTACCTTTGTTCTAATCACTGTAATTTCTCTAAGGACTCAGTACAGTGGCATTACACTCACTTTTGGTCATTCTGATACTTGCTTGTCAAAATTCAGGAACAGGAAGAAACTAAACCCTCAGTTCTTGATTCTTCAAAAACTTCAAAGATATCCTGTTTAATGTTCCTCAGTATTGTAGAGAAGCTAAAGGCAGGAATTTTGGGGTTGTTTTTATTTTGCTTGTGTGGTATATCCCTTGTTACATGTAGATGACTCAAACTAGAGAGCTCACTCTTGTGTGAAGCAGGCAATCTTTGGAGCATAGCCCTTTTCACAGAGCTGCATCAAGAAAAACAGGTTTGTGTTACTGGAGGAAAAGTGAAATTATCATTTAAATAGCTGAAACTAATCAGTAAAAGGCTTTTAATGCAGCTGTCAGTGGATTCAAATGATCCCATTTTATTCAGGCTTTTATTTTCTGACATTTCTGTAATCTTCCTAGTGGCAAAGTCCTGAACTTTTTGTAATCAGGAAAAACTATTTACATTTGAGTGTCTGAGAAGCAAAATATATATAGAGAGACATCTACTGTCTTACCTGTTTCTCAGATTCCTATTTTTTTGCCATCTCAAAAAGTCATAAATGTTTTTGTACCTCCTTAGAGATTGTTTTATTGATTAATCCACCCCTTAATTGACCCTCCCTCTAATTCTTCCTTGTCCCTCTTTCTTTTCCCTTTCCCTCTTTTCCGCCCCTGTCAAGAGAAATGTAGTCTTCTTCCATCCTTTGACTAGTTTTGATTATGGGGAGATTCTGGCATCAGCCACTCTCCCCATTTCTCCATTCTTGTTTGTATAGATGTTTACTATAGATGTTCACTGATTATGTGATATACTTTTCCCTAATTGTCCTTTCCCTTCCCCCTCTTAATGTATTCCTCTTGCCCTCTCTTTTCTTTCTTCTATTAAGACTGAGAAACTACAGAGCCAGGTTTTCTGTCTAATTGTACTCTCTTTATGACCCACTGATGATGATAGAGTTCGTGGAACAGGTGCATTATCTTCCTGTATTAAAATGTAGTCTTTGTTTAGTCACTTATGATTGTTCCTTTGTGTTAACTCCTTAAGAGTTCTTTCTTATTTATTTATTTTTGATGTTCTTTTCTGTTTAAATTTTGAGTTCCAAATTCTTTCCTTCCCTTCCACTACCTCCTCCACCCACTGTGAAGACAGGTAATATAATATCAATTATACATGTGAATCATGCAAAATATAGTTCCATATTAGCCTTATTTAAAAAAGCAACAAAAGTAAAATGGCAAAATTATATTTCAGTTTGTCTTCAGAGTTTATCAGTTCTCTCTTTGGAGGTAGATTTCATTTTTTCAGCTCATGGCCTTTGAAATTGTCTTAGATCATTGTCAATTGTCTGTTGATAAGAGTAGCCAAGTCTTTCACAGTTAATCATCATTACAGCAGTGTTGTTACTGAGCACAGCAATCTCCCCGTTCTCCTCATTTCACTTTGCATAAATTTATGTAGATCTTGTGGTGTTTTTCTGAAACCACCCCTTTTGTCATTTCTTTTAGCACAGTAATCCTCAATCACAATCATATTCCACAACTTGTTCAGCCATTCCCCAGGTGGTTGGCATCCCTCTGATTTCCAATTCTCTTCCTGTACAAAAAAGAGCTACTATAAAAATTTTTTACATATAATTCCTTTTCCTTTTTCTTTCATCTCTTTGGGATACAGTTGTAGTGGTGGTGTTGCTGGATCAAAAGGTATGTAGCCTTTATATATATAAAAAAAAGTTTTATAGCCCTTTGGGTAGTGTTCCAAATTGTTTTCTAGATGGTTGGGCCAGGTCACAACCTATTTCTCCCTCATTCTGTTCAGCGTTTGTCATTTCTGAGAGATGTGAGATGGTACCTCAGAGTTTTTTTTTTCTTTTTTAGAGGGCAGTTTGGGTTAAAGTGACTTGCCCAAAGTCACGTGGCTATTAAGTGTGTCAAGTATCTGAGGTCGGATTTGAACTCAGGTCCTCCTGACTCCAGGGCCGGTACCATATTCACTGTGCCACCTAGCCACCCTTCAAGAGTTTTTTCAATTTGTATTTCTGCAATCAATAGTGATTTGGAGCATTTTTTCATAAGACTATAGATGACTTTGATTTCCTCTTCTGAAAACTGCCTGTTCATATCCTTTGACCATTTATCGGTTGGGGAATGGCTTTTATTTATATACTCAGTACATATCTGAGAAATGAGGTTTGTACCAGAGAGACTTGTAAAAGTTTTGATATCACTTTGTTGTCTGTGATACCTTTTAGCAAAATATATTTTCCCTGATTCTCTCTTAATTAGGTCTAATTTTGCTTTCACTTTGTCTGAGATCATCATTGCTATACCTGCCTTTTTTATTTAAGTTGAAGCGTATTAGATTCTGTTCCAGCCCTTTATTTTAACTTCGTGTCTTTCTGTTTCAAGTGTATCTTTTGTAAAGGACATATTGTTGACTTCTGGTTTCTAATTCATTCTGCTATCTGCTTTCCTTGTTTGGGTGAGCTAATCCCAGTCACATTCACAGATAAGATTATTAACTGTGTATTTCCCTCAATCCTATTGTCTTCTGTCTCTGTCTCTCCCTCCCTCCCTTCCTTGCATTCTCAAAAGATTATTTGCTTCTAACTACTGCCTCCCTTAATCTGCCCTCCCTTTCATCACCCCCCTGCCCTTTCTCTTATCACCTTCCCCTCCTATTTTCCTACTGGATAAGTTACATTTCTATATACAATTGAGTGTTATGTATATTCTTGTTTTGAACCAGTTTTGATCAGAGTGAGGTTCAAGTCACCCTCCCCTCTCCCTTGTAAAAACTCTTCCTCTTTTATGTGAGAAAAATTTCCCTGTTCTACCCTGAGCAGGTGAAGACTTTGCCAGTTGAATAGGCAGATGAGAACAGTTTTTTCCAAAGGCTGTGAAGGACAGAAGCAGGTCCTGTGGAGCACGTAGAGCTTGGTCAGACATCAAAGACACCAAGGTCATCCACAGTATCCTGGGCCATTGCCAGTGGTCCTGATTGTCCTGCCACTGGACTTTGATGATTCTGGAAGAGAGAGTGAGGTTGACGATTATGTGCAACTCTGCCTCACTTAAATCCTACTCCTGTGCAAGTCCAAACATTACCCCATGACGTCAGTGGTCTTCTTTGAAATGAAGGACAAATGAGAACAGACTTTTCCCTACCTCTTAAATTAGCTTAGGCTGGAAAAATATCTCACCCCTTGAAATTTAGTTGAATTTGTCGTGTGTGTGTGTGTTTGTGTGATGAAATATTGTGTATGTAAAACAAATGGGAGGCCAATTTGGCTGGACCATAGAGTGCATGTGTAACAACACTGAAATGATAAGTTGGAGCTAGTTGGGGAATGAGTTAAATACCAAACAAAGGAGATGGTATTTTATTTTTAGAGCAACAGGGAGCCACTAGAGCTGCTGTTGCTACTTTTTGTTTTAGGTGCTCTTTTATTTTTTTATCTTCACTAATAGTTCTCTCTTCTCTCTTCCTGCTTCCTCATCCCCTCTTTGCCCATCCTTCCCTTTCCCCTCCTTCATAATAAGTTTAGTCAAAGAATACGGCACATTGGCCATCTCCTAAATTGCATGACTTATATACCTCTAGACTACCACCTCTCTTCTGAGAATTGGCAGTTTGGTTTGAATTCTGATTCTATAGCAGAAACTGTTTTTTTCAACCTTTTTTTCTTCTTGTTGTATGATTCTGGGCTGCCATGGGTTGGTCACAGCCAAACAATCAAAAGTCTGCAGATGAATCCTGCCCCTTTTTTGGGTGTGCAGGGATAGATCTACGTTAGAATTCCTCATACTGTCTGCCATTAGTTTTAGTGAAAATACTAGCTAGAGTCTGGGTTTGGTCTTAAGTGCCATGTGACTATTTTCCCTTTAGTTAGACACTAATTTATTTGAACAGTGGTGTTTTATTCTATTTTTATCTCTACTATTTTGGGTATTTCAGGGTAGCATTTCCTTGGAATGAGCTAAATTGGGAGATGCATGAATCATTGTCTTTATTGGTAAGGTGCTGCTATTGAACCTTGAAGACGTTTCTAGGATCTGGGCCTGATTTCAGCGTCAGTGACCAAATGGTTTCTTAGCAAAGGATGCTGAGAGAAGTAATGTCAGTTTTGCTTCAGAGCTCTTTTGTACCCTACACTTTGTCTCTTACCGTATGCCTGTTGCTTATTGGTATATTCTTACTACTTCCCTTGTTCATTTGTTAGAATAAAAACTCATGATGATAAGAAGTAGCTGGGTAAATCAATTTATGTCATGTCACAGCAGAACTATCCTACTTAGTCTGTCAAGTCAGCAACTTATACTTTGGCACTATATGAGCCAAACACAGTAACTTTCCAAGAGCATATAAACTCATTGATCCTGTTGTGTCTTCTTCCTCATTGCTTTTGAGAATTTCTCCCCACTGCCATTTGTGAAAACTGTTACATCTTGCACAGATCTACATGGAGCTTCTACCTCATGCCTCTCCTAGGCATCTTGGAATAATAGGACTTTAAATTATGGCATACCATTTTTGAAAAGTTGACTATACCCAGGTTTCATTGTAATCTTGAAGAAGCCAAGTCCAAGCTGGATGAGGGCTTTGCTTTTCTTACCTTCCCATCTGAGCTCTACAACCTTGAACTTTATATTTGGTGCTTATAACAGAGCCTGAAAAAACAGTAGGTACACCAGTCTGCTCAGGTACAGCTTTTTATTTATTCCAGAGGTCCATGAAATGACCATATGAGACACCAATGTTTGTAATTTTAGCCAATGACTTTGCAAAAACATTTAGTATCAGAAAATAGTCACTTCAGCTGTATATAACCCTGGCACTTAGGATTCCTTACTCTGGGCTCTTTGGAGCATAAGGCAGCTGTGGATGCTCAGTGTTGTTTGGATCAGTGACCAAGAACTGGTCTTCCTCTGGAATAGAGGAATTTTATACAGGAATGTTAATTGAAAAATACAGTTTGATTGTTACTTTGACTTGGATTGGTATGTTTTCACCATGCTCGTCCTTTACAGTGTTTTTCTTCTCTATCAGAAAGTCTCCCTTCACCTGATACTGTCCTATCCTGTCAGCACATTATTCTGTCAGGAATGATATACATTTCAGTCAACTTAGGGCAGTAATGGCATCGGTGTACAATTCTGGCTTTGAAGGAGTGCTTTGTAGACCTCTTAACACACAACTGACAACCACATCGGGTCTATTAAGAGAGAAGTCATGAGGAATGCATCTTGTTATGGGAGGGAGAAATCACTGGGCAGAGTTACATAAAGTAAGGCCTTTGGGGTGGACTCTTCTCCAATTTTGAATGAAAGAGCAGCCTAAAGCTTACATTAAGGAGGCCAATGGAAGACTTAACTGCTGCAGACTTTTGTTGGATACTTAGTGTCAGATGGGAAGTATGTGGTCTTTTCTTAGCTGATGCAAAAATGTCTTATCTTTATGGACAGTGAATTCTCATTAATCCATAACTTGAGCCTTTACAAGGCCAGTCACTTGGGTAGCAATTTTACCTGATTTGAGGGGAATTCCAGGGTCTTCTCCTTGGATAACTGGTTGATTTAAACACTACTTAGTGCCAGTCAGTTAATGAGTATAATTGTGGCCAGACAGGTCTCTCTAGGTGAGAATGGTTCATCTTCACCAGAGTAGCTTTCAAACCTGTGTTCTGATAAATTATTTTTATTTCTTTGCTTTTACATTGGAGCTGGGGGTGTTGGGAGACATTGTAGCATCATGTCCAATTTTGGTACAGCTTTTGCTCAATTAACCTATGTGTGGTTTTTTGTGTCTGTCTTCCAATATCCATACTGCTGAATTTGACCTCTTCTCTGCCCAGATGGCATGCTAGTTGAATAAGTGCATTGGTCAATAATTTTGTATGCTATATATGTTTTGGTGCTAATTGTTTATGTCAGAGGACTGAAAATGTTTGAGACCAAATCCCTTTAGTGCAGATAGCAATTTAATCAATTATTTACATTAGCAAATCAGTGACCCTTTTAATTATATTTTAATATGTTCCAAAATATTCTTAAAATTTTACTAATACTAAAACTAGGTTGATGGTATGAAAGAGATTAAGTGTTAGCCTATAATTTTAAAAATTGAATTTATTAGTCTTTTGTTTTCATATCAGTACCCCCACCTTCTCAGAACACCTATCTTTCAGAACAAAGACTAAAAAAGAGGGAAAAAACCAGTTCAGCAAAAATAACCAAATTTAGTATTTTGTACAGTTTTCCATGCCCATAGTTCTCTCTGCTTCTCTTCTATCTCTACAAAGAAGGAAAAGTGCCTTCTCATATTTCTTCTTTGGGGTGAAGCTTGGTTTTTTTTTTTGAGGGGGGAAGGCAGAGCAGTTGGGGTTTATTGACTTGCCCAAGGTCACATGGCTAGTTTTGTGTTAGGTGTCTGAGGTCAGATTTGAACTCAGGTCCTCCTGACTTCAGGGCTGGTCCTCTATTCATTGTGCCACCTAGCCGCCTCTGGGGTCAAGCTTGTTTATGATAACTTTACAAAATTTATTTTCAGTTGTTTTGTCACTGTTCACTGTTATAGTCATTGCATATATTGTTTTCCTGTTACTGCTTCCTTCACTTTGTGTCAGTATGACACATGCATACCTGTGGTTGTCATATTCAGTTTTTCTTACAACATAATATTAGTAGTATTTTAGTGCCTTATTTCGTTTAGCCATTCTTTGATTTGGCTGTGACAAGAATCTGGATGGAGTGCGTTGTGGAGAGTCTGGGGATTCTTAGATGAACTGAGCTCAGAGAATTCAAGAGTGTAAGGGGCAAGGAGTGGGATGGGTTGGAGTTCTCTGTAGAAGGTGATGGAGTCCAAGGGTACCCTGGCATAGTAAGAGGCCAGAGGGTATTGTGGTAGGTCTGGATTTGCCTGGAAACAATGAACTTTCTGCTCTTGGAAGCATGAAACTGAACCCTTGAGTGAATCAGGAAGGTAGACTGTAGTGCATTTTGGTTGGTCTGGGGGAATTCTCTTTCTTTTATTTTCATTTTTTTAAAACAATCCTTCCCTCTTTCCCTCCCTCCTTCCCTCCCTTCCTCCTTCCTTCCTTCCTTCCTTCCTTCCTTCCTTCCTTCCTTCCTTCCCTTGTCCCTCCCTCCCTTCCTCCCTTACTCTCTCCCTCCTTCCCTCTCTCCCTCCCTCCCTCCGTCCCTCCCTTCCTCCAGAACCCACCCTTAATCAGCAAGTAAGCTTTGACCTGGGTTGTTTCAGCTCTCCTTAGGCATCCTAGTGGCCTTCCGCTATGCTGGGCTCCCCATATTAGTGCTAGACTTAGTGCAGACACCCAATTGTCTTGGCCCTACTGCAGTTCAGAATTTCTGAATTCATGTGATTCACCAATCTCACCCTCTCTGGTAGCAGTGATAACAGGCATTCTTACCAGTCTGGCATTATGTCCTGAATGGGGGGAGGGGAAAGAGGGAGAATACTCCTTGAATTGAACTGAGAGTTTTGTGCTCTCCATTCTTTTCTCACCTCTGCCCCTATCACATTTGTATATAATTTTCTTTTCCTTAGTTTCTCCTTCTGTAAAATGAACCTAATAAAGGAATAGTGAGGACTAGTTTTAAAGGAGAGTATTTTATTAATGTCAGATTCCTTTAATTTTTGTTGACTTGATGAAAATCTCAACATATATATATATATGTGTCAAAGTTTATAAACTCATTCTGGTGAGGAGGTTTTTAACCTAAAATGCTATAGGACAATTTGAGAAGCTTTTCAAGTTAAATAGAATTTTACAAAGATGATCAGTAGGAGCTACAGATTGGGTGTATTAGAGCTACTTTTCTTATTAACTAAAAAGTTATAGTAATGGTAATTAAAAAATAATTTTCACAGCTGAACTGTTCATGGCAACTACAGAAAGATTTTGTATAACACGAAGTTTTACACGCTTTTCACACTCAAAGAGTAGGGTAGAGTGACATTTAAATTTGACTTGACAAACTGTTCAATTTGTGAGTAGTCACTTGATTATTTCTGGAGGGCAAATAGTGATAGAGTTGATTTTCCCCTTTTTTTCTCCCTGACCATTTGCTTTATGTACACTCTAGCCTAAAGGAATTGCACCTTTAATTTTCACAGGCCAAAATTTTTATATGCTAGTAATAATGATGATGATGATGATGTGTTATTATTTTTTATTATTATTTTTCAGCAGTTGGATCTCTCTGTCTTGCCCAAGCCTGCATTGCAGGGGCTATTTTTGGGCCTGATTCCACTATTGATCAGCGTGGGAGGCTTGACCTTTCCAACATGGATCAGTTGGCCCTTCCTTTGACAACTTGGCTACTTGCCTCCTGCCCACCCTCTACCCCCCACCCATATTGATGTTGACCATAACAAGGACACCTGATGTGCATAATCCTCTGTATCTCAGAACTCCTAAACTCAAGCAATCACCAGTTATAGCTTCCTTGATGCTTGGGATTATAGACATGCATCACTGTGCCTGGCTGTATTATTCTTAATATTCAAATCTATTGGCCTTTTCTCAGTCCTCATCCATTTTGACCTCTTCGCAGCCTTTGACAGTGTCCATTGCCCTCTTTTTCGTGATACGCTGTTCTTTTTTAGATTTCCATGACTCTATTTTGTTTTCCTTCTACCTTCCTGATATCTTATTAGTCTTTTTTGCCCCATCTTTGTTTAATTCATGCTTTCTAACAGTGGATTTTCCTCAAGGCTCTGTCTTTAGCCCCCTTTTTTTCTTCCTCCTTATGTTTCACTTGGTGATCTCATCAGCTTCAGTGGATTCAGTTTTCATCTCTGTGTTGATTATTCCCAGATTTGCTTTATAGCCCAGACCTCTCCTGACTTGTCTTGAATCTCCAACTGCCATCTTGAACTGGATGGCCTTTAGACGTCCTATACCTAACATATCCAAAACAGGATTCATTATTTTTCCCCCAAACCTTCCCCTCTTCTCAATTTTCCTTTTGTTGTGGAGGGAATCACCATCTATCCAGTCACCCAGTATTGCAGCCTAAATGTTACTCTCAATTCCTCACTTTCTCAAGGCATCAGTCCTGTTGTTTCTACCTTTCAACATTTCTCATATACTTTCCCTTCTTTCCTCTAACACTGCCAACTCACTCTTGAGCTATTATAATAGTCTGATGGTTGGTCTTCCTTCCTCACCTCACATCATGTGTTGCCTTTTGAACAACTCAAACTGGATGTTATATAGGCATCTCAAACTCAGCATGTCCAAAGCAGAAGTTGTCTCATTGCTGTCTGTGGTGCCATACTTTTCCCAGTTACCAGGTTTGTAAACTTAGTGTCATCCTTAAATCCTGACTCTTATTCACACTTCATATTCAGTTTGTTGCTAAATCTTATCATTTGTACCTTAACATCATCACTTATATACGTCTCCTCTCCACTTATACAGCCACTACCCTAGTTCACATCCTCATCTACTCATATAGACTATTTTTTAAAGATTTTAATTTTTAAACATTTTGAACTTAATCACTAGTCCCTACCCCCAAACTTTTCAGTTCATTTAACTGACTGTACAGAGGCTTCCATATGAAAGTGTTAATCTCCAGAATTTGATATGAGACTTTTTAAAAAAAGTTGTTTGGAGAGGAATGTTAGGAGAGTTCAGCTGGATGACTGCCCCTCATCCACCATTTTGGCTTTGCCTCTAAGAGGGAGGTTCTGTAGTGGAGGGCAAGCTGCCAGTCAGACTTATGGAGCAGGGGAGTCTTTGCAGATGACCACCCAATCATGTAGTCTTCATGGACATTGACTCAAGATCAACCTAGTTAATATTTGGATGGGTTCCAAATGATAGGTTTGATGGAGGAAGTACCTACCTACATTGATGAAATTATTGATCTTCACATTATAGTTGGAAATAGAAAGATTAACAAGTGATGTAGGCCCTGCCCTCAAGGAGCTTACATTTTAGTAGGGAGTATATTAGACCTCCACAGAGAAATAGAAAGGGAAATTTTTTCTATATTGTATTTAGATACTTTTTCTTTGGTGCGGGTTAGAAGTAGGAAATGCCTTACATTGTTATTTCTACTATTGACTATGGTTTATAATTATGTTTTATGTAATAGAAGCATTGAAGACTTATTGAGTGAGTTTTAGGCATCCATAACTGCTAAGGGTATGAAGGGAAAAGTTAGACTAATTGCTCTGCTTTTTGTCCCTAGTTTAATGGAATATTGTTTACTTCTAGTGAAAAAAAAATAGTTTTTATCCAGAAAACTTAGTTTCATGATATGGTTCAGTACCTTCAGTAAAATGAGTCTTTGTGTGAAGAAATGTCATTATCTTTTTTTGGATCAATAATTCCATCTTTTTTATTGGTAGCATGTTTGCTCTTATTAATCTTTTCTTCTGAATGATCATGGAATATATTACTGATTGGTGTTCATATTTTGGTCTGAGTTTAATTTTATTTTAATAAATGATATTATCATAGCATTTCTGGAGTAGCTCAAAGAGTTTGACCAGCATTAAAATGATCTAGATTAGAATAACTCCACTGTACATATAAAGGTGAGTGAAATTGGGGAATTCTATTTTGTCATATTTAGTATACCAGTATTAGCAAACTTATTATTGGATTCTCCTGTGTCTTTCTAGACTGTAGGTAAGGTCCTTTCAAAAGGGGGATACCCACAAGTCTCAGCAGTCAGAGTAAACAATTCCATGGAATATCCTGCCTTGTAGATTCTGTGTTTCTTTTTATGTTCAGCTGATGATGAAGGGCATATTAACTTATTTTTCTTTGAAACTTTTATGTTTAATGGAAAGATGTAGGAAGTAGACAAGAGGACTGAATAGAGGAAGTGATTTAATTGTACTTTTCCAGGAAGTAGGAACCATGGGACAACACTTGGAGGATTGTGTCTGTGAAATTTGCAATAGTTAAGGTTTTGAAAGGTGGGAGAGAAGGCGAAGAGGCCTCAGTGAATCTGTATATTCAACAAACACCTGAAATCAGTTAGTTCTCAGTTGTAATTTTGAAAGTGCTGACCTGACGCACTGAAATGAAGCATATGGGGCTCTTGTTTAAATGACAAGGATCTCATAGGAATTGGTGTATATGTGAATCACATGTTAAAACAGCCAAACTTTCTCAGCAGTAGTTTGATGAAATCTATAAACAATCTAATTGTCTCTAATTCAGTTAGTGACAGTACAGTAGGAAGACCCTGGTCTCTTATTGATTGAAGCTTATGCATATTTTCATATCTTATTGACTTGGACCTGCTTGGGCTTTCTGTTGGGACCTTCCTTCTTTCTTTCCTTCCTTCCATCCTTCCTTCATTCTCTCCTTCTCTCCCTCTTTCCCTCCTTCTCTCCTTCCTTCCTTCCTTCCCTCTCTCTCCCCTTCCCTTTTGTCAAAATTCCATGAAATCTTTAAAGTAATTTGTAGTGAGATTCACTTTTGCCTTGCTAAAGTATATTATTAGTGGAAAAACAACATTGACAGAAATTGTGGTTTCTCACATTGGAATCTGGCCATTTGATTACAGCACATGGTTGATATTCTTTTTAGCCTTCAATCAGTTGTGCAAATGAGACTGGATAGTCTTTCTTAACAAAGGTAGGAGATTTGACTTTGAGTTCTGGTATATCAGTTCTTGAAGCTCTTGATAAATCAACCAGAGAAAATCTTTGCTCATGTTGGAAAGGTAAAAAAGTTAATTCTTTTTCTCTTGGTAATTTTTAAAGGGGTAGGGATAGTGTGTAAGTTGACTCTGAGCACCAGAATTTTTCTTTCTTAATGTGCTCAAATACTCTCATCCATTTTTGACTTCATATGTTCAGTAGTTCCCTATAATGACCCTTAACCCGCTATTACCACAAGGTACTTTTCTCCATGGAAGTCTGCCCAGCATCCTAGAGTCCTTCCTCACTTTTTCATGTACATCATAAGAGTGCTGTTGGAGCACTCTCTCCATCCATCCCTTTCTCCTTATGACTATTCTACCTTCTTTGTGTGCCCCTTAAGGTTATGTTCTGGCTGCTCTTATCTTGCACCTGTATTCTTTTTTTGTTAGTGATCTCATCTGCTCCCATAGATTAAATTATCATCTCCATTATGATTCTTAGTTCTATTTTTCCCATCCTAACCTTTATCCTTAGCCATAGTTTTACTTCACCAGCTGCCTATTTGACATCTCGAATGGGATGTCATATAGATGACTTAAACTCAGTATGTCCAAACCTGAACTCCTTATCTTTTCCCTTAAACTCTCTCCTCTTCCAGACTTCCCTCTTACTGTTCCATACACCACCATCTTTTCAGTCAGCCAGGGTCAAACCTAGATGTCATCTTCTTGTCCTTACTGGCTTTCATCTCCCATATTCAACCTGTTGTCAATACTTGTTAATTTTATTTTTATAGCATCTCTTGAATACTTCCCTTGATTTCTTCCACACATCCATTGCTCTGATGCTTGCCTTCCATTGCCTCATTCCATGGACTGTTGTAATGGCTTTCTTGTTGGTCTCCCTGCCCCAAATCTCTCTCTACTCCAATCCTTCTTCCACCCAATTCTCATGTTAATCTTCCATAAATTAGGTCTGACCATGGTATTCCCCTATTTGGTAAACTGCAGTGGCTCCCTGTCACCTCCAGGATCAAAAATAAAATTCCGTTTGCCATTCAAAGCCCTTCATTATGTGTTGCTTATCCCCAATTTTTCTAGTTGCCTTACACCTGACATGTGCTCTGAGATCCATTGCACTGACCTTCCTTGCTGTTTCTTGTAGTATGACTCCATCTCCTAACTGAGCATTTTCACTGACTGACTTTGTTTGAAAATCTCAGTCTCTCTCCCACCCCATCTCCACCTCCTAGTTTCTTTGGCTTCCTTTGACTCTCAGCTGCAAGAAGCTTTTCCTGAAGCTTTCGGATGTATGCCTTCTCTTTGTTGATCTCCTGTTTGTCTTGCCTCCATTTTCTTTGTATCTGCCTTTTTGCACATGAACTCCTTGAAAGCTAGGGCTGTGTTTTTGGTTTTGGCCATTTTTTATTCCTAGTGCATAGCACAATGCCCAGCATGTAATAAGTGCTTGACAACTGCTTTTTGACTGACTGACTGACAGTGCTGCCTTTAATTTCCTGAAAGCTACCTAGTTTTCTTTCTCCTCTTCTTTAACTTTAGGCTCAGCTCCTTGTCCATCTCTATTATCTGTCCCAGACACAAATATTGTTTGATATGCTTTACAGGGTATGTCTGTTAATATGTGTCCAGAAATCTGTGCCCTGTATAAAAGCGTTGCACTCAATATGCCAGCACATTTGGAAAACACAACAATGGCCACTGTATTGGAAAAGATCGGTTTACGTTGCAGTCCTAAAGAAGGGCAATGCCACGGATTGTTCAAATTATTGAGCAATTGCACTCATTTCACATGCCAGCAAGTTTCTGCTCAGGATTCTGGAAGGTAGATTTCAGCAATGTTTTTGAAGCGGCCGAGGCAGTAGAGATAAAATTGCCAACATTCACTGGATTATGGAGAAAGCAAGAGAGTTCTGGATAAACATCTACTTCTGCTTCATTGATTAAACCAAAGCCTTTGACTTTGTGGCTCACAAGAAAATATGGCAAGTCCTCAAAGAGCTGGGAGTACCAGATCTTTTTACTTGTTTCCTGAGGAACCTGTATGAGAGCCAAGAAGCAACAGTTAGAAGTGAACATGGAACAACTGATTGGTTTAAGATTGGAAAAGGGGTATGAAAAGGCTGTATATTTTCACCTTAGTTATTTAAATTAATGTGCAGAGTACATCATACAGTAATGCCAGGCTGGATAAATAAAAAACTGGAATTAAGATTGCCGGGAGAAACATCAACAGTCTCACATATATGTAGATGATATCATTCTTATGGCAGAAAGTGAAGAGGAATTAAGAAGCCTCTTGATGAGAGTGAAAGGAGACTGTAAAAACTGGCTTGAAACTTAATACCAAAAAACCCTGAGATCATGGTAACTGGTCTCATCACTTACTGGCAAATAGAAGGAAAAGCAATGGAAGTAGTG
Organism: Pseudochirops corinnae; assembly: GCA_028646515.1. Classification (NCBI taxonomy): domain Eukaryota; kingdom Metazoa; phylum Chordata; class Mammalia; order Diprotodontia; family Pseudocheiridae; genus Pseudochirops; species Pseudochirops corinnae. The sequence goes on from CM053587.1 coordinate 103,175,947, forward strand.
TCAGATTTTATATTCTTGGCCTTAAAGATCCCTGCAAACAGCAACTGTAGCCATGAAATTAAAAGATGCTTGCTCCTTTGATGGAAAGCCAAGGCAAATCTGTACAGCATACCGAAAAGCAGAATATCACCTTGTTGACAAAGTTCCAGATATAAAAGCTATGGTTTTTCCAGTAGCGATGTATGGTTTTGAGAGTTGGATTGTAAAGAAAGCTGAGGTGCTACAGAACTGACACTTTGGAATTGTGGTGTTGGAGAAGACTTTTGAGAGTTCCTTGGAGAACAAGGAGCTCAAATCAGTCAATACTTAAAAGAAATTAATTCAAACTGTTGACTGGAAGATCAGATACTGAAGCTGAAGCTTAATACATTACTTGGCCAGATAGAAGATGGGACCTATTGGAAAAGACTTTGCTGTTGGGAACGATTGAAGGCAAAAGGAAAAGGGAATGTCAGAGGATGAGATGGATAGATAGTGTCATGGAAACATATGAACTTGGACAGACTTTGAGAGATAGTGGATCATAGAAGGGCCATGAGTGCTGTGGTCCATGAAGTCATGAAGATTTGGATATGACTAAACAACAATATTAACAACAACGATAAATGGACAGTCTGTTGAGCGATTACAGATCTTTTCCAGGAGACTGCAATGTGTCAGGGCTTGATCAATCAACACAGTATCATCTGCGAATATTCTTGGGGTATTTTAAATTCTATGTATGTGTATATCTGTGCACACACATATTATTATGTATACATATGTAAATAAAATCACTTATGCTTTGAATTACTTACCCTTAGAGATGCTTGGGTTTTTGAAGTTGACTATGACTTAAGGATAGTTGGGGACAATATGTCTCTAGTCATTATTTCCTAGAAAGGAGGATTTATCTCATTTAGTGAATTCCCAAAGCTATAGTTCTTTTCTTCCTTCCTCCCTTCCTTTTTTCTTTATTTCTCTTTTCTCTTTTGAGTTCCACTGTAGATAGTCTTATTTCTTGAAAAATCAAGAGAAGCCACAATCTTTGTTGTTGAGGAACAAAGTTTTATTACCAAGTAGGATCATAAGATTTAGAGCATGAAGGAACATTCAAGGTCATCTAGTTCAACACCTTAGTTTACAGGAGTGGAAACTGAGGCTCAGAGGCTAAGTGACTTGCTTAAGGCCATACAGCTAAAAATGAGCAAAATCAGGATTAGAATTTAGGTCATCTTATTACAAAACCAGTGTTCTTCCCATTGCACTGCCAAGTGGATTCCTGGCATCTGGGTAATGAACTAGGTGACAGGAACTAGGGATATAAGACTCGTATCTGTTTATTGTGATTGTGGCCAAATTACTTTCCTATTGCAATTTTGTCATTTCCCCTGTTCCCTTTAAATGTTTGAAGAGTGTTGTGAGAAGAGTTCTTACCTTTTATTGTTAAGTTCTAGAAAAAGCCATCTAGTACCAAGGTTGAGGATGTTATTTATATATATAGAAGTATTGGTTTGATCAGGGAAAGTAGGCCTGAAATTTCCTTTCGTCTCAGAATGGTTGGTTTGGATAGAGGCAGTGAAGAGATTTTAGATAGGTCCACATTTGATGTTCCCTTTTTAGGAAGACCATTTCCATTGTGGGCACAACAGAACCATTGGAGACTGATGCTTAGTAGAGGTAGTGAGGAAATACCCATAGAATAACTTTTTAAAAAATATTAACGTTAAAACCTGGAATTTGAGAACTCTGCTGCTTATTTTGTTTTATCTATTATCCTGGGTTAGGAAGAGGTTGGGATCTTTCTTTATTCCTTTGTCAGATTGCTTGGTTGGACCCTGTGGATAGTTTGGAAATATATTGTGTTCTGGCTTATGTGGCCCAAGCTCATCCAACCCACTAAATGATGCTGCCCAGTTGGTGCCTGTGTGCCATGGCCCCAAGCTTAGAAGGTTCTTTTGGTAAGTTGCCTGTCAATTTAGCATCCACCAAGCTTAGCCTGTCTGTGCTGGCAGCATGAGGCCCATCACTAGCTACTATCTAATGTAGAGATGATGGCTCCCAGCTGAACTTTGGCAGTGACAGCAGTCCTGGCCTTCTGGAAAGATGACCTGTTTGTTGTTTTTGATGGAGCACCTGTCACCTTATTGGCAGGTGCTTGGCAGTGCCTTGCTACTCATCTAGTTTCTCTGGAAGGTAGCAGAAGAGGTATAATTACTTGGAGAGAAAGCATTTAACTTCTGAGGAGGAAACACAATGCTGTCTTGTTCATCAAGGTGGCAGTTAGAAGATTAGCAATTAATTTTTTATTCTCTGTAAATTACTCTTCATTTTCATGGAACCAAACAGTCCTCCTATGGCTAGGGAGGAGGAGTCCTCTAACCTCATTTGATTTTGCATGTCAGGGCTATTCACATTTGGTTTTGGGTCAGCTGGATTAGTAGATACACATGTCAAAAATAAATATGCACATATCATCCTCGATCACTTTCTACTCACTCTTCCTGGATTTTTTCTCTACTCTTAGTCACTGAGATTTCTTTTTTTTCTTCTAGTTATCTCTTTTGAAAATTTATGTTTATTTTTGGTTTACAACATTCATTTTGACAAGATTTTGGGTTACAGATTTTCTCCCCATCTTTTACCTACCCACACCCCAAAACAGGAATCCCACTGAATATCCCCTCCCCCAATACGCTCTTTCCTATTTCCTCAACTATCCCACCTCCAACTTTCCGGTAGGGCAAGATGGATCTCCATACCCCAGTGCCTGTATATGTTATTTCCCAGTGTAAAAAAAAAATTTTTTCTTTTAAACATTTGATTTTAAAACTTTGAATTCCAGATTCTTTCCCTTCTTCTCTTGTCACCCACCGTTACCAGGAAGATAAACAATTCAATATAGGTTGTACATGTAGAGTTACGCAAAACATTGCCATAGTGGTTATATTGTGAAAGACTGACTATATTTCCCTCCATCCTATCTTACCCCCTACTTGTTCTATTTGATAATTTGACCCTGTCCCTTTTCAAAAGTGTGTGCTTCTAACTACCGTCCCCCCCAATCTTCCCTCCCTTCTATCATCTCCCTTCTTATCCCCTTCCTCCCTACTTTCCTGTAGGCTAAGATGCCCACTTTAGTGTGTATGTTATTCCATCCATAAGCCAAATTCAGTGAGAGTAAGGTTGACTCATTCCCTTTGTCTTCTTGTTCTTCCCCTCCGTTGTAACAGTTTTCCCTTGACTTTTTTTTTCCTTTTTTTTTTTATTTGCTCATTTACTTTTAATTTACAAGATTCAGTTCCACAATCACTTGAGTTTCAGATTTTCTCCCCTCCCTTCCCCCCCCCCCATGGTGGCATGCAGTCGTGTATAGGATCTGCAAATACTTTCACATTGTGCAATAGTTTGGTCATATAGAAGGGCTGTAACCAGTGAGTGATCACTGGGAAAAGAAAAAAAAAAAACAAAACAAAACCAGAGATAAAAGAGAACGATAACGAGTTTTGCTTCAG
>CM053587.1:103179940-103198809 GCA_028646515.1 Pseudochirops corinnae
TTTTTTTTTTTTTTAGCTCTGTGGAACTCTGCTTCCAGAGGGGAAAGCTCTGTCCCAAATTGCTGGGGTTTTCCCAGGTGCCGGAGCTTTTAGGAGGCTGCTGGGTCCCTCCCCAACTCCAGCTCACTGAAAAAAAAACACCCCAGGACCCCCGCCCAAGACCGTGATCCAGATCCAGGCCGCTCAACGCGAGAGCACTTGGCCTTTGAACAATCACTTGGTCCCCCTGCAGTCTGTTGGCCGGGAGCTTTGAAGTAGCAGTGTGGAGGTGGGTACAAGACTTCCGCTTCTGTGGCCTCCTTGCCCTGGAGGTGGTTTGGCTGGACCTGCTTTTCTCCCCCGATTTAGCCGAGCTCCACTAACCTTTCACTTAGTCCTTTTTTTTCCTTATGACTTGATAATTCTGGAAACTGCCACAGTTGCCGCTGATCTACTCTCCCGAAGCTCCAGCCGGGGCTCGGCTCGTTTCGTCTAGCTGCCTCCGGGGCAAAGCTGTGGTTTCAGGCTGGGCTGGTTTCAGCTCGCAGAGCTGAGATAGTTCCTTGTAGCCGAGCTGCCTTTAGCAGAAAGTATATTTGTGTGTGTTTTGGAGTTCTACAATTTGTTTAGAGTCATATTTCATGGATATTTTGAGGTGGCTATGTGAGAACTGCGATATGTTGCTGCTTGTACGCCGCCATCTTGGCTCTGCCCTCCTTTTTTTTCTTTTTAGAAGGGGGAAGGCAGGGCAATTGGGGTTAAGTAACTTGCCCAAGGTCATACGGCTAGTAAGTGTTAAGTGTCTGAGGCCAGATTTGAACTGAGGTCCTCCTGACTCCAGGGTTAGTACTCTATTCACTGTGCCACCCAGCCACCCCTATAAATAATTTCTATAGTAGGTGTTGTCAACAAGCTCATTTTGGCAATGCAACTTTTTGTTCAACATGGAGTTAGTCTTCCTTACCTTTCTCCATCTTCCATTTCGTCCAAGATTAGAGAATGAATCACTTGTCACTTTGACAAGGACTCCTAGCATTTCTATACCTCAAGGTTTATCTATAAGGGTCATGGGGGTGGGAGTGGGGGAAATTTTTGGAACCTGAAGAACCCTGCAGTCAATATTATGTGACTTGTACACTGAATCTCAGTATCATTTGATAAACCCAGAATCATTTGTCCACAAACATGAAAAAAACCAAAGAAACCACTTGAATTAAAGTTTTTTTTTTTTCTGAAGGAATTATTCTCTTTAGCGAGATTTTGAGTCTCTTCTTCCATCTGGCAAATTAGACTTGTTAAGGCATTCTTCTCCTCATTGGCTTTTTGGGCCTCTTTTGTCATTTGAATTAGTCTGCTTTTTTAAGGCATTATTTTCTTCAGTCAGATTGTTGACTCTCTTTCCATGATTTTCTTGCATCATTCTTCTATCTCTTGCCAATTTTTCTTCCACTTCTCTTATTTGGTTTTCAAAATCCTTCTTAAGCTGCTCTATGGATTGTAATCAGTTTACATTTTTCTTGGAAGCTTTTGGTGTGGGAGATCTGACTGTGTTGTCTTCCTCCCATTCAATGCTTTGATCCTTTTTATCTCCAAAAAAGGAATCCAAAGTTGGATGGCTGTGCTTGCTTTGCTTCCTTTGCTTGCTCATGTTGCCAGTCAATTACTTGACTTTTGAGCTCTTTGCCACAGTAGAACTCTGCTTCCCAAGGGGAGAGCTTTGTCCCAAAATGCTGGAGTTTTTGCAGCTGCCAGAGCTATTAGGAGGGTGCTATCTCTATAGACCCCACCAGCTTTGGCTCACTGGTCACACACCAGCCACCACCCAAGACTGCAATCCAGATCCAGGCAGGTTAAAGCAAGAGTGATTAACCTCTGAATGGTTGCTTGGTCCGCCTACGATCTGCAGGCCAGGAGCTCTGAAGCAGCTATATGGAGGCAGCTGCAGGGTCGTCGCACCTCTGCTACTTCTAGCTACAGAGATGGGAGCCAGACCCGATCCTCCATCCCCCCCAGTTCCAACAGAATTCTACACTGACTTCTCCCTTTTTCTTTGGCATTTATGGGTTGATAATCCTGGAAATGACCACTGCTGCTGGTGATCCCTTCTCCTGAAGTCTGCTCCAGCCACTGCTGGTTGGGGCCGCCTTGGGGCTAAAACCACAGGCTCATGTGGGGCTGGGCTTGGCTCCCAGTGTGCTGCAATGGACGCTTCCTGTAGGCGTAATGGGCTGCCGTCAGTGGGAGATTTGTTTCTCTCTGTCACTTTGTGGGTTCTGTAGCTCTAAAGTTTGTTTAAAGTCATATTTTATAGATATTTGAGGTGGTTATGGGGGGAGTTCATTAAGTTTTCCTGTTTCTATGCCACCATGTTGGCTCCACCCCTTGAGGTGTTTGTTTTCAACTGAACAGCAACACTACAGGGTCCAGACCTCTCATTAATAGAGAAGGTTATATTTAAGGCATAATTGTCAGAATTTTTTCATTGGTCAGTAAGGTAATGGAGAACACAAGCTTCTTGAGGAAAAAAAGACCAAGATATTCTTGTTATAGCAACAAAAAATATTTGAAGACTTCCACCTGGTTTGATATTGTAGGGATTACCACAAAAAAAAGTATGATATGACCTCTGACCCTACATCATTACAAATGCTTGGGCATAAAAGTACTTTCAGTAAATGTACATGATAAATGTGCATTAGTTGATGAAAAATCAGATTAGTTTTGTAGATTTTTCTGGCCTGATTTGGTTGGACTGTGATCACTAATAATGAGAAAATATTACATAAATTTTTTACTATTTTGAGGTATCTTTCTCTCTTTGGTCTCTTCTTAGTCTAATAGCTGTATACTGGAAATTCTTGGAGGTTTTTGAATTTATAATCCTGTAAAACCTCCAGTTTTGACTGTGGTTTTGAAAAGAAATTAAAACTTTGTATTAGCCCAACCAAAGTAGCTTGTGATCAGGGTATTTATGACAATAATCCCTTCTTTATCTTAATACTATTGAACCCTGTGGCACAAACTCTTGAGAAGTTATAATTACTTCTGGTTGTTCAGAACCAGGGATTTCATGAAGGTAGTGAAGCTTCTCTGGCTTTTTGGAGAGCAGAACTGGCAACCAAAGAACAGTAATTTTGAAAATGCTCCCATTTCTGTCTTTAATGCGATTATATTCCAGCAGTTGTATTTTCTGGGAAAAAGTGACTGGGTTGTCTTTTCTCTGCTTTTTTGGATTTTGTGGAGAGTTGGGATCATCTCCAGTAGACTGAAGAAGATTTGATATTTCCTTTGTGTTCAGGGACTGTGATATTTATTATGCCTGTGATGTTCCCATACCATTAGGGGTCTTGGGTCAGATTAGAAGAGAGGAGTACTTAGGCCCCTCTAACAGTAGAGGGACCAGAAATTAAAAATGCCTTGATGGAATGGGCTGCAGTGTATTTGACTCAGTGTATTTAAAAAAAATGAATAAGTTAAAGAGACTAGAAATAGGATAAAAATTCTTATTTCAAAGTAAAATTATAAAAAATTTTTTTTGCATTAGTTGATATGCCTGGTTCTTCTAGGGTTAAGTAGATATATAATAATGTTTTACCACTCTACAGAAATAATGTGATTCTTCTTTCAGTTGAGATCTCCTGATTATTTAAATTTATCATTCTTCGGCTACATCCAACCTTTTTCAGTCTAATGTCATTAAGAATCTGAAATATTGTCATCTAACCATTAAGTGCTTCAATTTATATAAACTCCAACAGTCCAGAAGAAAAACTAGAGAGTTAATATGATTGTGAAACTCGTCAAGGTTTGGCCAGTCATCATCTTTTTGAACTGTGTTTTGTTTTGAACTGATCACAAGCTACTTTGGTTGGGCTAATACAAAGTTTTAATTTCTTTTCAAAACCACAGTCAAAACTGGAGGTTTTACAGGATTATAAATTCAAAAACCTCCAAGAATTTCCAGTATACAGCTATTAGACTAAGAAGAGACCATAGAGAAAAAGATACCTCAAAATAGTAACACAAACAAAATGTTGATTTTCTAGTTGATGAAACAGAAGATGAGAAGCATAGTTATGGGACAGAGAGTTTTCAAAAGGTCAAACATCATTTGGTTTCTGGAATGTTCTGTTCCTAGAACAAGATTAGTCTGTCATTTTTACTACTTTTTGGGGGATATAAATATAACTATCCTTGGATAATTACTACTATACCTAAGCTTTCATTTCTCAGGTCTTAAATAATGAATTTCTATTAGTTCTCTCTCTCATTGTGCTGTGCCCCTTCCATTCAAGGTTCTACATCTCCGAACCACAACATGCTGAACCCCATTATTTTTATAGGTGAGAAAGGGAACATTCTGGGAGTAGAATGAAACTTTTTTTTTTTCTGATTTTGGGCCACTGTGGATACCAGAAACTTTTCTTACCACATTTTATTTGCTGTAGAGAAATAGGATAAAGACATGAGTTCCTATTCCATTGAACCAGTGGCCATTATTCCTCCCTTCCACCTTATTTCTTAGAATATTGGCACAGATGTAGAAGATGAAATAATAAGTTTAGTTGGATTTTTGTTGTAGCTGTTTTGAGGAAGGTCTACTTTTTAGTAAAGACATTCTTCAGATGTCTGCTCATGGTCTTTAGAAGGTGAACATATGCAATGATAATTTCAATTTATGTAGCTTTTTATTTGTAAAGTCCTTCCTACCTTTCTGCTCTCTTGGTTCTCCTTCTAACATTCTGGCTATTCCTTCTCAGTCTCCTTCGCTATATCATCAGGAAGTTTGGTGGTGCAGGGGATAGAGTGATAGATTTGTAATTAGGAAACCTTGAGTTTGAATCCTGCTTCAGAAATTCACTACTGTATGATCCTGAACAAGTCACTTAACCTCTCTCAGTCTCAATTTACTTATCAGTAAGATGGAGATGATAATAGCACCTACCCCATTGTGTTGATGTGAGGGTGAAATGAGATAACACATATAAAGTTGGTTTGCATACTTTAAAGTGCTTTATAAATATGTAAGGTGTTATTATTAGAACTCTGTCCTGAGCTTTGTCTTCTTCTCTCTTTAGATAGGTAATAAAAAATTTCATATGTTCACTTGTCATCTCCATTTTGATATTCCCAGACTTATAGAACTAGCCTTAGTTCCTTCCTTATAACCTCTAGTTCCATATCACCATACTCTCTTTTGGATATTTTTTTGGTGAGGAAAAGGTAGCTTTACATTTTTACTTTTTTAAATTATGAACTTGACAAACATCAACAAACACAAACATTTTCATGTACAAAGAAGAGTTGAAAAAGGATTTATATAAAAGCGTGGATCCCAGTCGTGTACTGCTTTTATTTATCTATATATTACATTTAACATAGTAGTAGGAAAACTGCCTTGTTTGGCTTTTTGCCTTTCTGAACTTCCTTTTGCTCTCCTCTGTGTATTTTCCCCCATATTTGCTTTGAAATCTTCCTTATTTCATGCCCTATTACTCTTCTGGGTATCAGTTGCCCAAAGGAGTTTTGATTTTCCTATTTCTGAGGCAAGAGGAGTAGCTTCTCTAAGCACCAAATTCCTGAAGATTATATTCATTATAATGTCCCCATCTTCATTTATAGAATATCTCTGTTTTCCCATGGGAGCATTCATCAGTGGAACCCTCTCCTTCCATTGAAATAGATTTCTTCCTTTTTTAATCTCATCCCTTGTCTTCTTTCCCATTCTCCTGTAGGAGAGTTCTTCCTAAGAGACTACAGAAGTTGTTTTTCCTTTATGTTAGCCCTTGACTTAATTAGGTAGGGTACCTCACACGTTCACCTCTGTCTTCTTTCCACCCTTACCCATTTAATTCAGTCTCCCTTTTTGTAATTTAATCCCATAGCACCTCCCCCTCCAAAAAAACCCCTACTCGTATTTCACGTCCTAGATCAAGTACCAACCATCTCCATGAAGCTTTCCCTATTCCCCCCAATTTGAAAATGATCCTTCCTGGGGAATACTGAGGATCGGAGGTTTAAGTGACTTGTCACACATCGGTTATAAGTGTGAATTCACATTTCTGGATTTTCAGGCCTTTGCACTTTGTACTGCATCACACTGTTTATACCTGTAAACTTCCCTTCTATAATGAATTGATTTGTATCATAAGAGCAATTACACATAACAAGAAATCATGAAAATGATATTAGTTATCAAATGGAGCAGACTTAGGTTAAAGATAAAGAATTCAGGGCTGGCTAGGTGGCACAGTGAATAGAGCACCAGCCCTGAAGTCAGGAGGACCTGAGTTCAAATTTGGCCTCAGACACTTAGCACAAAAAACTAGCCATGTGACCTTGGGCAAGTCACTTAACCCCAATTGTCCTGCTTTCCCTCCAAAAAAAAAAAAAGCAAAAAAAGGTAAAGAATTCAGGGGCCAAAAGTTTAGTATGTGAGACTGTTAGAGATGGAAAAGACCTTTAAGATTATATGCTTCAGCCTCCTGAGTATGCTGATGAGTAATTTGACTTGCCCAAGATCAGTCACAGTCTAGGTAATGAAATTTTGTTGTTGTTTGGTTGTTCAGTCCTGTCCAGCTCTTTGTGACCCTTTGGAGCATAGCATCCCAGTGCTGTCAGTGGGATTTTCATGGTAAAGATACTGGAATACAGGTTGAGAATTCCATCTCCAATGGATTAAGGCAAACAGAGGGTAAGTGACTTGCCTAGGATCACACAACTAATAAACGTTTGAGGCCAGATTTGAACTCATGTCATCCTGACTTCAGGCTCAGTGTTCTATCCATTGGGCTATCTAGGTGTCTCCAAGTAGTGGAAGAGCTTCTGTTAAAATCTAGACCTCACTCCTGTTTTCAGTACTGCCACTCGTGAGGATAAATCCTGTGTCAGAGAGTAGGAAGGGGTGATCAATTAAGGTTTTTTTTAAAAAAAGAATCCTTTTAATTTTACAAGGAGATTTGACCTCACACAGTAGTTTTGTGCGTGCATTTGGATTTATTTTCAGACTATTAATGTCTGGCAGAGAATCAACACTAAATCATTAATAATGGAAGATCAATCAGAAATGATGATTAACTCAGGAACTGCGTCTCAGAAATGACAAGTTAATAGGTAAATAAGATTTTATTTTCTCAGAACAATTTCAAGAACATGGCCTTTGCTTAGAGAGAGGCATGCCTGTGTTACTATTTTGGATTATAATTTCTCCTTCTTCCCTTCCTACTTTCTTCCCTTATTCCTTCTTGCCTCCCTCCCTCCCTGTCTGTCTTTCCACATGGAGTATCATAATTTACCTGCTCTGCCTAAAGGAATGTAAATTTTGATGAAACTTTTTTTTCCCCTTATGGAACAACAATATTGGCCAACAACAGGTCCTAGGCCAAGCCCTACTTGGTTATCATTTGGGCCCTGATTGGCTCAGAGTGAATGTAAATAGCAATTATTTCTGTTTTACCCAGAAACCTGAGTGTTTTTCCCTTCTATATAGTTTTTTTAAAAAACTAGGTAAAGAGGTTGTTCTCTGCCTCATTTCTTACCTGTCCTTAATCACTCAGTCAAATAATTGTTAATGACCTTTAGTTTAAAAAGTCCAAAGTCTCCCATTTTTTCCAGGGCCATCTCTAGTCATACCTATTATGATCCATATATTGTCTGAAAGTGATACTGGTGATTCTGAACAGCCCTCCCTCCTCTAAATCCAATTCACTTGCATGTCCTGGCATCACCTCCCTAATGTCATGGTCCTCTTTGAGAATGAAGGATAAACAACAACAACAATTTCCATTTTAATTTTTAGTAGTTTTCTGAAAACCTAACCGCTTTTATACGTAGTGGCCAATACAAATTTGCTCGTCTCGTTATGAGAGTCCTTTACCACTTTTGAGAGTGGTCAGATGTAGACTGAATGGAGTGGAGGTTGACTTACTGGAATCAAAGCCGATCTCAGTGTCTTCATTTGGGTCAGATCCTTTTTGTGTGGGTCCATAATGTGACATCCTGGTTCATGATATGTCATTTCCTTTCTCCAGGCTTGGTTTTTTGTTTTTTTTTTTTTAGTACTTCACAGTGTTCTTCCTTAGATTTTATTTTCCCTTGAATTACATGCCTAAGCCTAAATCTCCTTGTTGAATAAGTGTAAAACATTCATTCATATCTCAAGTTTGTTGAATATTGTTCATGAATAGGTTTTTTCACATTACTTTTAGAGCTATTATTTGCCCTTCACTTTAAATATTTAAAGTGATCAATTTTTCCAAAATTGAAAATGAACAAGGAGTGAAAATTGTGGCATTTGTTTTAAAGGTTCTGAGAGCTTTTTTTTTTTTTTTTAGCTCAGACAGTTCAAAGAATGCATCTTGCTAATCAGAGGAATATTCTAGCATCCCTGGGGTGGTCACATTGGTTTAATAAGAACTCAGCCTGCTTTGAAGTCCTTTTAATCCTTCCTGAGCTAAGTGAGTAAGTTTGAAGGCAGCGACTGTAAATTTGAAATTTCTTCATTTTATTTACATGTGTCTGGGGATCCGTATAATTTGTTTTTCTGAAGCACTTAAGCTGAGTTCTGGGCTTTTGAACAGTTGTTTAGAATGGGGCTTTGATTAGAAACTTTATTCCCTGGCACCAAAACTTGCCAGGTCTGTTGTAACCAGAGGTTATGACATATATGGTACCTGTTTTTAATGGCAACAGTGTGGGAGATTAGTTGTTACTGGCTTCTCTTTGGCTTACTTCTAGGAATAGTACTGTATTCAAATCTTTTAAAGGGTAAAACACCAGTTCTTCTGCCATATTAAGCTTCCCAATTGGATACCTGTCATGTTTCTATTCCTCTGATTAACTATGCTCAATGTTTCCAGTTACCTAAAATATTGAGTTCAGATATCTTACTCAGAAACATTCAAAGTCCTTCACACTTGACACTACACTAACTTTCAAGAGGGGTGCCAGCTAGGTAGCATAGTGAATAGAGCACCATCTCTAAAGTTAAGAGGACTTGAGTTCAGATATGGCCTCAGACACTTAACACTTACTACCTGTGTAACTTTGGGCAAGTTACTTAACCCCAATTGCCCTGCCCTCCCCTGTCCAATATAAAGGTAAAAAAGAAAAAGTAGACTACTCTCAATTCCTGGTAGACTTCTCACCCTTTCTAATCTCCTTGCATTTCACTTATCTTGTTCCATATTTCTAGCTTTTTTATTCCTGACTCATTTTCCTCTTCTTGAAATCTACCCATATTTCCAGACCCAGATCAGATACCATCTCCATGAAGAAGAAAAAGACTTGAGATAACAACTACAATTACATTGTTTAGAATCATAGCAAGAGGAATGGTATTTGTACTATTGAAATTGAAGTAGTTGAAAGATGTGTTTAAGGAAGTGAACATGAAACTTGACAAAGTAGAATAAGTGCTAGAAAATCTCAGGGATTTCCAGATAAATAGATTTACTTGGGAAGAGTGAGAAAATGCAGTAAAAGGTAAGCTTCTTAGGGTAGCTAGGTGATGCAGTGAATAGAGCACCAGCCCTGGAATCAGGAGGACCTGAGTTTAAATCTGACCTCAGACAATTAATACTTACTAGCTGTGTGACCTTGTGCAAGTCATTTAACCCCCATTGCCCTGCCTTCCCCCCTGCCAAAAAAAGAAAAAAAAAGGTAAGCTTCTTGAAGGCAGGAACTTTATTTTGTTTTTATTTTCATATCCTTATTACCTAGCAGAGTGCCATATACCATAGTAAGCATTTAGTAGGTTATAATTCCATATACTTCCTTTATGGAATTAAACAAACCTTTGAGCAGTAGTTTTTAAAAAGACAAACCTAGAAGAGGACTTTTGTGGTATTGTTTGGACAAAGGGACTGGGGTGCCAGGTACTGATGTTGCATTCTGATCATCTGAGGCCAAAACATTTTAGTCTAGTGGAGTTGAAGTCCCTCAGTCTTGATGAATAGTCCAATTCCATTCAAGCCAACTTCTGACCAGACATGTTTCTCTGTGAATAAGGAAAGTTTCATTTCCTTGAATTGGTTCTGTATCCTTTCTATTCCATTGTTAAGCAAGTTTCCCTGTTATTAAATGGTAGATTGTCAATGAACATTTCATTTTTTTCTAATGCTGAGCCTAAACCACTTTACTAACTCAGAGTCAGACTTGCCTCATAACAAATTTAGATTTCTGTAAACAAAAGCAACACTGGTAGAGTACTGAACTTGACCAGACAATTTCAGAATTTTTGTACTTAGAGAAAAGTACAAAGAGTTTGACTGTCATGTTTCGAGAAATCATGCAAAAGAGATTCTCCAGAAATACTGAAAATGAAGTCAGAGTGAATATTGACTCAATGACTATGATGCTAACCGAGCAAATCTCCAAGTTTAACTTAAATAAATACAACCACAAGTTCTAAGCATCATAGTCATAGACCTAGATAGGACCTGAAAGGTCATTGTGTTTTCTTTTTGCAGATGAGAAAACTGAGACTTAGTGGTAAAAAAAATGAAGCTGTTTAATGTGTTGATTTCTTCAGTCAGGTTGTTGACTTTTTTCATGATTTTTTTGCATCATTCTTATTTCTCTTCCCAATTTTTCTTCCACTTCTCTCATTTGGCTTTCAGAATCCTTCTTCAGCTGATCTCTAGCTTTTAGGCAATCTTCATGTTTCTTGGAAGCTTTTGGCATGAGAGTTCTGTGTTGTCTTCCTCCTATTCCCTGCTTTGATCCTTCTTTTCCCCAAAGAAGGAATCTAGGGTTTGGTTGCTGTTCTTGCTTTGTTTCCTGTGCTTATTCATGATTGGCCAGTCAATGATTTTTTTTTTTTTTAGCTCTGTGGAACTCTGTTTCCAGATGGGAAAGCTTTGTCCCAAATCGCTGGGGTTTTCCCAGCTGCCAGAGCTTTTCAGAGGCTACTGGGGCTGTCTTCCGCTCTGGCTCACTGAAAAGACACCCCAGGACCACCACCCAAGACCGCGATCCAGATCCAGGCTGCTCAATGCGAGAGTACTTGGTCTCTGAACGATCGCTTGGCCCCCCTGCAGTCTGTAGGCCGGGAGCTCCGAAGCGGCAGTGTGGAGGCGGGTGCAGGACCAACGCTTTCTGCCGCTTCCTTGCCCTGGAGGCAGTTTGGCCAGACCCACTTTTCTCCCCCGATTTAGCTGAGTTCCACTAACCTTTCACTTAGTCCTTTTTTTTTCCTTTATGGCTTGATAATTCTGGAAACTGCCACAGCTGCTGCAGATCCTCTCTTCTGTTGCTCCATCTGCAGCTCAGCTTGTCCGGCTGCCCCCAGGGCCAAAGCACCATTTCAGGCTGGGCTGGTTCGGCTTCCAGCCCTGAGATGGTGCCTCCTAGCGGAGCTGCCTTTAGCGGAAAATTTATTTGTGTGCGTTTTAGAGTTCTAGAATTTGTTTAAAGTCATATTTTATGGGTATTTTGAAGTGGCTATGTGGGAGCTGCAATATTTTGCTGCTCCTATGCCACCATCTTGGCTCCGCCCCTAATGAATCTGTTTAAGGATGAGGGGACCTGGGTGTATTTTTATGGAGCAAGTTATGATAGAACTTAAAACTAGGGAGTATGGTATTTGTGATTGATAGTCCGACTTTTCTCTTAGTAATTTCGCTTGTTCAGGGGTTTGGTCTGGGTGTTTCATGAGTGGTATTTGCTCTATCAAAGCACAGTGTTCAGTCATGCATAAAAATACATATGAATAATAAATAACTATTTGTGAAACTGTGAATTAGTTCAACTCTAAGGAATGAGATTCTTGAGACACATTTTCTGCCCCACCTTTTCCTCCATGGTTTGTAGTTTTCTTCTGGAGTAATCCAGTAATAGGAAATGGTAGGTTTTTCACTGTTTCTCCTTATTTTTTCCCTGGTGTATTTCTTTCCCAATTCTGTTTTTTCCCCTCTCTTACTAGTAACAAAACAGCCTTTGGCCTCTTGGTGAGTGCCTTGGCAGGGGCTACTTGGTAACATCATCATTTCCCTCCTGCACTTGGAGCTGGTCTTTTCGTCTCCTTATAAACTTGCTTGTTTTAGACTTCTTAAAGGGCACTGAGGTACGTACTTTCTGTTCAACTTAGTCTTCATGTACAGTCAGCTCCTGGGACCTGTGGTTCCACCCTCCATTGGCTCTAGTCTCAGGCCAGTAGTGTGAACATGTTGTTTGTCTCTCCACTGTGTCCCTTCCTAGAGTGCCTGTAAGCATCTGGAAATCTTCCCATCTAGCCTTGGACTGGATGAAGGAGCTTTCAAAGGTGTTTCCTTTTGGTTTTACTGATTTTTCATTCATCTGGTGTCCATCTTTGAGGTACTTGTCAGGGGAGCTGGGTTCTGTTAGGACCTTTCATATCATTATCATAACCAAAAGTCCCTGTAATAGACTCTTGATTACTTTGGACCAAACCCTTTCAGCCACTTAGGAGTTTAAAAAAATTAGCCTCTCAAGAGGTCCCCATTAGAAGGTCAGAGTTCTAGTTCCTGTTTGGCCAGCCAAGGTTCTATCCTAGACTGTCTTGGACTTCTCTCATAAAACTTATAGGATTTTTATCTTTGGAAAAGTAATAACTGAGAGAACAGTTTGTGATTTCTTTTGTTTTGTTTCTTTTTCTTGGTTTTGTTAGTTTGTAGGTGATTGTTGTTTCATTTATTTAAAAAAGGAGTCCTCTGAATCTCATATCCCTCTCCTTGAAATTGGTACTTTTTGCTTTAGCCAAGAGCAAGTGACATCTTCTATCAACCTCAAAATAGTTGCTGCTTGGGTTGAAACTGGTTTTAACTCAGAATAAATCACTGGGTTTGATTCTCTACAAGTCCTTTTCTATTCTCCACACAGCTGAGTTTGAGTCAAATTCAGCTGCAGCTCGAACATTTTTTTTTTCCTTTTGAACCTATCAGTTTGAGTTAAACGCCTTTGAAGCTAAAGCCAAAGTTTAATAGCAGATGTCAGAGCTTGCACCATAGCTAGAACTGTTACTTTCCTGTCATGTTTGGAGTTTTAGGGTCCAAAGTCCTGAGTGCTTCTTCATTCTTATTTCCACATTTTATGGAAGTTTTTGAATGGACTGATTTTTCTGCATGTTGTCTTTTTTTATCTTGAGATTATAGCAATTCTTGACATTTCTCTTTAAAGCAATTAAAGGCATTTAACCAGTCCTTGAAGCCAGCCCCATTTTTCACATAAGTAAACAGGCCTCAAAGATTTGAGGTTATGGAAGGATAAATTTTCTTCCTCCTAGTTGGAGGCATTAGAGCCTAGAGGCTCTGATTTGTCTTGTGATGGAGGCTCATTGCTTCTTAGTCCTCATTTTCTTTGTTGAGTAGAGCCTGTGGGCTCTACTCTTCTAAAAAACTAGGGGGACATACTTTTGATCAGTGTGGAAATAGGATAGATAGAAAGCCGGTGATTATGGTGTTCAGATTTTACTTTCTGCTACTTTCTGCTGTATTAAAAATGAATTGCATGTCCCATCCTGTCCCCTTTTAATACCTCACCCCAATAAAAAAAAGAAAATCCTCATTCAAGTTTACTTCATTTTTTTACTTTTAACCAGAAGAGCATGTGCTACTTGGAAAAACATATTTTTTGCCTGTTTTTCTTACTTGGTGCATAAGAAGAGAAGAGAAAGTGGAAACTTCTGTTGGTCTACATTTAAAATTTGTAGTTAGAGTCACCATCCTGTCCTCCTGAGAGTATTGTCATAGATTTTTATTTCATCTGGAGAACCCTTTTGACCATGTCATTGATGGAGACTATTGTTGGCCTTTATTCATTGAAATAAGATGAGATTGCTTTGAGCGACATGATTTGGTCCAAATTTAGTCGCATATAAATGTGTCTTATGAAGTAGAGAGACTGGTGTCCCTCTCACCTTCCCTCCAACTCTCCACATCATTCCAAAAAAGACTAAACCTTATTTTTCCGTATAAAATGCAAGGAACCTTTATTAAGCTCCTGATGTGCATACAGCATTGTGATAGATTTTGGAGTGATAAAAAGTTGAGGTAAGATTTGGTTCCTGCCCTCAAGGAACTTATAACTTAGTATGTGTTTAAGATATACTATATAGATAGAAAACTCAATGCTCTCTGAGGTGTGAGAGGCAGGGTTAATACTAAGCGGAGGGCTGGGGATCAGCAAAGTCTTATGGTGAAGGTGACATTTTAGTTGCACTTAAAAAGATGTATAGAAATTTAAAAGGTAAAAGGAGGCAGGGAAAGCAGGCTTTCCAGAGATAGGGAACAGCCTTACTTAACAAAAGTGCTATAGAGACATTAGAATACAATATATATTTTGGTATCAGATAATTGTCTAATTTCTCTCTTTTACAGTCTATCAAGAGGACAATTTCAAGAAAAGGCCATACATAATGCTGTGGTGGCACCATGTTGTTCAGGGCCTGGCATGCTAGGCAGAAAAGTTTTACATAGTGCAGTGCAAAGGGAGACACTAATGATTTTCAAGGAGAGAAATAATGTGATGAATTCTGTGCATAAGAAAAATTATTTTGTAGCATTATGGAAGATGGTTTAGAAAAGCTAAGTGTGGATGTAGACAATTCTTATACTCTAGTTGGGTGGTATTCACAGTTAAAAGTATTCTTTCTCTCAAAGCATTGATTCTGGGAGTCCATAAACTTATTCATGAACTGTATTACCATTACTCAGGACTAGAGTCTGAACTATGAGTAGCTAATTTAGGCAGCTATCTATGTGTAAAATGCCAGGGTTTGCAATGAAGGTCACTTTATAATAGTGCTTTTTACAAATACACTTTTTAATGTCAAAATATTCCGCAGTAGGTAAATAATTATTTTTAGCTCCATTCAACAAACATTTATTAAAACGTTGAAGATACAGGGGTGTTTTAGTAAAGTCCTATTCACATCTTGTCATGAACTTGATTATGGGTTTCAAAGGCTGTGGGAGTAAAATAAAAGCTTTTGTAGGTCCTATCAAGGTGGAAAACTTTTGAGTATGGGCTCAATAATGACATGTATTTTTTTATTTGAGGACCAGCCTAGCTAAGTCCATAGAGTAGCTAAGTAGCTCATTATGAGAAATGATAAATTTCTTTTTGTCCGGAGGAACTCATGATATATCCGACTGAGTCATAGAGGGCTTGGGATTAGAGTTAGTAAAGGAAATGAAATTTCAGTTTCTTCCTGTGTTGATTTGTATAAGGTACCATGCCAATATGAGATAACATACTGCTCCTGGTCCCAGGTCCCACCTTTTGTTGGTCTTCATCTTTTTTTAAATTTCTCTTTTGCAGTTGACACTGTCGACTGTCCTACACTTGATACTCTCTTTCCTCTGGATTTTCATGACACTATTCTCTCATGGTTCTCATTCTACCCATCTTACTATTCCTTCTCAGGCCCCATTGCTGGTCCATTTTCCATATTATGGCAACTAAATGTGAGTGTAATCTTTCATGGATTTTCTTCTGTCTGCAGTTCCTTTTTTGGGGGGACCCTATCATTTTCCATGATTTTATTTGTCATCTCTATATGAATTACTCAGGAGTTCTACATATCCAACTCCAGAGTCTCCTCTGAGCTTTTGTCTCTCATCACCAAATGCCTATTGGATATTTCTAATCGGAATCTCAGAGAGACCTCAAACCTAGCAAATTTGAAATCCAAGTCCAAAATAAAATAAAAGTCTAGAATAAAACATGTCATCTTTTGCCCCAAATGCATCCCTCTTCTAATATCCTCTATTGTTATTGAGGGTCTTATCTTTATTCTGGTCTTCCAGAATTGTAATGTCAGCATTACTGTCAATTCTTCCATCTCTCTTACTCCGCGTCTGAAATCAGTTGCCATATTAGGCCATTCTCCCATCACAACATCTCTTGAATCTGACCCTTTCTTTCTATTCACAGAGCTACCATCTTTCTTAAGGCACTCATCACTTCTCACTTTCAATGGCTTCTTTAGCCTCTCTGCCTCAAGTCTCTACCCATTCTATCCCTTCTCCCCCCCCCCGCCCCCCCCCCCCCTCGCTGCTAAATTGAATTTTTTTTTAAGCCATGGATCTGACTGTGTCATTTTGCTATTGAATAGAATGCAGTGGCTCCTTATTGCCTCCAGGATCAAATATAATCTCTTGTTTAGATTTTTAAGCCTCTATTTTTCTAGCTAATTGTTCATCACTCTTGCCTTCTAGAAACTGATCTGTAATCCATGCTTTTCTGACCATTTCCTCATTTGTTGTTGTCTAGTTGTTAAGTTGTCCACTTCTTTGTGATCCTGTGGACCACAGCACTCCATTGTGGTCCATGAGCTTTTCTTGGCAAAGATACTAGAGGGGCCTGCTATTTCCTTCTCTGATGAAGTAAGGCAAACAGAGATTAAGTTACTTACCTAGGGTCACATAGCTAGTGTCTGAGGTCAAATTTGAACTCAGGTCTCCCTGACTCTAGCACCTACACTCTATTCATGGAACCACCTAGCTGCCTATGGAAGCTGCCACTTCCTCATTGAATCTTTCTTCTTTTGAGACAACTGAAGTGCGCTACCTTCTGTCAACTGCTATTGCCCTCCCTCCCTGTTACATTTGTCTACTTTATGTTTATTTTTTCTCTTTAAAGTATTTTTTCATACCTTTTGTTTTTACATCACTTACATTTTCTGATGTTATCCTTTTCTGTACCTAGTGAGCCATCCATACAATAAAGAATCAAAGGAGAGATGGATAAAAAGTTAAGTAAAAATAGCTAACATACTGTACATCAGATGTTATATACTGTGTCCCACAGCCAGAGTCCCCCCACCTCTGCAGAGAAGTAGAAGATGCTGTCTTCTGACATTATCTTGTCTTTGTGACCATACTTGTTCATTTTAATATTGCATCATTGGGTTTTGATTTTGTTTTTGTCATACTGTCTTTCTGATTCTGCTTACTTCACCTTGTATCAGTTCATGTTAGTCTTTCCATTTTTCTCTGTCTTTATTATAGTCATTATTCCTTATAGTATAGTAGTATAGTCAATTATATTCATTTCCTACAACTTTATTAGCCATTCCTGAATTGATGGGTCACTATTTTGTTTCTAGTTCTTTGCTATTACCAAAAGCCCTGCTTATAAATATTTTTATATGTGGGGCCTTTTTGTCATTAACTTCCTTGGGGTATATCCTTGGCATTGGAATCTGTAGGTCAGAGAACATGGACATTTATTAATTTTGTTTGTGTATTTTCACTTTCTGGAATGGTTGGATCAATTCATATTTCTTCTAGTGATGTATTAGTGGTTCTTGTCTTTCTGTACCTTCTTTAGCATTGGCAATTGAAAGTTTTTTGCCATCTTATCTACTTTCCTGGGTGTAAAATAAAGCCTTAAGGTTATTTTGCTTTTTATTTTCCCCATTAGTGATTTATAACATTCTTTCATATTTTTTGTTAATAGTTTGTAATTCATGTTTTGACAGTGGTTTGTTAAATTACTCTGACTACTTATCTCTTAGGGATTGGATTTTGTGCTGACGTATTTTTGTTTGTTATTTACCAGATACATAGCCCTTTTGAGGCATTTACTACAAAGATTTTTATCCACTTGACCCCTTCTCTTCTACTTGCACTTTGTTTATGTTAAAAATTTTTCATTTTATATAATCAGAATTGTCTGCTTTATCCTTTGTAATCATGCCTAACTTTTGGTTAAGAATTTATCCCTAACCATAATTGTGAAAGATAGAAGATCGGTTTATATATATATTTTTTATGGTATGAGCTTTTATGGTATGAGCTTTAGTAATCAGATCACATATCCTTTTTTTAATTTATTGTGGAATATGGTCTAAGGTGTTAATCTCACACATTGTTTTCCAGTTTTTCTAGCAATCCTTGTCAAATATGGAATTCTTCTTTAGTAATTTCCATTTTCAGGTTCATCAAACACTTGATTATTTAGTTCAGTTATTTCTTATTCTTTCTTGTCTAATTGGTTTCAGTGAATAGTTTTCTTATTTTTTAACCAGTACCAAGTAGTTTTGATGATTACTGCTTTAGGATATAATCTTGGGTCTGGAAATTCTGTTCCCTGTTCCTTCTTGTCTTTTTTGATAACTTCCCTTTATAATCTTGGTATTTAATTCTTCCAAGTGAATTTTGTTCTTGTTTTGCCCAGCTTTATAAGGTATTGCTTTATCAAAGCAAATCAAAGTTTTAGTGACATGGCACTATGTCCAGTAAATGAGTTTGAGTTATGTTATCACTGTTATTATATTATCTTGGCCTAGCCATGAGCACTGATCATTTCTCCAGTTATTTAGATTGTCCTTTGTTTCTTTAACCAGTGTTTTACAATGGTACATTGGTAATCAATATTTTGTACATTTTGTAGTTATTTTGAATGGAACTTCCCTTTCCATGATTACTTTTTTTGTTTAATTAATCCCTTACAAAATACTATTGATTTTTATGCATTTATTTTATAAGTTATAACTTACTGAAGCTGTTACATGTCTCAATTTATCTTCAGACTCCCTGTGATTTTAATTGTAAGGCACTGAACACAGTGCCTGGCACATGGTAAGCACTATGGAAGCTCTTATTATACCCTTTGTCATGTCATCCGCAGGGTAATTCTAATTGCTTTACCTTGCCTTACTATATACAGGTAATGGTGATAAAAGGGGAATATCTTTGTTTTACTGTGAATTTACTAGGAAAGTTTCTATTATTAAAAAAATTAATATAATAATAAGCTTTTGGTTGTAGACACATACTTTTTTGATATTAAAATAATTCTTCTACACCTATACTTGATAGGGGTTTTTTTTTTTTTGTACTTTTTTTTTAAATTTACTCATTTACTTTTAATTTACAAGATTCAGTTCCACAATCACTTGAGTTTCAGATTTTCTCCCCTCCCAT
>CM053587.1:103199309-103235319 GCA_028646515.1 Pseudochirops corinnae
TATTTTTGCACATATGGGACCTTTTCCCACTTCTGTAATCTCTTTGGGATATAATCCCAACAGTGGTATTGCTGGGTCAAAGGGTATGCAAGTATTTATAGCCCTTTGGGCATAGTTCCAGATAGCTCTCCAGAATGGTTGTATCAATTCACAACTCCACCAACAGATAGGGGTTTTTTTAATAGCATGAATGAATATACTTTGTTAAAGGTTTTTTCGGTATCTCTTGATATAATCATGTGCTTTTGATTATTCTCCTAATGGTTGATTTATTCTTTCATAAATGATACAAATCCAACTTGATGATAATGATTATTTTAAAAATAAATTTTGTAATATTTTGGTCGGATTTTATTGAACAATTTTTGTATTTGTAGTCGTTAGTGGTATTGGCCGATCTCTCACTTTGTTTTATCCTTCCTGTATTTAAGTAGTAAAGCTTTGGTATAGTGTACTGTTTCTTAGTTTTTAAGAACAGTTTCTGTATTGTGAAATAATTTATGGATACGTTCTATAAAAGTTTGATCAAATTATCCTGCAAATGTCTAGTTTTTTCCCCCTCCCCCTTTGGTAGTTCCTTTACAAGTAATTTACTTTCTTCTCTTAACCCTGGATTATTTAAGATCTCTATTTGATGTTCTGTTAATTTGTATATTTTTGTAGATAATTACCTATTTATTTCAAATACTTTTCTTGACATTTAGCCATATTGTGGATTCTGATGTTTCTTTTTATTTCTCTTGGGTTTGTTGGGATTTTACTTTTTTCATTTTGTTAATTTGATTTTCATTTCTTTGTAAAATTAGGTTTTTTGTTATACTTTTAAAAGAACCATCTTTTAGCTTTGATTATCATTTCTGTAGTATTTTGGGCTTCCAATTTATAATTTCTCTATTTTTAAGTTTTTTTCTTTTTACTTAATTGTGATTTGGTGTTTGTTATTTTCCTAATTTTTAAAACTGCATATTTGATTCATTAATTCTTTTGTGTTATTTGTTGTTGTTAGGGATATAATTTTTCTTTTGTGAACTGCTTTAACTTAGAAAATTTGGAATGTTATACCATTTTTGTTTCTTTTTTCATAACTGTTGTTTCTGTGCTTTATTTTGTGATTCACTCATTGTTCAGAATTTTTCTTTTGTCTCCATTTATATCTCTTTCTGGTTCTTCTAGAATTGACTACTGTTTTTATTACATTATGTTTTACGAAGGATATGCTTGTTATTTATGTTTTTTTATATCAATTTTGAAAATTCTTTGTGCCATAATATATTGACTGTTTCTTCATAGGTGACATAGGCCATAGAGACAGATACATATTATCTAGTAGTCTCATTGAATTCTGAATTTTCCAGTAGTTTGTACAGTTCTATATTTTCCTTTTCATTTATCTCTCTTTTAGATTTTTCCAACTCTAAGAGATGTACTGGAGCCCCTGGAATTTTTTGGGCAAAGGAATACCATGGTCAGATCAGTGGATTAAGAAGACTATAATTGTATTCAGTATTCATAGCTTTCCACTTTGAGATCTTCCAGTTTTTTGACTTGTCGTGATTTTGCTTGTGGTGTCACATTTTATATGAGTTGCAGAACTTTCTGTAATGTTAGAAATATGGCTAAACAAGTGAAAACTTTACAGATGAATCTCACCTGCTGATTTTCTTTTGCTTGGTTAGGGAAAGCTCTTCCAAAGTGAGGCTTTATTTTGTTCTTAATGCTAGACACAGAAAAACTTCTAAAATTTCAGGATAGAATGGAGCTGTGTAACAACCTTGGACAAGTCACTTAATCTCTGTTTGCTTTAGTTTCCTTGTTTGTAAAGGAGGCGTAATGATAGCACCCATCTGTGCTTTGTTGTAAGAATAAAATGTGATAATATTTATAAATCTCTTTTCAGACCCTAATGCAATGTATAAATGCTAGCTATTGCTATTATTATTAATAATAATTTATGTGTGCAAGTAGTTATAGGAATCCTTAAGAGGGTTTCTTGTATGGAAGTTCTCACCTTAATTTATGGGTGAGTTATTTAAAGTTTTAATGAATTCGGTCCTCTAAAAATCATCTGTTGGACTTTAGTCAGCTGTCCCAATACAGTACAAAACATACACAAAATCTTTATTTGGAAATATTTTATGAGTAGGAAATTTTTTAAAAATCTGTAGAATTTGGTGTAGTGAATATAAATCACAATTCCATGCATTGCCATCATTTGAAGAGGTAAGTTATTTTTAAGTTTTGTCAACACAAGTACTAATTTGTACTGACTCTCTATGAGTGTCAAATAATTAAGAGAATCCTGTTTTCAGTCTTCTGTTAACCTGCTGATTTAGTCTTACTGATTATCTAATCCAAGTAATACTCAATTAATAAAATAAATAGCACTAAAATAGAGTTGGCAGGAAATAAAAATGCCTATTTTTGGCTCTTAAAACAAGCAAACTTCTATAGGTGTTCAGAGAAGGTAGATGTGAAATTGAGAGTGAATTGTATTTACTCAAAAATATTGATTTCAGAATTATTTATAAGGTAGGTGAAGAGAACCATTGCTTTGTTTAGTATCAGTAAGAGCTTCATCAGCCTGAAAATAATTTAAAATTGGACGTTGCTGGCATCTCATGTCTTCTGGGATTAATAACAATTGGTAAAGACCAAACTGAGTCTTGCTCTCTTTTATAAATCACAGGGGTGGGTGGCTAATTCTCAGTCATCTGGAGACAGTCTCTGAATGAACCTCAGTTAGGTTAGCCCCAAGTTAGCACTTATGCCATAGGAGCAGGTGTCTCAAACTATGATCCATGCCTTGGAATCTCATCATTGAACTTCCCTGATTACTCTCTACCCCCAATGATTTAAGATTTTTGGTTCAGATGCAGCATTAAAATCTAAACATACTTTTGAACATGTTGTTGATGATGCTTGAATGGTACATTTATTTTGAAAATATGCCCAATGACTTTGTGGCTAATAAAGCAAGAAAATTTGTATTGTAATCATGATTGGATTAATAATTATGCCTGTAGATAATTTTGCTTGTTTTTATTGTGCTTTTGAGGCCATACAAATGTTGATATGATCTTTTTTAAGAGATAAAATTATTTTCAAAATTGCTTGAGTGAATAGTTGTGCACTTTTAAAACTTAATTAGGATACATAAAGGTTTTGTTGCTGATCTGCTCAAAATATATTTGAAATTCCTTTCAGGGAGTTTCCTTTAAAGTCATTTTACAAGCTAGGTTGGAAAATTTCATTATTTATCGCTTGAAAGTATAAGATGATATTAAGAATTTCCATTTCTGCAATGCAGTGGTTCATTTTTGAATGTCATAAGACTATTTATAAAGAATATAAATGGAATTAAACAAAAACTGAAGTGACATTTCATCATGTAGTAGAAAAATGATTTTTTAAATTTCTAATTTTCTTGGATTGATTATAGGATCAGAGTTAGATCTGAAATCTTATTTGATTAAATTATATAAACATGTATTAAACTACTTTGTGTAGTTTTATGTGTGTGAAGGTGTTATGTGTATGTGTATATACACAAATATATATTCACACATATGTATGAAATATGTATGTACATATATGTATATATTGTTATACAAAATTGAGCACAAGAGGTACAAATACCATATAATAGTGGGTGGGAAAGTTCATTTTCTTTTTTTTTATTAAATTTTTTTTAAAAAATTATTTACTTTTAGTTTACAACATTCAGTTCTACAATCCCTTGATTTCCAGATTTTCTCCCTGTCCCTCTCTTTCCTTCTCCCCCTCACAACAAACAGCATGTGACCTGATATAGGTTCTACAAATACTTTCACATTAAACATTAGTCAAGGGGTAGCTAGGTGGCACAGTGAATAGAGAGAATCAGCCATGGAATCAGGAGGACCTGAGTTCAAATTCGACCTCAGACACTTAACACTTACTACCTGTGTGAGCTTGGGCAAGTCACTTAACCCCAATTACCCTGCCCTCCCCCCTCCAAAAAGCAAAAAAAAAAAAAAAGCAAAAAAAAAAAAAAGAAAAACAAAAATCATTAGTCAAGTTGTAAAGAAGAATTATAACCAGTGGAGTGAACGAGGAATGAAACAAAACTCTTAATTTTTTTTTTTTAATTTTTGCTTTTTGGAGGGCAGTTGGAGTTAAGTGACTTGCCCTAGGTCACATGGCTAGTTTTTGTGTTAAGTGTCTGAGGCCGAATTTGAACTCAGATCCTCCTAACTCCAGGGCTGGTGCTTTATTCATTGTGCCACCTAGCCACCCTAACAAACCAAAATTCAGAAGAGAGAGAGCAAGTAGTTTGCTTCAGTTTGCATTCAGACTCTAGGAAGGTTCATTTTCAAGTTGAGAGGATTAGGACAAGCTTCCTGGAGATGGTACTTGATCTGGGTCTTTAAATATGGGCAGAGTTTTTTTGGGGTGGGGCAGGGAAGAGAATGGGTCAGGCATGATATGTGTTTGGTTTTTTTTTTTTAATTAATTTTTTTTTTAGTCTGTTTTGTTTGTTTTTTGTTTTTATCATTTTATGTGTGTTTCTGTATATTAACCATTTTTTGATGGTACAGAATTTTGAAATTACAGTGTTTGGGTATCCCAGCTTTGACAGTTCTTCAGTTATTGAACACAGGTTTGTTTTCAGTTTTTTCCTGTTATTTAAAAAAAGGAACAATGACTAAGATATTTGATATAGTCATTAATGATTAAAGCATTGTATCAAAAGGTATCTTCAGTTTTTTGGCACTTATTATTCATTGTTAAATTACTCTCCAAAGGCATTGGATTTATTTGCATTTCCAGAATCAGAGTAGTAGGGTGACCCTCCCCCCACAAGCCCCATATCCTTGCTGTTAGATGATTTGAAATTATTTTAATTAGTATGTATCTTATTATTTTAATGTCTATTTTTTTCACAGGTTAATCATAGTTTGTGTGTCCTTTTTTCATACCCATTGACCTTTTGTCTATTGAGATGAATCACAGTCTAATCAATTCCTAGCAATTCCTAAAATTCTCATATATATACTCATTAAAGTGACTTTTAAAATAACTTTTAAATATGTTTACCTCAGAAATCTCTCTCAGATTTGTCCCTTTCTTTTACTATACTAGTATAACAGCTTCATAATAGATCTTTCCAACTCCAACCTCTTCCCCTTCCAATCCAGCCAGCATTCTTCAGAATTGTATCTGATACTTATCACAAAAATTTTACCTTAATTTATTTTATTTTAAATATTTAGTTTTCATTGTATAAGATCTTTTTGCTTTTATGTAATCATGTCCATGTATTTTATCTTTTTAAAAATGAAAGTTTATTTTTTAATTAACAAAATGTTTCTTGATCCCAAAATGAAACATGAAGAAAAAAAAATCATTTTTTACTAATATAATTAATTAGAAAAAGCAAATTCCCATAATGGCTATGTCTAAAAATGTCTCATTTTTCATATTTAGACCATTACCTCTTTGTCAAGGAGGTGAGTAGTGTCCTTCATCTTTAGTCCACCGGAATCATGGTAGACCATTTCATTGATTAGAGTTCTTATGTCTTTCAAAATTATTCATATAAAATGTTGTCCTCAAGGTGTCATAGTCTTCCCACATCGCTCTTTTTTGGTTTCAACTAGTCTTCCCACGTTTCTATGTAATGGCTTCCTGCCTTTGTTTCTTGCGGAGTAATATTATTTACTTTTGTCGACCGTACTTTGTTCATCCATTCCCCAGTTGTTGGATTAACCTACCCTCTTGTTTCCAGATCCTTGTTATTACAGAAACAGCTGTTACTATAAACATTTTTGCATCCATTGGACTTTTTCTTTGATCTCTTTTGATCCCTATAGACCAATAGTGATATTGCTTTATCTCTAACAGCAATAGTGTGCACAGTTAGTAACTTTTGGGGCATTGTTGCAAATTTTTTTTCTCAAATGACTTGACCAGTTTATGGCTCTACCAACAATATCAATGGGCCTGTTTTCTCTGGAGCTCCTCTAACATTTGTCATTTTCCTTTATTATCAGCTTTACCAATCTGATGGGTGTGAGGTGGAATCTCAGAGTTCCTTCAGTTTGCATTCTAAAAAATATTAGTGATTTGAAGCATGTTTTTTGTAAGGCATATGTGAAAGCTTCATGTGACATTGTATTTGATGTGAGGTGCTGATCTAAAATTAATTTCTTTACTGTCCAGTTTTCCCATCAACAAAAGAAATTAATTTTATTTTTTTCAATCAGCAGAAATACATGTTCTCTTTTTCTTACCCCCAACTCACTTCTGCCTACTAGAGAACAAAAGAAAAATAAAGCCCATCCTATAAAAGTACAAGTAAAACCAATTTCTTCATTGGCTGCATTTAAAAAAAGAATGTCTCTTACTGCACTCTGAGGCCCTCATCTCTCTGTCGGAATGTGGGCAGCTTGTTTCATCATCAATCTCCTGGAATGATGACTGTTCATCAGAGTTCCTGAGTCTTTCAGTGTTGTTTATCTTTCCCATATTGCCATAAAAATTTTCCCCTGCTTCTGTTTGTTTTACTCTGCATCAGTTCATTTAAGACTTCCCAGGTTTCTCTGAAAATATCTGTTGCAGCATGATACTATTTCATTATTCTCACTGCCTCCCTCCCCCAATTTACTTACCCATTCCCCAGTTTTATAGGCATCTTCTCAGACTCCCATTCTTTGCTACCTAAAAAAGAACAACAGATATTTTTGTCTATCTTTAGAGTTTGTTTTACTTAACACTAACTTTTCCTTTAATCTACTTTCCCTTTAATTCTCTCTTCTCCTTATTTCCCTTTTTCTCTTATTCCCTGTTGAGTGAAATGTATTCCTATACTTCACTGTGTGCATGCATCTAGATGTGTGTGTCTGTGTGTGTGTGTGCACGCGCATGCATGTGTATTCTTCCTTTTTTTGACTGGTTCAGATGAGAGTGAGGTTTATGTGTCAACTTCCTCCTCCCACATCTCCTCCTTGTTTGTATAGGTATCTACTTGCCTGTACAGTGATTATGTGAAATAACTTTTTCCAATCTTCCCTTCCCTTCCCTTCTCCTTCTATTGTGCTTCTCCTTCTTTCTTTCCATTCTTCTCTTAAGATTTTTAAGATCTAATAAAATCCTCCCCATGCCTTGACTAATTAAACTCATTCTCTAAGCCCTGATGATGATAGGATTCAGAAGAGACATGTATATCATCTCCCCATATTAGCATGCAAGCAGTTTTTCCTTGTTTAGTTAGTCCCTTATGATTACTCCTTCATATTTATCTTTTAATGTTTCTCTTAACTCTTGTGTTTGTACTTCAAAATTTTTACGCAACTTTAGTCTTTTCATCAGGAATGCTTAGAAGTCCTCTATGTCATTTTTTTCCCCTCTAGAAAGTTATAGTGAGTTTTGCTGGGTAGAGAGTCTTAACTGTAAACTCACATTCTTTCCTTTTTGGAATTCCATATTCTAAGCTCTCTGTTCCTTTAACGTGGTGAGTGCTAAATTGTGTGTGATTCTCATTGTGGTTCCTCAGTACTTAAGTTCTTTGACCTGAAAGTAAGTTCACTCTGCCCCAACTCTAGTATGGTGAAATGTACTTGTGCTAGCTTATCATCCTAGCTTTTATCCCTTTTGTTTGCTAGACTTTTGATATGAGCCCACCTCTTTCCACTAAGAAAGCTTTCCTAAACTCTCATTGTCTCAGATGATAGGAATATCCAGTCTTAGACAAATGGCTTGAATGTTGGCATTTACTCACCTGTGCTTTGAATTTTTAGGAGAAGTTGAAATGCAGTAGGTGGTAAGAATAACAAGATGGGACCCTGTGAGTCTCTATTAGCCAGACTACAACTACAGGCTTCTTAGCCCCACGAGCCTCCTCAAGGAAAAGATTAGCACATTACCTTTCGAGCCTTAAGCATCTCCTTGAGGCAGGACAAGCAAAAGGAGTAATTTGAAATATTTGTTGTTAAACTTCCTACAGTTCTGAGTGTGGAAGGCTCAGGTTTTGTGGGTTAAAAACAGTTATGTTGGGGGGGGGACCAAGTTTACTATGGATATTTTGTACTTATTCTGTGTATAGAGTAGAAGGTGGCATCTGAATAGTTTTTATTTTAGTAAATTTCAGTTGGCTAAGTATCTTTTCATCATCCATGTTTAACAATATTTTAATAAGATTGAATCCTGGAATGGAAAAGTACTATCTGAGCAAGATTTATAGTATTTAGTGCTGGAAGGGGAGCCTTAGTGTTCCTTTTAGGATCACAGATTAACCCTGGGATGTTCTTTTGACATTGTCTAATCTAATCTCATCATTTAAATATTTAGAGGCATCTGGTGGTACGGTAGACAGAGCAGTAGGCCTAAAATTTGGAAGACTTTGTTCAAATCTCTTAGACAAGACACTTAGCTGTGTGGTCCTGGGCAAGTCACTTATACTCTGGCAGCGTCAGTTTCCTCAGTGATAAAATGGGGATAATAATACCACCAATCTTGAGGCTGTTGTCAATATCAAATATGATATTTGTAAAAAAATGCTTCGCACAGTGCCTGGCTGATAGTAGGCACTACAGAAATACTTATTCCCTTCTCTTTCCCTAAATGATTGGTTGGTTGTTGTCCTTCATTCTAGAAGAGGACCAAAATTACATCACTATGTCAAGTTTCAGTGTGTCTGACTTTGATCACACCAATATGAGCTCGGAATGCTGTATGACAGGTTGGGTACAAATAGTCTTTGTGAACAATTGGGGTGGATAATCTAAATTTGTGCATCCTGTGTTTCTTTTGAACTATTTCAATTCTGCCTTGCTCATATAGCACATAGCTTTCTCTGATGTGGGCCCATGCCAAGCAGTCCTGTGCCAGTGGCTCCCATGTCACACAATCAACTCCAAAGTTCTTAAGAGAGGCATTGAGAGTGTCCTTGTATCACTTCTTCTGACCTCCGTGTGAATGCTTGCTCTGTATGAGTTCTCCATAAAATAATTTTTTTTTGCAAGCATGTGTTTTGCATTTGAGCAATGTGGCTAGCCCATTTGAGTGGTACACTCTGAAGCAGAGTTTGAATCGTTGGCAGTTTAGTTTGAGTAAGGACCTTAGTGTCTGGTATCTTATCCTGCCAGGTTTTCTTCAGAATCCTCCTAACACTATTCAAATGGAAGCTATTCAGTTTCCTGGCATGGTGCTGGTAGACTGTCCAGGTTTCACAGGCATACAATAATGAGGTCAGGACAACAGCTCTGTAGACCTTCAGTTTGGTAGTCAGTCTAATACGTCTTCTCTCCCATACTTTCCTTCAGAGTCTCCCAAACACTGAGCTATCTCTGGTAATATCTGTGTCAACTTCATTACCAATGTGTACATCCCTGGAAAGCACATTACCAAGGGAAGTGAACTTATCCACAACATTTAAAACTTCTCCATTTGTTGTAACCAATGGTTCCATCCATGGATGATGTGGTGGTGACTGTTGGAGCACCTCTGTTTTCTTGGTATTAATTGTTAGGCCAAAATTAGCACAAGTAGCAGAGAATTGATCCGTATTTTGTTGCATCTTAGCTTCAGAGACTGCATTGATTGCACAGTCATCTAGAAACAGAAAATCATACACCAACACTCCCTCCACTTTGTTCTTGGCTTTTGTAGCCTTTTATAAAGTTGAAGAATTTCCTGTTAGTGCAGTAGCTGATCTTGATGCTGTGTTCATCTTCACTGAAAGCGTTTAACAACATGGCTAAAAACATCATGCTAAAAAGCATGGGAGCAAGCACACAGCCTTGTTTCACTGCATCAGTGACTGGGAAAAGCACGAGAGCATTGTCCATTATCTAGAACCCAGGCAAACATGCCACCATGAAATTGATGTACCATGCTGTTGTACTTCTCCAGGCAACCAAATTTTGACATAATTTCCAGTAAGTCTTCATGACTGACAGTATCAAAGGCCTTAGTCAGATATACAAACATTGTATACAGACCTCTGTTCTCCTCCTGGCATTTCTCCTTGAGCTGTTGGGCAGCAAACATCATATCAACTGTTCCTTGGCCCTTTCTGAAGTCACACTGGCTCCCAGGTAGATGACCATCTTCCAAATGAAGGATCAGCCTATCAAGGAGGACTCTGGCAAGAATCTTGCCAGCAATGACTAAGAGAGATATCCCTCAGTGATTGTCATAGGACAATCTTTTTCCTTTACCTTTATAGAGGTGAATAATGGAGGCATCCTTGAACTCCTAGGGGATAACCTCCTCTTGCCATATAATCTGGAATATTTCAGTCAGCTTTCGTATGAGCAATGGACCCCCTACCTTGTAAATCTCAGCTGGAATAGAATCAGCACCAGGTCCTTTGCCTCATGAAAACAGCCTAATGGAATTCAAAACCTCTTTTTCAGTTGGCACTTCATCTAGGAAGGGATTGACTTCAACCTGAGGTAAATGGTCAGTGGCCTCAGCATTGATTGATGATGGTCTGTTGAGAATACTGTGGAAGTGTTCAGCCCATCTTTCTAGCATCATATCCCTATTACTAATCAACATGGATTGTAAGCACTGAGTAGATGAGATGCACCATCGTAAAAGTGCTTTGGATTGTTACTATCAGCATAAAACTGAATTTCATCTGCCTTCTTACCGAGCCAAGAATCCTACATCTCTCTAAGCTTTGCTTGTACTTTACTACTTTTGATGACATGTAATGCTGCCTTCTTAGAGATGGGTGAACTATCCTGCTGGTAAACCCTGTATAGTTCTCTTTTTTTCATTTAGCAGCTTCTGAATTTCCCCATCATTTTCATCAGACCAGTCTTGGTGTTTGTGAGTGTTCTGACCCAGATACAGCATTACACACCAAATCTCTGAAAGCTTCCCATTCCTTTTCTGTTCCACTCTTGTCATCTGTGTGTTGGCTCAGTTTTCCCTTCAAGTTAGAAACAAACTGTCCTCACTCAGAGAAGAGCTCTGATTTGCTGACATTAATTCTTTTTTGGGGGGGGGTCTGGGTGATGTTTTTATTAAATCAAGAGAAGTGAAAACCGCATTTGGGATGAGGATACAGAAGAACCAACAAGTGAAGGGAGGAATGAGTGAGGGGGATGCTGGAGCCATTCTGGGGCAGGCGGGGCTCAGTTACTGTCACTGGGGTCCCCCACCAGCTCTGGAGGGGCCAGGCCAGTGCCTGGGATAGGGACAGGGAAGGGCTTCACCAGAATGGCCGAGAACTTCGTGTCCCCAAAGGCCTCGTTCATGCGAGTCTCAAAGAGGCACTGAAGGCTGATGATGGACTAGACATCCACCTCGTCCTCTGTGAGTTTGTTGAACTGCTTTAACATGTGGCCCATGTCCTGGACAAACTCCTGTGGGGGCTGTATGGGGGGACAGCTCCTGGAGACGTGCACGGATCAGGGTGAGATCCAGGGTGCCTGGCTGCTCCGCAGAGGTAGTGGGGTACATGGCTAGTCAGTGTAGTGGACAGCAGGGCTCGTGGCATAGCAATATCAGCAGCACATGCTCACACTTCTGCTGGTTAGTAGGTGACAGCTTGTCAGGACAGGTCCCCATCAGTGATCAAGGCCATACTTTCAGGACCAGGAAGGGGGACCTCATCTTTGCAGTCCACCAGCTCCTAGCCCAGGGAGCAGGCTCCATTCCTCCCCATGCACCTCCTGCAGGGTTGGCAGGTGACAATCCAAATGAAAGCAGAATTCGCACTGGCTAATATCACCAGGTCCCCTGGCTTCTGGCACACATGACAGATAGTGGCTCTGTCTTCCACAGCTCCAGGGCCACCGGTAGCAGTTTGGCTGCATCTGGGTCTCCCAGCACTTCCAGGCCAGAGCTAGTGCTGCCACTGGGGGAGGCCAGGTGGGGACCCTTGGAGGCCTCCAGGGGAGGCAGTAGTGGTGGCTTTGTCTCTAGCCCCTCGATCCCTGGGGGGCTCCGATGACAGCCTCTGTCTCTTCCTCCTTGACCATGGCCATGGGGGGCTTAGGAAGACCCCACAGGCCCCTCGGCTAGCCCCCCCTCAATGACAATGAGGTTGTAGTCCTCGTTGGTGGTTTCTGGGAAGACCTTGAAGACAGGAGGCTGACTATCTACTATCAGGTCCAAATCGAGATGCTCCAGGCTCACCCTGGGCACTTTCTGCATGAGGCCACTCACTTCCCCCTCGCCAGATCTGGACCTTTTCATTCCAGACACATTGGGCTCAGCACTGTAGGAGTCATCTGGGCCATAGCTCCCATAGCCCTCTTGCAGGTCCATGGCCTGATTTCCTCCCCCAGGCTTAGGGGGGTGGAGGTGGGGGGGGGGTGCTGGGGAGGGGCCATGGAACCCAGCCCACTCTTCTCTGAAACAATCTTCCTGAAGGCCTCGGCCCTTTTGGTCCAAGTGTTAAGGTCCCACTGGAATTTCATGTCCTCCTGAGACTCCACAGGGTCCACAGTCATCATGAGGGTACGGTGTAGCTGGAAGTAAATCAGCTTCATGGATAGCAGCAGGGCTTGTAGTTATCACTTTCCAAAGTGCAGGATGTGCTCCTGGTGCCTCTGGATCTTAGTCATGATCCAGTGCTTTTGCTCCAGGCGCTCCTGCTGACCCTCCATCACCTTCTGGGCATTGTTGACCAGCACATGGCCATGCTTGTTTAGTTCTTTCATGATCTGCAGGATGGCCATCTTTATGTCCACCTGCAGGAGCTTCTGCACATCTGTCACCTGGCGGATCGAGGTGTGCATTTCCTTGGTGTTCTTCTGCAGGGTGGCTGTGCTTGTCCCCTAAGTGCTTCACTAGGGAGGCCAGGAGTTTCCCCTGGTTTCTCACGGCATCCTCAGGAAATTTGTATTGATGGTCCTTGTGGGCATTGAGCTGGCAATCCCAGCAGATGAGGGTGTCACAGCTCTCACAGAAGAGGACCAGGGGCTCATGCTTGTGGACCAAGCAGTAGATGGTGCGCTTCCCATTGTGGGACTTGGTGGGCCCAGTGGATCACCCAGTGTTGTCCTTGGTGTATTTGACTTGTTGATGGGCCTCCACACAAGTATCACACAGGGACTCTGAGCATCGATGCCGTAGCTGGTGGTGGGGGCATTGTCGTCAACAGCTGGTGCAGTACTGGTTGGCATCCTTGGGATCTGGGCCACCTTGGCGCTGCTGTCCTGCATGAAGTAGTTCCTCATGATGTCCTTGGTGAAGCACTGCTGCTTGCATACTGGGCAATCCACCACCATGCTGTCACTCTGTAGCCCCATTGTTGGCAGTGGCAGGCCCCACGGCCATGCTGGTAGCCGCCGGGCGTGGAGGCCAGTGCTGGCACTGACTGCACACTGAGTGCAGGCAGGATAGGAGGCTCGACTCCCACTTGGGTTGCAGGCACTCCTGGCACACGCTGCAGTGCTCCAGAAACTCAGCTGCCTCACTTGGCTGCCCCTGCCCAACACCATGGCACCTGAGACTGAGTCCTCCCTCCACCCAGTGCTGGTGCGCTCTCTTCCTACCTTGCGCCTCATGTGGCTCCACTCACGCCCCCGCCACCAAAGCAGAGGCCAAGGCTGTGGGGGATCGCTGGCCCGTGGGCACAAGCACAGCCTGGGTCACAGGCCTTTCTTTGCTCCTATGCATTTCTGGCTGCCAGAGAGCTGGAGGTGAAGGGGCCCGCTCACACCTTGTTCAGGCGCACAGCCACCCCGGAACTCAAGCAGGAACACTAGTGGGAGCGGGAGGCGACATTAATTCTTTTGGTAGTCATTTTGTCTTGGGGACACCACTTTTGTTGAATGTAAATATTTAGCTTGGAGAGGATAAGTCTGTGATCAGTCCAGCACTCTACACCTCGCATCCTGTCTGGCTTGTCTTAGTACAATCCCATAGTCTATTAAATGTTAGTGTTTGCTGTGAGGATGCATCCGCGAAGTTTTATTACATTTAAGTAAAGGGAAGACAGTGTTGGTGATGAGAAAGTCAAGTGATGCTCAAGTCTTCAGTAGTAAGTGATCATTGCTGTTGCTGTTTCCAACTCCATTCCTCCCTAGGACTCCCTGCCAAGTCTGGTAGTCTGAGCCTATTCTAGCATTAGAGTCACTCAGAATTATAGGCTTGTCCATTTTTGGCATATTGATTATGATGGTCTCCAGGTCTTCATAAAATTTTTCTTTGACCTCATCAGGATTTGTTATATTGGGAGCATAGGCATTGATGGTGGTGGCGCAATGTTTTCCTGCAAGTGGCAGTTACATTGTTGTGAGCCTGTCCTTCACTCCTTTTGTCAGGCATACCATCTGTTGACTAGATTACTTTTGATTGCAAAACCTATGCCAGCTTCATAGCACTGTGGTCACCCCAGAAAAATTTATATCCAGGTTCAACTTCAGTAAGCTGCCCTTCATTTACCAGCCTTGTTTTACTCTGGGCTGCTATTTGGCTGTGATAACCTGTTGAGTTCTCTTGCAACGAGAGCTGTTCATCTTTCAGGTCTACTGGATTTTGTGCTGTCTATAAATGTGTGTACATTCCATGTGCTGACGATGAGTGGAATCATCTTTGCAGACAGTTTTGTACATTTTTTTTTTGTTTCAACTGCATAGTGGTATTCTCTACTTGTCATGCCAGTCAGGCCAGGGTTGGATAAGCAGACAATTTTTAGGATATCTTTTCTAGCCCCTTCCTCACACCAGGAGGTGTTACCCTTAAAAGGTGCTCAGACACTCAGAGGGCTGCTGAATCCCAGTGCTGCATCCAGTGAAAAATGACCCTATGGCCTAGGCTGCTCATGTGCAGGGTTATGACTACAGTTCCCAGTGTATCTGTACCTGCTGCTTTGTCACTTGTCTGTCTCCACAGGACTTTGAGATAGGTATGATGTTAAAATGGTATGGGTGACCATTTTTGATTTGTGTGTAAGTTGGATTTAAGTGAGGCAGATTTGCACAAAGTCATTGGCCTTACTCTCTCCTCCATAGTCATTACAGTTCAGTGGCAGGACAGAATCAAGACGACTGGTGATGACTCAAGATGCAGTGGATGACCTTGGCTAACCAAGGACTCAGCGCTGTCTGTCCACAGCGCATGCTTCACCTGCCTTCATGGCCATTGATACAAATTGTTCTCATCTGCCCATTCCACCGGGAAGTCTTCACACGCTTGGAGTAGACACCCCACCTAATTCACCATGTGTTTGAGACCCCCTGGTTACTCTCCACCTGGTTTAGCCTATCTTCCAAAATGGTTTACCAGGGCATAGCTGCGGCACTTGCTACAGCTTTTTGGAGCCACAGGAACCGGCAGACACCAAAGGTGGAAAGCAGCCCTGAAAAGGGCTTGGCAGTCTTTACACCAGACATCTTCCCTAAACACACTCTATACCTCATTTCCCTAAATATGAGGAAACTGAAATATAGATAGATTAAAAATAGCCCCACCTCATTTCTTCCCTTCTTAACTCTGCATTCTGGTTTCTGATCTCATTATTCAACTGAAATTACTTTATCAGAAGTTACCAGTAATC
The DNA here is from genome assembly GCA_028646515.1 of Pseudochirops corinnae. NCBI lineage: Eukaryota > Metazoa > Chordata > Mammalia > Diprotodontia > Pseudocheiridae > Pseudochirops > Pseudochirops corinnae. Next base: position 103,214,812 of record CM053587.1, read on the forward strand.
TCCTAATTCTCAAATCTAATGGCCTTTTCTCAGTCATTCTTAACTTCTCTGCAGACTTTGATACCACCCATTATCCTCTTCTTGATACTCTCTTCTCTTTAGGTTTTGATGTCTTCTCTCTTCCTACATGTTTTACAGTTCCTTCTCTGCCTTCCTTGTTATTCTTGTTTTTGTTTGTCCTTTTTTTTTTTTTGCTTTTTTGGGGGCAGTTAAGGTTAAGTGACTTGCCCAAAGTCACATGGGTAGTAAGTGTGTCAAGTGTCTGAGGCTGGATTTGAACTCAGGTCCCCCTGACTCCAGGGCTGGTGCTCTATTCACTGTGCCACCTACCCGCCCCTGTCCTTCATTTTTTAAGAGGGCCAATGACCTCATGAGGGTGATGTGCAGACTCGCTTATGAGTTGCATTTAAGTGAGACAGCACCTATAGAGTCATTGAAGTCCAATGGCAGAACAAAAGTCAAGACAGTTGACAATGGCTAGGGCTGCAGTGAGTGACCTTGACCTTTCTCAGTTAAGGTCTTTCCCAGGCCTCAGTTTGTCTTGAGATCTTCCTGTAAGTTGTGCCTGCTAACTCTGGATATCTCCTAAGCGTCTAAGCTGACCCCTTTTCTGTTCTCTCTCTGTATTCTTTCATTTGGCGATTTTATCAGCTTTCTTGGACTTCAGTTATTATCTCTATGCAGATAATCTTCAGATCTGGGTGGTACACTGGAAGGAGCCCCTGAAGTCTAGGAGAGATCCAGGTTTAAATTTGATCTTAGACATTTACTGACTGTATGATCCCAGGCAAGTTACTTATCCTCTTTTTACCTCAGTTTCCTCAACTGTGAAATGGGGACAATAACTGCACCTAATTCAGAGGATTGATACGAAGATCAAATGAGATAATGTTTGTAAAACACTAAGTACAGTGTCTGACCCATAGGGGTTCTGTAAATATTACCTGTGGTTATTGTTGTTGTTCTTATTATTATGTATTTGTCCAACTCTGACCTCTCCTCTGCCCTGCAGTATCACACTGTCCTACAGACATCTTAAACTAAACATGTATAAAACAGGGCCCATTATCTTTCTCCAAATCCATTCCTCTTCCTTACTTCCCTATTTGTGTTGTTGGTACCATCCTCCCAGTCAGTCAGGGCTCACAACCTAGGCATTATCCTCATTCTCTCTCTTAGCTTTCTTTCTTCTGGTATCTAGTCAGTTGCCAGGTGTTGTTCCTACCTTTATTATCCGATCTCTTGCCAAATTTGTCCTTTCTACCTTTGTAACATTCCTTGTATAAACCCCTCCCTCACCTCTGACACTTCCACCATCCTGGTGCCTTACCCTTGTAACCTATTGCCTAGACTATTGGAATGGCCACCTCATTGGTCTCTCTACCTCATATCTCTCCTCTTTCCAGTCCATTCTCCTAAAGTGCATCTGACCATGTCAAACTCTTCCAGTGCATATCAACTGCCCTCACTTCCCATTTAGTAAACTCCCATGGCTTCCTCTTATCTCCAGGGTCAAATATTAAATTCTCTCTTTGGTTGATTTTCGTAGCCTCATCTCTTCCTCCCTTTCCTTACTTTCTTACACCTCACTCTCTCTCAAGTACTTTGTGATGTGTCCACAGTGGTCTCATTGCTATTTCTTGCACAAGCTTCTTTATATCCTGGCTGTGTTTTTCATGGCTTTCTTCCATGCCTAGAAGTCTCTTCCTCAATTTTGCTTCCTGCTTCCACTATCTTCCTTTAAGTCCCAGATAAGTATCCACTTCTGCAAGAACATTCCCAAGCCATCCTTAATCTTACTGCTTTATTCCTGAAATTACCCCTGGTTTATCCTGTATATATTGTTTGTATGTAGTTAATTGAATGTTTTCTCTCCTTTGAAACTGAGTTCTCTGAGAGCAGGGGCTGCTTTTTGCCTTTTTTGTGTGTGTGTTCCCAGTGTTTAGTAGAGTCTTGGTCCAGAATAAATGCTTAAAAAATGCTTATTGTTGCCTTGCATAAGACACCATAATTAGTAAATATCAGAAGCTGAATTTAAACTTAAGTAGATCTATAGATAAAGCAAACACTTACTCAGCACTTTGGTGTTCCAGTCACTTTCAGAAATGCTCGAGTACAAGCAAACAAATCCCTCTGCTAGTCCTTCAAATGTACTTTGTGCTTTCATATACTTATTATTTTAAATCATAGTTATTTATGTTTGTCAGATCCCTTGTATCAAAGTAAACATTTTAAGAATTAGGGCCCATGTTATATCTAAAGTTTGCATTCTTTATAGTGCTGACACATTGACTTGTTTGCAATGAATATTGAATAAATGATTGTTATATTGAATTTGTATGGTGATTATAAATTTCAAGCATGCTACAAAGTTGTTTGAAAATTTTGATCCTTTTCTGAATATGCTTTGTGTGAATGTGTTTGCATGTATTATATATCTATCCTTGTAATCTAGTATGTAGTTTGACTTATAAAAATATGTAACTATACTTTCTAGCTTATTATTAAGCAATGTACTGAAATGGTGAACTCCTGAATGTCAGGGTTATTATTGACCTGCTGAAATAACCAGCTGTCACTTTTCTTGTAAGAAATTGAAATTAAATAGGTGAAGTAAAAATGTGTAACTTGCTTAATGTGTATTAACTAAAATTTAAGGTGAGGTTGAACTGTATGCCTTGCAGCCTCTAATTGAAACAGAATAATTCAGATGCAAACTATTAAATTAATTTTTCATCTCATTTAAACGGTTTTGGATTTTTTTCCTTACTAAATTGTTATAGTTCAGATTATCTTTACTTGAAGGAAATTGAAGTGCTTTGGTTAACAGTAATTTTTGCCTCTTAACTACATTACTGTAGTTTGGACCTTTCCTCGTCTAATTTGTACCCTAGGGCAAAAACCATGTTTCTAAATTGTTATCAAATATTTTTGGCCAATGCTCTTTGGACTCCCTCAAAAAAGAATTTACTTGGAAGTTATTATAGGTGATATTTATTTTCAATGAGATAAAGCAGCTGAAAAAATAATTTTTTTAAAGTTGGTTTGGGTATGAAGGAATATTGACATATTCAAAACTGTCTAGTGTGCCTACATTTGTCTTTCACTTTGCCCTTTCTGTTTTTCAAAATCTTGAGTAAATACTACCATAGCACAGGTGAAATAAAGGCTTCATCATGGTGGCATAGATTTTATTCCATAAGCCTTGATTTTAATGCAACAGACATTCTTTAGGTACCTAATAGTATTGTTTAGTTGTTTTAGTTGTGTTTAATCTTCATCATCCCTTTTTGAGGTTTTCTTGGCCATGAAACTGAAGTGGTTTGTAATTTCCTTCTCCAGCTCATTTTTTTTCAGATGAGGAAACTGAGGCAAACAGCTTTTGTCCAGGATAACAGAGCCAATAAGTATCTGAGGCTGAATTTCAACTCAAGTCTTTCTCACTCCAGGTCCAGCACTCTTCCAGTGTATCACCTGGTGTTAGGTGTACCACTTAACAAAGAGAAAAAAATGGAGATACCCTTGCCCTCGAGAAGCCTACATTATATTAGAGTGATACATCAGGTACACAGAGAAGTGAATACAAACTATGTTGAATAGGAGAAAGGACTAATACCTCGAGAAGGAAAATGGATCAGGAAAAGCTGAGGCCACATGACAGGTAGTTTTGATTTTCTTAATATGAAAGACATGATCCACTATTAAGAGGGATGGGAGTGTGTCTGTTATCAATATTTGAGGAGAGAAGAGAAGGTTTTAAGAGCTGCTGCATGGAGTTTGATACTTGGGAATGAATAAAAGATTTGCCATATGTAGCAAGGAGGGCCTGGTTGAGATTAAATGTTATTCATCATTGGTACTTGAAGAGGACCAGATGTCTTCATGATGTTGTGGTCAAGGAACAGTGTGTTCAGCTGTAGCTTATCATACCAATATGAGCTCAGAAGGCTCTACCATAGGTTGGACACAGATAGTCTGTTTGAACATTTGGGATGGAGATGATTCTAGATTTGTACATCTCACATTTCCTTTGAACTACTGTAATTCTGCTTTGCCCATGGAGCATTGCACCAAGTTTGATGTGAGCACATCATGCTGGTGGGTCCTGTACCAGCATCTCCTACGTCTCACAGTCAATACTAAAGTTCTTTAAAGAGGCCTTGAGGGTTTCCTTGTATTGCTTCTTCTAACCTCTGTGTGAATTCTTCCTAAAAGTCTTTTAGGTTTAGCATGCAGACAACATGGCCAACTAATTGGAGTTTACAATAGAGTTTGAGTGCTTGGCAGTTTAGCTTGAGAGGACCTCAGTGTCTTATACCTTATTTTGCCAGGTAATCTTCATAATCTTACTAAAACAATTCAGATGGAAGCAGCTGAGTGTCTAGGCTTGTTGCTCATGTACTAAGTTTCATAGGCATCCAACAATGAAGTCAGCACAAAGCCAGCCTAATGCTACTCTTTTCTCCCATACTTTCTTTCAGAGTTTCCCTGTAGCAGCAAGCACCCTAGCATACCCAGAATGAGTGCTAGCACAGGTTCTTAGATCTGCTTTTCTAAAAGAAAGCAGCTCAAAATGGGTTAACAATCTTACTTTAATCAATCAAACATATCGTTTACCTAGTTCAGGGGAAAAAGTCAGCATCCTGAACTTCAGAGAATGCAAACAGAATACAAACAGAAGTTACAAGCAGACAGAGAAACAGATCAGCAGACAGGCAGCCGTCTGACCATTACAATCCATAGTCACTTACCAGAGAGGGAAGCACCAACATCTGGGTTTTCAAAGCTGCAGGGCTCAGTGGTTGCTCAGAGTCTCGTCTGCCAAATCACACAACTCTTTCCAAAGTGAGCACCACAGGAAAAACTCACATCAGGGTATATATAGCCCTCTCCTGGATCAGAGAATGTCACAGCCCTCTTGACTCACTGCCCAATCACAAAGTAATAAGGTGTGGGCATTCTTGAAGAACAAGCTTCCCGCTTATAGGTAGGCATTGTAAATACTGCATTGTTGATACACTCCCAAATACTGAACTAGTTCTGTCAATGTATGCATCAGCATCAGCCTTATCATCTGTTTTGGATATGCCTAGAAAGTATTATGCCAAGTGAACTTATCCATAGTATTCAGAATTTCCTCATTTGCTGTAACCAGTGGTTCCATGTATGGATGGTGTAGTTCTTGCTGGTGCGGAACCTCTGTTTTCTTGGTATTAATTGTGAGGCCAAAATTAGCACAAGTGACAGAGAATTGATCCCACTCTAGTGCATCTCAGCCTCAGAGGCTGCTTTGAGTACACAATCATCTGTGAACAAAAAGCTGTGCATCAACTCTTCTTCCATTTTTGTTTTGACTTGTAGCCTATTCAAATTAAATAATTTACCATCAGAGTGGTAACTGACCTTGATGCTCGTCCTCACTGAAGGCTTCTAATAATATTACTCAAACCATCATATTAAAAAAGTGTGGGAGTGAGCGCACAGCCCTGCTTTACTCCATTGATGACTGGAAGAGCATGAGAGGATCATCCATTATCCAGAACCCATCAGTGCAAGCATGCCATCATGAAATTGGGGTCAATACTGATGAATTTCTCTGGGCAATCAGATTTTGCCATTATCTTCCTTAAACTCTCATGTCTGACAATATCAGAGGTCTTAGTAATATGTACATTGTATACAGATCTTTCCAGCTCCTGGTATTTTTCCTGGAGTTTTTGACAGCAAACAATGCTGAGTGTTCCTTAGCCCTTTCTGAAGCTGCACTGGCTCTCAGGTAGATGACCATCTTCTAGGTGAAGGATCAGTCTATTGAGGGGGACTCTTTTAATTATATTGCTGACTATGACTAAGAGAAAGGTCCTTCGGCGATTCTTACAGCACAACCTCTAAATTAAAAGTTTGCCACGCAACAATGAAGGTCTTACTGAGATTAAATAGCATAATTATAGTGACACAGTCTGTGTTGGACCAGACAGATGTAGGGATTTACATAGGTTTAGAGTTTATCAAATACTGAGTAGTACCAGAACAAGGGAGCAAGGCATTCAGTGATAGAAGATGGTATATAGTTGATCTGATCAACTGAAAGTTCAAAATTATAAAGAAAAGAAATAAAGCCAGAATAGGCATAATGGAATAGGGGGACATGGAGAGGATAGAAGGCTATGGAGAGGACAAATAAAAACATTAGGCGATTGTGAAGGAGGGAAATAAAGGAATTCATGCTTAGAGAAAGGATTCTAAAGGTTAGAAAGTTGATGGTGGCACATTTGTGAATGATGGTGAGGTCTAAAACATGAACATTCCTGTTGTCATGGGAGCTGTGCAGACTGATTAATGGAAGATGAGAATGTTTGAAGGTCCAGCAATGTTTATATTGAAGTCCCTGAATAGCAGAGCAGAGCTTGGTTAAGTGAGGAAGTCTATGAGCCAGGTATTAAACTCTTGGCCAAGGGAAGAAAAATGGCCTGTAAGCTGGTAGATGACTGGAAAAAGATCTGGATGGGATAATTTTGATGATTGGGCTAATAAAACTCAGTGCCAGAGAGGTATAAAGATTTTGATGATAGACACTTGGTTTTTTTCTTTAGAGTTTGTTTTTTTCTTTGGAACTTTTTTCCCCCCTTATTGTTTTGGCTTTGTGTCCCCAGTTCCTGGCAAAGTGCCTGGCACATAGTAGTTGCTTAATAAAAGATTCCTAACTGATTGCATAAGATTCATAATGAATTAGAATTTAATGATAGAAGTGACATTCTGGAGGTTATCATGGAAGAGGTCAGAAGGTAATAGGAACTGAGCACAATTAGGGTAGAGTAGGATGAGTAGAACATGAGAAAGTTGATTTTTTGTTTTTGTTCTATTTTTTAGTCTCAGTAGATACATCTTTGGTATACAGAAATAAATGGAGAAAGAAGTAGGATTTTATTAGTCATTGGACAGGGGAAGTAATAACTGACTGGTGCTCCCCACTTTAAAGTCCTAGAATGAAGGAGAATTACTCTCTCATTCTCAAAAACACAGTGGAGCATATGGACAAGACAAAAGAGAGATTGGATTAGTGAATATTTAGAGAATATTTGGTCCCTAGGGCCCTATCTTAACTTGAACTTTATACCAGTTTCTTTGTCTTATCCTAAGACAGCTATGGATAGTTCACTGCAAAGATACTCTGTATATCGAGTGCCCAGTGGTACTCAAGAGTGCTGAAGTGGTAGTGTTCTTCTTAGACAATTTGGTTAAGTGGAGTGAATTAGATCCTACCTTCACATATCAGAGTAGGTTTCAGGGTAAGAACTCCACATCTGTCTCTGCAAAAGGAGATTTGCAACTGTTACCAGCTTAGTAATTGGGGCATGAGAATTGTTTGCACATTCTAATCCTCTTTTCCTAAAGACACCTATACACACTTAAGTGGTTGACATAATAGAAAGCTGAAAGGTTGTTTTCTTAAGACAGATTTGTTGACACAAGTTAGAGTGAGTGTTTTCTTTGTACATAAACTTAATTATCTTGGATATACTTTTCATCTACCCTTCTCCCACTGGAATGACAGATCTTTATCTCATAGGTTCTGACTTGTATGTTACGGCCACAGATTGTCAGAAAGAGCTGTGATCTTTCTTGTTAGTCCAGTTGTCATGTTGTAAATTATGAGTATCTCCTTTCTGTAGGATCACTTGTTCTTCATTGGCACTAGAGAGGGGATTCAGTTCCATAAAGGTCAAGTGAAACCTGTGTACTTCTCAAACAAGAGGGGAAAATCACAAGATTATAACTGGAAGGGACTTGTTTCTCAGACTTCCTTTAATTTCCATCCTTGCCTTTCTTGGGAATTAAATTCCCTGGGTCACAGTTCTTCAAAAAGTCTTTCATTGCTTCCATTCTTTTGAGATTCTAATTTCCTTCCCTTCTTTTTGTGACCTGAAAGTCACATTTACATTATGGATGATTATATTTACTGAATGGGATTGAAAGTAAAAGATAAAACATTAAACTCCGAAAGTCTGAGTAAACTGACTCAGAAAGTTCTGAAATCTTGATTTCTCAGTTGTTGCAGAGATTTCTGATATGTTTTGGTGACGACTGCATTTTTTATTAAGAATATAGATTTGCCCTGGATGCCATTTGTAGAAGATAATTCTTCTATATTAAAGTCACAATGTTACCCACTAAGATTCCTGTAAGGATGGCATTTACTTCCTGGCTGATTGTCATTGAAAACTGTATTCTCCTAGTACCGGTTACTAAAGCTGTTAGGGTCAGAATTATCTCAGTCTTCTCTTTCTGATTTCTGTTTTGTCTGTATAGTGTCTCTATGTGATAAGAATCTCTTCTACCTGATAGAATAACTTCCACTATAATGCAAGTTCATTGTCCACAGTAGTAAATAAACTTATATTAAGCACCTACCATGTGCCAAGCACTGTGCTACATACTGATGATGCAAAAAAAAAAAAAAAAAAAAGAGTACCTCACCTCAAAGGGGGTAATAAAAATATAAACGGATGCAGAAAAACGAGATGAAGGGAGCAATTCGACAAGTCCCAAAGTAGTACATTCAAGTGAGAAATGAGAAGATAGCTAAGCTGAGCTCTCTCCTTAAATGGAAATTAGGAGTTCATGGTCCCACTCTCAGTCAGAGGCTGAAGGTAGTGATAAGGTAGAATGCCAAGACTGATGAGATCTGGAAGGATGATGAGCTTATCCCAATAATGAACTTCCGTGTGTGTGTGTGTGTGTGTGTGTGTGTGTGTGTGTGTGTGTGTGTGTGTGAATTCAGTCTGAAGTCCCAGAGTAGCACACCCAGATAAGAAATGTGGCATGTCTCATGTATTTCTTCCTCTTAATTTCTATGTAGTAAGTATTTTTCTAAGTGTCCTGTTATAGCACACCATTTAATGACCTTAAGTACCCCCTTTACTCTGAAAGGTTTAAGAAATTCAATACCAGTTCGTTTAATTTGTTTCTTTCTGGGTCATAAAAATGGCATGAAATGAAGGGGGCAAACCTAACAACTGTGCTTTGTAAAAAGACTGACCAAGCCAGATGTTACAGTGTGATTGTGACCTTTTATATCTTTCATATTCTGGTTAATTAGGCACAACAAAGGCAAAATTATGAGGATTTTTATGATTATTTTTTATGTGGCTATTGACAATTTGTGTTTATGTTGAAAAATTTGTATTTATTTTAAAATTTATATTTATATTGACAAATTGATATAATTAGTCTTACAGATATGCTTCAGTTCCGTATATATAAATTGTATAACCTTTATGAGATTTACTTCAGATATTTTCCCCAATATGTTTTCCTTCTAAAATTTTTTATCCATTGTCCTTTACACAGACACTTGGATTTGCAATCAGCAGATTTCCTTTGAAATCCTGTTTCTGCTACTTATTAGCTGTATGTTCTTGGACTAATCACTCAGCCTTTCTACCTTAATTTGTAGGTTGCTGTGATGCTCAGCTTTATAATGAACATAATTAATTTCATAAATCTTAAAGTACTATGTAAATATTTTACATCATGGGCTGGTCTCATTGTTTGATAACCGCTAAATATGGTGTAATCAACTTAATTATTTATTCTTTCTTTGGTAGTTGTATTTAATTATCTTTCTCATATTTCTTTTCCTCAGAGTGTTTCCAAGTCAAATGTTCTACCTGAATATGTTTATTTTTCAGGAATTCTCAAATGTCTCTTTTTTTGAGGGGGGCCTATCTACCTTTTTATTGGTGATTTGGTTCAGTTTTGCAGGGCGTATCATTTTGGGTTACATCTTGAGGTCCTTTGCTTTTTGGAACATACTATTCCATTCCTTTCTGTGATTTCTTATGGCTGTAAAATAATCTTGAGTTATTTGAATTTCTTTTCTTTTATATTTAAAGTTCATCTGGCCATTTACAAAATTTGTTGGTTTTCATTCATTTTGTGAAATTTAGTGACTATATGTCAAGGAGTTTGAATTCAGCATTTTTTTTTCCCCAGAGTCTCTGTATTTAGTGCTTTGTTGTTTAAATTCAGGGGTTATCTTGCTGATAGTTTTTGAGGCTAAATTACTTTGGTTTTATAGAATGTATATAATCTTTTTTTTTTAATTTTTAAAAATCTATTTGTTTATTTACTTTTTGTTTACAAGATGCAGTTCCACAATCCCTTGAGTTTCAAATTTTCTCATCTTTTCTCCCTCTCCCCCCATGGCGGCTTGCAATCAAATATAGGATCTGCAAATACTTTCACATTGGACATTAGTCTGGTTGTAAGGAAGGGTTGTAGCCAATAGAGTGAGCAATGGGAAAGAAGAAACAAAACCAAACATGGAAAAGAACGAGAGCATGTAGTTTGTTTCAGTTTCCATTTAAACTTTGTTCTTTCTAGATCTTTCTCCTAATGTAGACATGTCCTTCCATCCTAAGACTTGTTTCTGTGTTGGATCATTGTGTTGCTGAGAAGAGCTGAGTAATCCATAGTTAGTTGTTCATCACACAATGTTGCTGATAATGTGTACAATGTTTTCTTGGTTCTACTCATTTCACTTTGCATCAGTTTGTGTAAGTCTTTCTAGGATTTTCTGATATCCGCTTGTTCATCATTTCTTATTGCACAATAACATTCTATTACATTCATATACCACAGCTTCTTCAGCCATTCCCCCAGTGATGAGTATCCCCTCAATTTCCAATATTTTGACATCATGAAAAGGGGTGCTATAAATATTTTTGCACAAATAGGTTCTTTTCCCTTTTTTATGATCTCTTTGGGATACAGACCTAGTAGTGGTATTTCTGGGTCAAAGGGCATACATAGTTTGGTTTGCCCTTTGGGCATAATTCCAAATTATTCTCCAGAATGGGTAGTTCAGTTCACAGCTCTACCAGCAGTGCATCCATGTCCCGGTTTTAGCACAACTTCTCCAGCATTTGTCATTTTCCCTCTTTGTCATATTAGTGAGTCTGATAGGTGTGAGGAGCATCTCAGAGTTGTTTTAACTCGCATTTCTCTAATCAAAAGTGATGTAGAGCACCTCTTCCTATTCCCATAGATAGCTTTGATTTCTTCTTCTGAAAACTGCCTTTGATCCTTTGATTATCTGTTAATTGGTGAATGACTTATGTTCTTTTAAATTCGATTCTGTTCTCTATATATTTTAGAAATGAGGCCTTTATCAGAGACATTTGCTGTAAAATTTTTTCCAGCTTTCTACTTTCCTTCTGTATTAGTGTTGTTGTTGAGTTTTGACTTCATTGACTTCTTCTGGTTCCATGTTTTGATCCTTTTTGTCCCCAAAAAAGGGTTCTATGGTCTGATTGTACTTCCTCTGCTTGCTCATCCTGCCAGCCAGTTACTTGACTTTTGTGCTCATTGCCATGGTAGAACTTTGCTTCCAGAGTGGAAAGAGCTGTGTACCAAATTGCCAGGGTTTTTGCAAATGTTGTTAGAGGTATGAGGAGGACTGCCTCTCTATGGACACCCCTGGCATAGTGGCCACACACTCCAGGACTACCACCCAAGACTGTGATCCAGATCTAAGCAGGTCAAAGCAAGGGTGATTACACTCTGAATGGTTGCTTGGTCCTCCTAGCATCTGCAGGCCAGGAGCTCCTGAGGCAGCCATGTGGCAGCAACTGCAGCTGCTGGGCCTCCACCACCTATTGCCCCAGGGGAAAGGGCAGGGGCAGGGACTGAACTGTACTCTTTTGTCACCAGATTCCAACAGAGTTCCCCACTGACCTTTTACTTTCTCTTTGGCAGTTATGGGTTGAGAAGTCTAGAAACTGCCATAGTTGCTGGTGATTCAGTGTCCTGAAGTCTGCTCTGGCTGGTCCGTGCTGCTGGTCGGAGACGCCCCATCCACGTGGCTCACGCAGTACTGTGCTAGGCTCCCAGCCTGGTGCAATAGACCCTTCCTGTCAGCCTGCCAGGCTGCCTTCAGCAGGAGATTTGTTTCTCTGTCTCTATGTTTAAAATCATATTTTACAGGTACTGGAGGTCATTGGAGTGGGAGCTTAGAGAAGTTCCTCCTTTTACTCTGTCATCTTGGCTCTGCTTCCCAGAGTTGTTGAGTTTTAAGTTTGTCAGTATCCCTAGATCATCATTTTGGCTTCCATCCCAACTCTCACAGCCATCATCTATGGTAGAAACAACCGTGTAGAAGGGCCAGCCATCTCTACTAATTATCCACTAATTGTTACATAGAGGGCAAGTAAACCAATGTAGTTCAAGTAGTAAGGATCTCTGAGGGAGAGACAGGAGACATGTTCAGGCAAGTCAGACTAGCACCACCATTCCACATTGACAACTATCTCCTCCCAGATCCTGATGGACATATCCCAGGACTCTTACCCTAAGAGCTTTGCAGATGGAAAGGCTTTTAGCCCAGTGCTCTCAGTTATTATCCTGGGAAGCAACCCTTGAGTCAATGCAACCTGGCAACTATACCTAGAAGGGTTAAATCTGAAGCTACTGAAGATTCAGATATGAAAGTTCTTGTCACCAGAGTCCTTGATACTATTAAATGGTTCAACATATAAAATTGACTTTATTATACCAGTGGATATGACATTATAGAAGGGTCATTACTATCTGATTTACTGTTGTTCCCTAAAGAACATGGGACTTTCCATCTGACTTGCAACTGAAACCTGTGTTTTGTCTCCTCCATTAGAGTATAAGGTTCTTAAGAGCAAGGATAATCATACTTTTCTGTTTGTATTCCTTTTGTGTAGTATGGTACTTTGCGCATATTAAACACTTAAAAATAGCTTTTTTCATTAATATCTGTTAATGTCTCATTACTTGAGAGAGATTTTATGTCATGGGGTTTTTATGAATCTGTTAACTGAGTTTTTTAAAGCTGCATTGAAACATCTAAATTCTGACTTAAAACTCCTAGTTACTTCCTTAATGAATTTCATTTCTCTTTTGGAACATTTTAGAATTTCTTGTTATTGATTCATACTCTCTCAAAATTCATAGGACTTACTATTTCTTTTAAAATTGATCTATTTTTTTTTTACAAGTAATGTTTATTAAGAGAGCTTTGTATTCTTTTTGAGGATTTAGTACTCATTTTACCTTCTGGTTTTAAAATTCTCTGTTGATTCATCTGTGTTTTTGACTGTTATTAGGAGGTTTTCTTTAGAAATATTTGGTGTTTTAACTTAAAAAAAATATATCACGTAATTTAATTTTCCAGCTTTTTCGCCCTTTTGCTGAAGTTGAATATCCTCCTTACATATTTGGGGATATAAGGTTAACTCTTCTAGATCCTTTCCTTGAGAGCCCTCTGTGGGAAATAATACCAGTCAATACTAGTTTTTAGTATTTCCTTCAGGCCTGGAACAGCCATGCATGTCACCTCAACCTCAATTTTTTGCTCCTTCTTTCTTTCTAATGGGTTGGCAGAATCAGTTTTTGTCAGTTTTTGAAGTGAAAAAAGGTCTGTTGTGGGGGGATGTGTCTGGTCCTTGTCAGAACGGAACATGTCTTCAACTCTCTTGTCTCCCCATTTCTCTAGAAGTAGTTGTGTGGATTGGTGCAAGGGCAGATGTTCCAGCAGAGTCTCTATAGTCTTGGGTATCTTCCAGTGGCGCCCTCTAACTGCCCTTGATTTAATTGCGTCCCAGGGAGTGTGGAATCTTGTGGGGGAGGGTTGCTGATTCATCCCATTAAGGATTAGACTTCCTTGGTTTTAATTCATAAAGATTTTGCCTTTTCAGTATTCTCTTTTCTTTGGTCTTTGGATTTTGTTATAATTTTTCTATATCCGTTATAGAATTCCTCTTTTTTTTTTGTTTTAGAGCGTTAGAGAGTTAAAGTGATATGGAGAAAGGGGCTACTTTTCTATCTTGCTGGTCTGGAACCCCAAAACCTCCTAGCATTATTATTTTTGTAGTTGTCAGCATACCATGATGTTTATTAGCAATTCAGTTAGCATTGAAACAAGTAAATCTGTATTATAAATTGTATAAATATGTTTAGGGAAATCTTTTAAAATATGATTCTGATGAAGATTGTTAGCCACAAGTATGATCATGAATTATTGGATTAATGTATGTATTTCTGTTCTTTTTTTTTTTTTTTTTGCTTCTAATCTGTCTCTAGTTTGGTCTGTGGAACAAATGGCTTTAATGAGGTTAAAATTGAAAGAGTTCAGGCATTGGATGTGCTATTTGATGTTTTTTGATGGTAAAACTGAAATTTCCAAAGAGAACTACTGGGTCCCTAAAATCAATCTAAACAGCTTCCTTGATTTCCCCGTAGTTTTATCCTCTTATTCTGGATGTCTGATGTGTTCCTCTTTGAGCTATACCATTTAACTCTTTGCCTCCATTTGCAAATGATGTAGCCATCAGTTGAATGCTATTCTTTTATACGTCCCTATATCTGACTCAGTTTATTAGTTCTTCCTAAGATACAGAGGAGAAATGATAAAATAAATGGTACTTCTTGTAGATGTGCATGTCATTTAGTTTGGTGAATATGATATATTCCCGAATAACTATAATAATAAGTTCAACACATTTTGTGTTTAAAAGACAACATACTGTGTCACGTTATTTGGAAGATTGGGTATATGATGAGAAATTGTGAGTTTTAAAGAATAAGAATTTGTCAGGTGAATCATAGATTTAGAACTGGAAGAGATCATCTGACCTATTTTCTTCATTTTTTTAAAACAAGGAATTGCAACTCAGAAAAGTTAAGTGATTTGGCAGATGTTACACAGAGAGTAAATAGTGGAGCTGTCTACTCTAAATCAAGCCCTCTTTCCACAGTTCCATGCCACACATTGGAGAAGGGAAGCAGAGAGAGAGAATGGCATAAGCAAGGACACTTGGATAGGGGAGCACAAATTGTGCAGAGGAAAGAACCAAGAAGAATCCTTATTGTCTGGAGTATGATCTCCATGAAATGGAATTGTGTGGGAAAAGGCAGGAAGGACAAAGGGATGTCAGAAATCACTTCTTTATTAATATGTCAAGCTCTTCTTCTCATGGCTGCATGCTGTATTTTTTTTTCCCTTTCTTTTTTGCTGTGATTCCCAGTGGTGGGTAGATCTGGTATATTGCTTGAAGCCTTGTTCTAGTTTAGAACATGGCTGAAATACTTTGTGCTTTCATGAAATTTGTGGCTTTGTAGGGATGGGCTAGAATAAGTTCCTTTAAAGGTCACAAATCAATATTGTTTAATGTGCAAAAGTTTTTGTGTTTTCAGTAGGGTACATATGACTTGATTTATGAAAGACTTTTGAAGTCACCTTAAGGTATATTTTATAGTTCTTGATGCTTACAGTTGACAACGATCCCCTTGCAAATAGCATATTTGGGTTTTTAACATTTTCTTTTTGTGTTGTATTTATCCCACAGGACCCCTGATGATCTCTCCAATTACATTGTGTCCCTGCAACAGAAAGAGATTGAATTGGCTGAAAAGAGTACCACCAGTACAAGCAGGTAAGGGTGACATGACCAATTGCCATGAACCTCTTTCTTGTTCATAAATGACACTCTCACTGGAAGATATTCTTAGAGACTTTCTGAAAGGAAGGTTTTCTTCTTTCCTTCTTAAGGCTAACCAAAATTTGTGCTCTTGCAAGACGATACTCTTACTTCTACTCTGTCTCTAATATGATCTGTGGTACTAATGGCATCAATGAGGTTAAAATTTAGAGTTCATGATGTGGATACACTGTTTGATGTCCTTTAAATAAGTTTTTTTTTGTCTTTTTGGAGGGGAGAATCCAGGGCTCTTGGGTTTAAGTGACTTCTCCAGCGTCACAAAGCTAGTAAGTGTTAAGTGTCTGAGGCTGGATTTGAACTCAGGTCCTCCTGACTCCAAGGCTGGTGCTCTATTTATTACGCCACCTAGCTGCCCATGTTTGCTGTTCTTTGAAGGTAAAACCCAAATTTCCGATGAGAACTATTTGATCCTTAAAATCAGTCTAAACAGCTTTCTTGATTTCCCAGTACATTTGCCCTCTTATAGATGTCTGATTCCTGTAATATGTTCTTCTTTGAGCTGTACCATCAAACTCTTTGCAGTAGAGTAATTCCCCATCTCTTCTCTTTCATGAAATGAGTACTGAGGCTCTTCATGAAAGAAATACGTTTGTTTAAGAGCTAAAGAAAGCCCAGTAATCACCTTGTACACAGTTGATCCAGTGATGGAGAAGGAGAGAAAATGCTGAGCCTGATTGTATATCATTTATTCTCATGCTGCAACCCCCATCATCCCTGAGAGATGGCTTTTCTATAATTTATTAGTAGCTAGAAGGAAGCTTTTTGTTGTGGTAGTGGTAGTGCTGCTGCTGACTGTAAAAATAGGCCTTTAGAAGCATCTGGTCATACCAAATGTAATTCCATACATTGTGTTTTAAAATGTCAGATGATAATGATTGTTTTTTCACTTCTGATGAAATCTGCATTGTTATCAGAGACCTGAAATAAAAGCTTGAATGTCTTGATAAGTTATTCTCTTCATGTACTTTTATTTCAAAGCAGACTATATATAAGTAGAATGAATAATTTTCTGTGTTTTTTCTTATTTGAAGCAGTTTTTATTCTCTTATTTCCATTTGTGATTTATTTAGACAATATAGAAATAGAAGGACAAATCCATGAAAAAAGTGTGAGAAAAAAAGCAAGTATTTTCCTTATCATCTCCTTACCATGTATCATTGTTGTATTTTAATAGCAATAGATTGTTTTAAAAGTTTGGTTTAGAAGAAGAATTCTAGTTTTTGAGAAAATCTAGTATAGGGAAAAAAACTTTGGTGTTGGAAGATTCTGTCCCCAATACTGCTACTGGTACCTGTTGTTTTGGGTAAGACACTTAACATTTGGACTTCTGTCTTGCCATATATCAAATGGGAAACAAATTAGAGAGTCATAGTCATGTCGCTAAATTACTTTGAAGGTTTCCAAAGAAAGAAATCCTCTGACTAATGTTTTATTTCTTAATAGTAGTTACTTGGAGGCAGATAACTAAAAGTGGCTCAGTGGATGGAGTACTGTGCCTGCAATCAGGAAGACCTGAGTTAGATCCAGCTTGGATACTAACTAGATGTGTGATAGCCATTAATTGTCATTAGCTATTTACTTAGATGCTGTAGCATGAGGACATAAGAACAAAAATGAGCACCTTTCCCTCATTTTACAGATGAAGAAATGGAAGCCTAGATTGGTGAAATGACTAATCTAGGTCATAGTAGGAAAAATGAAAGTCAGGCTCTCAGACTTCAAATGCATGGTGCTTGGAACTATACCATTCTCCTCTCCAAAGCTTACTGATAGATTGTTACATCATTGGAAAATTCAGTTTTCCTGTGACCTTAGAGAATTACTGGGATTGTTGTAAATTAGAAACTTTGCTTCCTTGCTAGTATAGTTCTATTGCTATTGAAGTCTACTGACTACTTCTTTAATGTAACCTTGCAGCAGGGGTTCCCCACATACCCATGACTATGAAACGTCCTCATGGTTATATTTATCTTTTTAATGGGATTTTTTTTTTTGTCCCATGGACTTATTTCTTTTAGGTTTAGCATGATGTCTTATAGGGTATGAATCAGTTTCCTAGGATGATCTATAAATATCCCTATTGTGTAATGTAATTGATACCTTCTTTTATTAACAACATTAAATTTGGGTGATCTCCCTTTTGTCTTGCTTGTTTTTTTCATTGAAATTTGTATTTCATTTTTGCTGAATTGAAAAAGTCCACAGCTGCAGTTAAGGTAAGTTTGTTAAGAAATAAACTTCTCCTGGAAAGGTAGTAGAAGAGAGCAGTTTTGCTATACATTCTTTCTTCTCAACTCTCTCCTCCCCTCCTCTGCTTGCCTCTTCCCTGCATCTATAGCCTGTGCGTCATCATCCCTCTAGAGACTGTGGCCATGGAGATTGCTTGGGGCAATGTAGCTAAAGAAAAGAGAAATTTGTGCTCCTAATATCATATTGCTTCACTATGGAATACATATACATGCAGATCTGCTCTCTCCACCGTAGCATTTTATCTTGTTCACCTTTGAAGCTCTTTTTATAATGTTGTCTTTGAGAATTCCTGTAGTCATGCTTCTATATTGTGTTTGTCTCTATATTGACAGCTGTTAACACATAGATTTTTATATATATGAAATAATAATATTTCTAGGTTCTTTTTTTGATCGTGGCTTTCAGGTAGTCCAATAATTTTTAAATTGTTTCTCCTGGATCTATTTTCCAGGTCAGTGGTTTTTTCAAGGAGATAGTTCACATTGCTTTCTATTTTTTCATTTGTTTGGATCTGTTTAATAGTATCTCAATTTCTCATAATGTCATTCGCTTCCATTTGCTCCAATCTAATTCTGAAGGAACTGTTCTCTTCAGTGAGCTTTTGAAATTCTTTTTCAATCTGGCAAATTCAATTTTTTAAGACATTCTTCTCCTCACGGGCTTTTTGGGTCTCTTTTGCCATTTGGGTTAGTCTATTTTTTAAGGTGTTATTTTCTTCAGTGAGGTTGTTGACTCTCTTTTCATTATTTTCTTGCATCATTTTCATTTCTCTTCCCAATTTTTCTTCCACTACTCTTACTTGATTTTCAAAATCCTTCTTGAACTCCTCCATGACTGTAACCAGTTCATATTTTTCTTGGAAGCTTTTGGGGTAGGAGTTATGACTGTGTTGTCTTTCTCCTGTTCCATGCTTTGATCCTTTTTGTCCCCCAAAAAGGAATCTAAAGTTGGATGGCTGTGCTTTGCTTTCTTTGCTTGCTCATGTTGCCAGTCAGTTACTTGACTTTTGAGCTCTTTGCCACAGTAGAACTCTGCTTCCAGAGGGGAGAGTTTTGTCTCAAAATGCTGGGGTTTTCACTGCAGCCAGAGCTATTAGAAGGGCTCGATCTCTACAGCCCCCATCAGCTTTGGCTCACTGGTCACACACCTCAGGACCACCACCTGAGACCGTGATCCAGATCCAGGCAGGTTAAGGCAAGAGTGCTTATTAGCCTCTGAATCGTTACTTGGCCACCCTGTAATCTGCATGCTGGGAGCTCTGAAGCAGCCACATGGAGGCGGCTGCAGGCTGACACTTCCGCTGCTTCTGGTCTGGGGGCAGAGGGTTGGACCTGCTCCTCTGTCCCCTCCAAATCCAGCTGAGTTCCACTCACCTTTTAGTTTGGCATTTATGGGTTGATAATTCTGGAAACCGCCACAGCTGCCAGTGATACACTCTTCCTGAATGCTCCAGCCACAGCTGGTCCAGGCTGCTCTGGGACTAAAACCACGGGTTCACATGGAGCTGGTCTTGGCTCCCAGAATGCTGTGATGGACCCTTCCTGCAGCCTGCTGGAAGGCCTTCAGTGGGAGATTTGTTTCTCTCTGTCAGTTTGTCAGTTCTGTAGCTCTAAAATTTGTTTAGAGTCATATTTTATAGGTATTTGAGGTAGTTATGAGGGGAGCCACAGAGTTTTCCTACTTCTGTGCTGCCATCTTGACTCCGCCCCTCTTGTCTTGGAGTAATAATATTAACTTCTAAAACAGTAAGTTTTGTGATTTAAATCAAAAACAAAACCCAACAACAACATTTCCGTATTTATGCTAAGGCTTTGTTTGTATTTTAGAAAACCTTCAAAAGGTAAAAAGATGTATGCTGCAATTTTTACTGGGAAACAGAGTGAGATGAAGACAGTGGAAGTGTCAGGTTTTGAATTTCTTATTAAATGGTTTAAGTCATTCTCTGTTGCTAGACTGGTTTAATATACTTAAGCTATTTGGATCCTTGAATATTGCTAATGTGTTTTAGACAGTAGTAGAGGGGGAGAGATATGACTCCTTTTTTTTTTTCCACATGACAGGAGCAAAAAGAGAAAATGAGTACAATCAATCTCAGTCTTCTGGGTAAAATAGTGGAAAATACTATTAATAGTACATGATGGATAGCACTGATGTTTGTATTCTGTGGCTACAAGTTGCATAAACGGAGTACCAAGTGGTAGGAGCAACAGGAGGTATTGTTGAACCTAGGGAGCAAGCAGCAAAGAATGAGAATCATACGTTTTTTGTAAAGGGAGGACAATAAACTGTACCTTTGTAGTTTGATGAGAGAAGTATGCAGCCCTACCTTATAGGGTGTGAGAAATTGGTATTCCTTTGGAAGACTGCTGAGTATGAAATAAAGAGAGACTAGTTTAATTATCAGCTCTATTAAAATTGCTGTGATTAGGCTCTTCTGAAGATTCTTCCAGGATGTATTCCACAACAGTGAACTAATATCTTTTTGTTTTTTTAAATGAACTTCTATGTTTATTTTTGGTTTACATCATTCATTTCCACAAAATTTTGAGTTCCAAATTTCTCCCTGTCTTTCCCCTACCCACCACCCCAAAATAGCGATCCCACTGTATACCCCCTCCCCCAATCTGTGCTCTCCTATATCCTCCCCCATCCATTGTCTGGCTTTCCATTTAGGGCAAGATGGATCTCCATATCCCAGTGCCTGTATATCTTATTTCCCAGTTGCATG
>CM053587.1:103235819-103263403 GCA_028646515.1 Pseudochirops corinnae
AAAAAAAAATAGAATCCAGTTTTCAAAATCTGCTTCTCTTTTTGGGGTATCATCTATTCTGAAAACTCTTTCACTAAAACTCTTGTCTTATAAATAACTTTCCATTTCATTTAATTTCTTTTCCTTCCTTTTCCTGCTGCTTTCTCTGTATCTTCTCTCTCCCTCTCCTTCCTGTCACCACGCCTTCTAATGTGTCAGTTCTGTTTAATTTTGGCTGTCTGGCTGTGCATACAGTAGCCAGTCTTTGAAATCATCAAGCTTGCTTAAATAATAAATCGAGTTTCTAACAGCTTGCCTTTCTAAATGATGCCTTTAGTATTGTTACAGTATTGTGTTCTGACCAAAGTCTCTCATTTCTACAAATCCAATTCCACCCTCTGTGGAGGCACTTTGTGCATGTATGTGTATATATTACACATTTATTGTATATTATTATTTTACTGCATCAGGACAGATGCCGTCTTTCATCCCTCTTCTTATTTTATAGTAAATTGAGCACATCATACTAAGACTGGCACGCTGAGGCAATTTTAAACTATCTCCAGTATCAAATGGAAAAAGTAAATTGGGTGGGATGGAAAGCATAGACTAACTTAGAGAGTCAGAATTAATCAGCAAAAAGTTATTTTTTTTTTATTTGAAGATGACTTAATGGTAAATTTGTTGTCCTTGCTCCTAGGCTTCCCAGGATTGAATTATTTTAATTTGCTCTGTTTTATGCTATTTGAGTTTAAATGGTTGGTTCCAGTTAGGAAAATTAGTATTTGCATCCTGGCCCAATGCCTGGGACTTGGGCTTCAGCTCATGGAGGCTCTATGAGGTCTACACTTTGGGTTTAATATTACCAATTTCCTTTTTTGCCTTGAGATAATAGATTACAAGTTAGACCCAGAACACAGTGGTATCTCTAGTGTCAACTGTCAACATAAGAGAACCCTAATGATCTCTGCTGATTCCAGGCCCAGACTACTCATAGAGCATATAATATAATTGACATTACAATTGCCATGGCCTAGAGCCAGCCTTTTTTACTGAAATTAAATTTTTTTTAACTGGTCCCCCAATGAATCACTTAGCTACAATAATAATAAGACAATGTCAAAAAACATTGTCCATTAAGGAACCATGATTAAATGATTCCCGTTAGAATGGCGCGAATAATGTAAAAGTAGTTTGCAATTCTTTTTAAAACGTATGGCTTTCTCAAAATAGCCTTCATGCTTTTTTGCTTTTCATGAATTTGCCCTTGGTGGATTAATTGTTTATTCAAATGCAGTCCTCTGTTTTTAATGACTGTATGACCTCTGAAGCCAAAGTTTTAACAGCATAACTCCTTAAAAATTATATTTGGGCATTTGGGAATCAAAAATCCTAACTCATCTGTCAATGTATAAGGAGCTCTTCAGAATTAGAAGGCTCTTAGAGCCTGTAGATGATTTCAATCTGCTGATGACAAATGCAATTCAGTGTACAAAAATGTAAAATAATTAGTCTGGGATCAGAGAACTATAAAGAATATATGCAAAATTGAACAATCATCTAGGACGCTGAAAACCAAATTGATTTGGAAGTAATTTGGGAAAATGGCTTTAGCAGTCACCACAGTTTTCTGCTGCAGAAAAACACAAGCCAGTTCTTTTATTCTGGCTAGATAACTGTATTTCTTATGAAGTGACCTGTGAAAATCTTTCCTGCTTGCAGATGAAAATGTGGTAAATATTTCTACATATTTGTCCCTGATGAAAGTAGTATGGGGTTAGAGGTATAGGATGCTGGATTGACCTAGGTATGCTTCTGTTGTCACAGTAGAAATCCTGATTTCTTTATTTTTTTTGAACGTTGCTATAAGTGATCTTGACTTTGAATGTTGCTATAAGTGATCTTGACTTTGACGCATCCTTCCGTCCTGTTTTCTTCCTATGACTCCTCCTGAGGCATTTTTGTTTTCTTTTTTCTTTCTTTCTTTCTTTTTTGTAGTAGTTAGTAGGTGTAAACTTGCAAAGACAATTAGGGACTCTTGTAGATCTTTAGACCCTTAACTTAAGGGTCAGGTATATCTGCAGCTAGCTATATCTAGGACTGCACAATATTTTATATCAACAAGTAATTAGAATCACTAAGGGGAGGTCTTGAAAAGATTCCTTTAATGAGGTGGCCTTAAATGTTCCCTTCATATTTATATTCATTCTTCCCTTGAGATGAAGTCCTCGAATGTGCTTTTTTAACCAGGAGATCATTACTCAAATCTACTTCTTTATTATTTATTCTATGTTTTAATTTACAGTTGTTTGAAATACCCTATTAGATACACAGTAGCACAATTTATCAGCTGATTTCCCTGACAGTGTTGAGTTATGATTAGTTATTTTGAGGTCTCTCGTTTCTAATGAAGCTAAAAACAAAATGGAGCAACTAAGGGTTACAATACTTTCTTGGCCAAGGTAGATTATTCAATATATTGTTGATTACAAGATTTAAGTAGTACTTGACTGATTATTTTGTTATTTCCTTGCAGGGGTAACTTTTTAAGCCCCTGTATTTTAAAAATATGTAAGTGTCCCATATAATTGATCTGTAAAAGGGAGGTATATAATAAGATTATGCCTTTCATGAAATGGCACCAGATTTTAACAGTTATTTTTTCCGTAGAGGTACATAAGTATGGTATTCATTAACAGTAACCCTCGTGGAATCCTTGAAGTTTTAATGCATATGTTTCTTCCCACAAGATATTCTAGGCTTTCTTGCTGCATCGATAGAAGACCTCAGATTACTAACCCAGGTGATAAGAGTAGATATTCTTTCTTGGTTTCTGATGTCTTTGCATCAAGTTCTGGTGAGACAAAGTAGAAAAAGGAGCAGTTTGTACAGATGATCTCTCATCTGTTTTGGGGTGTTTTGGGGGATTTTTCATAAATAACTTCAGATCTGCCACCAGAAGAAAAGGACAAATTGTCAGGTATTTTGACTCAGACCAGGCTTTTACAATATAGGTTCTATACTGGAACAAAAGGAGTACCTCATAGGTCTTTCAGTAGTTAACAAAAGGAGATTAATTTAGGCAGAGCAATAGAAGAATATTCAATAGGAAGGTGTAGTGAGGACACACTGAGTTGATTCTGATGAGTACAGCTTCTTTGCCTGAGTTTCCGGCTTCGGTTAGCTAAGCATCAAGGAAGTACCTGGAGCTCCTCAGATGACAAGGAAATTATGTCAGTAGCCAGAGCCTTTAGTCCCTTGAACTGACTAATTTCAAAGAATTGTATCAATACTTTTTAAGTGAAAACAAGCCCAACTTGTATGGGAGTGTTAGGATATCACTTCTACTATAATTAGGATCCAGTGGTTGAATCTACTGTTATGTAACTGACCTTGGACCTAGAAGTATGTGAAAGACTGATAATTAATCATCTCCCAGTTACTACTCTTTAACATTTCTGTGTCATCATCATTAAGGAGAAATACTAGACATAAAAAAAAAGAAATTTTTGGAGTGTTTCCAGCTTACTAAACTATTTCCATAATTTATCTTTTGTTCTGAAAGGTCTGTTAAGAACAACTTCTTTACGCAGAAAAACCCGATCATTGACAACTTCCGTATCAGAAAAGTGGATCTTATGGTAAAATCCTTCTAAAAAGTACAAGCTTACAAAGTGTTCTGATGAGATCTGTGTCCTTCAACATAGGCTAGACCTTTGTTATTAGCTCCAGAAACTACTTAATAGAGATATCATCCCATTGATGGTTAGAATTTCTGGGGTCTGTGTTCAGATATGGAGAAGTTAGGATAGTGATGACACTAATTGGCAGAGGACTTGAGGGAGCTTCTTGGCTTTCATTCTTTTTCATCTGTTGAATTTGGTGTCTAAGATATTTATTTGTAGAGTTAGTATTAAAACTGCCAGATCTGCTGGGATAAACCTTATTGTTCCCTCCAACCTCCACTATAGGGTTTATACTGACTGGGGCTGGCTTGAAGGCCTAACATTATATTTATTGTAGCAATATTTTTGTATAGTCTTCCATTCTAACTTCAGTAGGCTGATACTTTTACAAATATAATTTATTTCTTAGCCTTATTAACAGATGGTAATTGAAAATGGTAGTGGTTCTCTCCAAGTCTCTTGCCACAGGAGAATAAGAATTATAGTGATATATAGTGAGTGATCCTTTTTTCATCTAAAACTATAGATAGAGCATTAATTTCCTTATAGTACCATATTCATATCAACAGTTTTATGTTCTGGCATAGAAAAAAAATGTGTGCCTATTACTTTTTTATCGAGACAAAGGATATAATACTTTAAAATGGTGGCTAAATGTTGTAGATAAGCCTGAAATCAGGAAGATCTGAGTTCAAATTCAACCTCAGACAGCCTGTGACCCTAGGCAAGTCATTTAATATCTGCCAAAGTTTCCTCATTTGCAAAATGAGGATAATAGTGCCTGCTTCTCAAGGTCATTGTGTGAAGCACAAATTCCAGTCAATAACAAAAGTCCCTTAGAGCTCCGAGCATATTCAATTTATTGGGGATACCAGTTGGCCCAAATTAATTGTGTCCAAGATCTTCCTCACCATCAGGGCCCCCTCCTCTTGGGTGCTAGCTGCTTTTATACACTTGGGAGGGCACTAAAAATAGAAATAGGCATTATTCACTGATTGGTCAATTCCAGAAGTGGGAAAATCTTATGGTTGGCTAACGAAAATGTCCGTCAATCATAAACCCTTTGTCAACAGACCTTTCACAGATAATCAACTCCAGGTCATCTCAGCAGGGGCTTCTCAAAGGTCCTAAGACCCTTTCAACAATGTCTCAGGGCCTTTCACAAATTGTGAGACCCTAGTCTTTGATTTATAGTATGCTAAGGTCCAAGGAAGTTGTGTGTTGCATATTTACAGTATGCAAAGGTCACAAGGGAGTGAACTGTAGTGATTCATAGGGACAAGGGGTATTGTATCAGTAAATGAACCTTATTACAGCAGGTTACAGGAGGTTGGGGGATAGTGTAGCAATCATATTCTTATTACATTTCTAACATTATGATTCTAGCTGATAAGAAAATTGTCAATACATGATGGATTAATAATTCATAACTCTTAGCCTAACAACATTAACATAGTTAACTAACTTGAACTTGATCTTTTTCTGCTTAATTCACTAATACACAAATCACTGATACTCATCAAATCACAGTAAATTGAATAAATACAGATTTATTTGAGTAGGGGGCATTATATTTGTAAGGACAAATGATATAATATTTGTAAAGCACTTTGACAGCCTTAAAGTGCTATTATAAATGCTAGTTATTATTAATTTATTGTTATTATTGATTAGTATTAATAATAGTGACATGAAAGAATCCAATTAAATTAAACCCTTTTGAAGAGATCATTCTATAAACTGAAGCTACTGAGTTCTGGACATGTCTAATATTTATTTATATTGTTACCAAGTTCTCCCCCATGTGGACTTTTCACAGATATAGTGAATATGAATGATTTTTTTTTAATTCAGACACCAGGGTTAATGAGCTTTAATTGGTACACCTGACTATTGAAATTTGCCACTTCACAGTCTCTTGATGGTCTTTAACAAATCAAAATTCCCTACCCTCTTTTCTATGAACATCTTCTTTATCTCTGAATGGTAACAACATTGGCACAATTTAGTTATCTTATTAGCAGTTTTAGAGCTGATACTTAGGCCTTTTGACTTCTAGAGGATAGGAAGAGGAAAGCTGAAAAAAAAATGCAAGGGGAGGACATGTGACATACTAATATAATAAGCCTTTTAAGAACTTGACAAAATTCCTTTTTGGATTCACCATGTGGTAAATGTCAGCAGGCATGGGTATAGTTTAAAGGGTCTCAATTGCCTACTTTCTTAGAATTGACACTTCATTAACTTTTCTTTTTTAATACATATTTTGAGCTCATTGAAGTTATTTTCTTGGAATTTCAAAGTTGAACAAATGTCAGAACTCATTCTCAATATTATTCCCTTTGTTTACTTAAAAACATTAGCAATAAGAAGACTCAGAAAAGCACCCAACAGAAATAAATTCAAGACTTCAGGCCAACATTCAAATAATTTCTGGAAGACTCATCTACTTAGCATTTTAATGTTGTTTCTTGTCAATTTGGGTGAGAAGATTAGCAGTTAATCATACTCCCTGTTTGGAAACATTTGGAAATCTTGAACTGGCCTCACAACCAATAGGGAATTTCTTACTTTCATTAGGATTTGTAGCTGAGATGAGATAGCCAAACCACTCCGTTGGCTGAGATTTATTGCTAGTCCATAAATAGTCAGTCCTTAAATCTAGTGCATTTTTCCCCTTATGAATGCAAACAGAATTTTATTGAACAAATTTTAGGAGATAAAAATCTCCAAACTTTTTATAAGGAGTCTTAAGTTCAGGAAGGGATTGTGCTTGTGCTACAGCTTCCTTCTAATGAAGAAATCTCTGAGCAGAATGAATGAGGGATTATTGTTGATGGCTGTTGAGAGAAAACTCAGTTTTCAGGTGGTCTGGCAGGTCAGATAAAGGAGTGTTAATACATGGCTGCAGCACCTATCTACTGGAAGGTAATAAGGTATATACTGCTTGGGAAACTCTAACCTATGAAATTATGAGTTAGAAGACAGACTTAATTAATATGGGAATATAATGAAAAAATTATGACACGCAAATGTTTTGTCTCCATAAAATGGTGTAGAGATGACCTTCGGCTTTTGGAAAGTGACTCTATAGAGTGAAAGCTCTTATAGCTTCTACCAAACTGAGGAGGCTTAGGCAGACATCTGGAGATGGATTGTATATCTGTTGTCTGAAGAATAGCTTAGCTAAATTCAGAAAGACTCATAGGCAACTGATTTACAAAATTGGGGTGTGTGCATGTGTGTAGCATTAAGAATTCACAGATATATTTTGCAATCTCTTGAAGTATTCACATTTCAGCCTCAGCTCGCTATAATACACTATTATGCTGCAATTGGTTCTTGATCTGCTGCAATCTGGTCTTGAATCTGGTCACTTACCTTTTGGTCATTATTTAGTGCCTAATTACCAGAAAAAAATTTTATTTTTAAACTATAAATCATTCTGAAAAGAAGTACTAGATATTCAACAGCATTGTTGCCTAAAACGGATGTTATTTCACATCAGAAAGTGTTATCTTGCCTATATACTTACTTTAGCATGAACAAATTGGGAATTGTCTCTAATGTCTTCTCAAAGGGTTTGATTTTTATGTGATTTTAAGGAGATAACTTCGACCAACTAAATGATGTTTCCACATAGCATAAATAACACTTTGCCCCGACAGTAAAGGATTTAATTTAATTTTTAATTATAAAAAATATTAATTATATTTCCTTGAGACAATAGCCATTTTCCAAAATACTACTACTACTACTACTACTACTACTACTACTACTACTACTACTACTACTACTGCTACTACCACCACCACTACCACCATTACTACTACTACAATAATAATAATAATAAAACAACCCAAATACAACTCCTATACTAAATACATTCTCTGAAAAATAATTTTTCAGTTGTTAACAGAAAGGATTGATTTATCTTTAGCTTTCATAATATGGTACTAACATTGGTGCTGGCATTTGACTTGAGTTTGTTGCCATTCCACAGTGACTTTATATCACTGTAGTTCCTCTGTATATATAGTCACTTAGGTTCTGCTGTCTTCATTGTATCTTTTTACATGAGTCTTCCCATGTTTCTCAGAAATCTTAATAGTTGTCTAAATACCTTTTGTGTACATATATTGCTTGTTTTATACTTATTTGATATTAGTGATAGAGAATCATCAAAGTTTTTTATCTTTCAAGAAGTCTTGTGATTTTGACATCCATCAGAGATACCTTGATGGAGATTAATCAAAGTGAACTTTGTGCTTTATGAAGTTACACTTCTGGTAACTAATGAATGGGAAACAGTAGAATTTTGTGCTCTGTACTTTTTTCAATCAATTTGTGCCGGAGGCCACTTGATATGTGAGTGGAGAGGAGATGTGAGAGGAACTGGGCCAGGCAGGTAGTTCAGGATAGAACTCCGTTTATTGATTCTCTCAACAAGATTTTTATAGAGCAAAAAGACAAAGAAGGTAACTATTGGTCACTAAGTAAGTTTTCCATTACTCCTTTGTTTAGTTCCATGATGTCAGGCAGACCTTGAAGGCTATCATGTCCTTGATGTTTCCATACCAGATGTATAGTATCTAAAATCTATTGATAATCTTGTAGTGAGCTGACACCTTCTGGCTAATGTCCCAGAACAGGTCAGAGCCCTGGATCTCAGGCTATCAGGCAGGTTCTGATATGCAGCTGCATTGCTAGGAAAACCTGGAGCTGGCTGTAAGGAACAGCCACATCACTGGGAAAACCTGGAGCTGGCCCCAAGGAATTACCTGAGCTGAGAAGTGACCAATACTCTTAGACCTAGAGGGTAAAGGAATAGGAAAAAAATAGAAGGAATACAGTGGTCAGGAACCCCTAAAATGAAAACTCTCAGAAATTTAAGAGTCAAATCTTAAAGAAAAAAAGTATTGCACATAGTCAAAAATATTGTTTGCAAGTATCAAGGAACCACAATGAGGATAATGCAAAACTTGGCAGCTATAAATATGAATGCTAAGAGAGCTTGGAATATGATCTTCCAGAAGGCAAAAAAAAAAAAAAAAAAAAAAAAAAAGAGTTATAACCTGTCTGGAAAAACTGGTTTTAAGCCTCTAAAAAGAAGAAAAAAAAGGATCTTTAACAAAATAGAGAATTTTTAAAGCATATCTGATTAAAAGACCATAACTTAGCAGTCACTTTAAAATGGAAATGTAAGAGCCAAGAGAAATAAAAAGGCTAGACACATTTGTTTAAATGGAGGAGTCTATGTGAAGATAAATTTTTAATTGCAAATAGTTGGTTTAATGGCAAATAGTTGTTGTTCGGTTGTTTCTGTCATGTCCAACTGTTCATCACCCCTTAGAGGCAGAGTGAAATGTCTTCAGGGATCATTTGAAAAACTAAGACAGACAGAAGGTCTAGGGGTGCTTTTGTTCCATTTTGATAATCTTAGGAAAATGAAATTCGAAGGATTGAGGACTCTACTGGGAAGAAATTCACTGTTCCAAATAATAGAGCTGCATCATATGAATCATAAACATAGATGCAGAGGAATGGCTAATGAGCTTCTATTTAATTTAAACCAAACATAAGAATGGGGTTTACCTATTTTTAATTCTCTTCCCATAAAATTATTGCCTTTTTAAATACTATCTAAAACCATGCAGTTGGTTCTGATTTAGGGTGACCCAGTCATAGGTTTGTTTTGGCTGGAACAGAGGCCTTAGAATACTCTATGAAGTCTATAGTTCACTCAAAAGTAGTAATGAGAGGAGAATAAATCATCATTAAAAAAAAAATTGGAGCTAACTACCTGGTGCTCCTTATTCCTGATACTTTGTGTGTGTGTGTGTGTGTGTGTGTGTGTGTGTGTGTGTATGTGTTTGTGTGTGTGTGTGTGTCTGTGTGTGTCTATGTGTGTCTGTATGTCTGTCTGTCCATTTAATGTTTATGCTTGTTTCAGAGGAATTAACCTACATGTGTATATCATGAATCAGCGAAACTTTTAGGATTTTTTTTCTTGATTTAGTGGTATGTCAGTGCTAGAAGTATATAATCTTAGGCAGAATGAATGAAATCATGGGAGTCACTATGCTCCACTTTCTCAGGTCCTGGTTTCATTGTTTGTATTCCTAGCGGTTAGAAGGGTGCATCACACATTGTAGGTACATAATAAATACTTGTTTGATTGGGGTTTTCTCTGACAGTTTTTCTTCTCATCTTCTGTTTCCCATTTTGACACATGGGGACATCTCTG
This sequence comes from Pseudochirops corinnae, assembly GCA_028646515.1. Classification (NCBI taxonomy): domain Eukaryota; kingdom Metazoa; phylum Chordata; class Mammalia; order Diprotodontia; family Pseudocheiridae; genus Pseudochirops; species Pseudochirops corinnae. The sequence continues at coordinate 103,245,732 of CM053587.1, forward strand.
TTCTGTTTATCTTTTAATGAAGGGCAGCAGCCAGGGGCACTCACTTTTTCTGTGTAACTAAATGCATTTACCAGACAAGCAAAGGGGTGCTGACTAATTGGAGTTTTTGTTTATTTTTGGGTCTTAAATGATAAACAGATTTGATTCCTCTGTGGGAGCAGATTGCAAGGCATTTGCCTGATTGATTTGTTTCTTGCAGGGACACACAGCTTGGGGGAATTTATTGATTTGGCACTTTTTGCCAAACCCACTCTGAAGTGGTCTTAATTGCCTCAAGGCTAGCTTTCCAGCACCAATTTTCCTCAGAAATCCTTCTCTCCGAATATTAGTTTAGGGAAGATTTCTCTTCCTAACACTCATGGCTCTGGTGCCCATGTCCTGGAGTAGTTTTCAGAACTATTCATAAAATGGGCAGTTTCTAATAAAAACTCTGTGAATGGTCTTTCATTCTGTTCTTGTGGTCTTGAATAACTTCCCCAGTAAGTTTCTGTCTTGAAAGTGCCTGCTCTTACAGTTCTTTGCATTTATTTCTAGAGTGCTTGGTTTCCATGTTGTTTAGTTAAAGATTCCCAAAATTTTTATGAAAGGGATCTGTCACTTTTTTCTGATACTCTAAATTCTCTTTTTTGGGGTTTGCTGGTACAGTTGTGCTAACAGTAATGTATGTACACTAATGGGGTATAAGGTCGTGTTCTGCTGCTAGCTATATACTCTGTTCCATGCTAGGCATTCTGGCAGACTACAGAGAGTATATGACATGGGAGTTGTCAAAGAAACTTGTGAGGTAAGGCTTTGTTGTCTATCCAAAGATCCCAATTTACCAGTTGTGCACACAGATTGAGTCACCAGTAAAGATTTGCATCCAGTGCCCTTAGGATAACTGGAATGGATGACACTTTCCTCAACCTCTCTTCCTTTTTTTTTCTTCTAAATTGTTGAGGGGAAGGTGTTATTTTACTTTTTAAATTTTCCATAGATTCAGCTAACAACTATATGTTCTTTGACAGCTTACTCCCTTTGTGTCACAGTTGGTCTGCCTATCACCGGCTCTTCCAGCAGTGTACTAGATGTTCTCCTGGGCAGGCCAGAAGCAAGAATAAGTCATTATGTACAAGGTCAATTTTAAACTTCAGTTTAGTTTGTCATTGCTAGATCCTGGAGGAAGAATTGGGCGTCACTCCGCTGCCAGGCTGTCTGCCTGCAAGACTAGACCAACTGACTTTGTTATTTTTCCTGGTTTTCAGATTAATTTGTGTTGGCACTTAGTACCCTGGTCTTATGTATGGGTTTGGTTGGGCTAGTCCTGTCCATTGTTCCTCCAGGTTTGGCAGTGAGCATAGAAACTAAATCATTATTGACGCAAGGAAAAGGGGCAAAGATATATATTTCGGGCAGAGGCTTCACTATCTTACCACTACACTTTCTGTCTTATTACTTCATCAGCTATTTCCTTATTGGGCTAAGTGTTGAACTCCTAATGGATGACATGGCATTGATTATGGTGAAGATTTTTTCTGTTTCTTAGCCCCAGTTTTTCATTAGTTTTGTGCCCTTCCTCTCATTCCCTAGGATGTAACTTTGTGGGGAATCTTATCCATCATTGTCTGTTAGGTAAGGGTTCTATTTTCTTATTTCATGACATCAACATATGTTCATTTACAGACTGGGCTCAAAAATATTTTTTGGGAAAAAGCTTTTTTTTTCTTGGTGACATTTCTCATTGCTTCTATGTAAATATAAATAGTTCTTTGGAGGTTGAGTTTCACCATATACCTTTACATTCAACCATTTAATCAACATTTTTAAAGTGCCTACTATGTGTAGAGTACTGTGCTAATTAAAGCTGTTAGCTTTAATCTGTTCTGTTTCTCCCCCTTCCCTTTTTTGGATTCTTCCTTTGCTGCATAATTGATCATAAGTGGTTGGTTTTGCTTTTGCTGTTTTGAGTCTTGAGTTCCAATTACAGCGTTATGCATACTGCTGTGCTTCACAATTTAGTCTGGCAAAAAGACAGATATTGGAATGCCATAATTTGCAGTTTAATCCCTTGCCCCTTTACCCCATGTTGTGCTGATAGACATTTTCCCCAGAATAGCCAGAAGATAAATGAATCTGCTAATGAGCTTCCTGCTTGGAAGAAAGAAGCTATGCCAACCCCCACACTGAGTAAGCTCTGAGCATGAGGGTAGCTGCTCCTTGGCACTGCCTGCAATAAATGGCGTGTGGTTTGTTTACAGCTTTTTTTATGATTCCTGTAGCTCTTGTCAGTGCTTTGTAGAGATGCATCTTACAGTGTCTCTAAGGTGTCTCTAAGGAGTAGAGTGTCTGGGGAGAGCTCGCCCTAGGCTTAGGAGCAAACACAGTTAAACCAGGTTTCCTGAGTTCTTCTATTTCATAATTAAGGATTTGTCATTCTTGATTACACAGCAAGCCTGCATTTGATTTGAGAGTAGAGCAAGCTTAATAAATTTTAAGGGACAAGTTTGGTAGGTGATCATCTTCAAAATCTGCAGCAGGATCAAGGTTTAATTAGTTCCCTCCTTTCTCAAATGCATTGTATTTTTTTCTGAAAGCACATTTGGTTTAATTCCATAAACGTTTGTTAAATACCTACTATGTGTAAATTTGTTGTGTTTGGTGGTAGGGATACAAAGACAAAAAAAAAAACCCAATTAGTTCTTGGCTTAATGGAGGTTACTTTCTTCTGGAGAGATACATGTCCAAAGTTAAATTCGAAGGTAATTTGAGGAGAGAGCTTAAATCTGGTGCTGACTAGGGAAGTAAAGAACTAGAAGAGTAATTCCTACATGAGTTGTGAGGTAAGATTCAGTGACCTCTCTGAAGTCCCCGTCAACTAGAAGATAAATGAGTATACAATGGGATTTTTCCTGATTGAGTTTCCCTTACCAAACTCTATGTTGATAGGTATGGGATGATGCCCTGAACAAAAGCAATAGAATCATATTCATTCTGTTGTGTCCACTTTCTTTTCTGGTTTATTCAGAAGGACATGGATGTGGTTATCTTGGTCTTTTATTTCTTCTCAGCGTGACCCTATGTTAAGCTGTTGACCACAACTTTGAAAACTCCAGCCATAACCAGTATTGATACCCTCATGACACCTAACCACAAAATATGTTCTAAGTGACAGTTGGTATGGCAATTAATTAGTCACTGCACATGGAATTTGAATGTTGAAATATCTGGAAAGAAGTTACTTTTCAGTTTTTGGACCTTGTCTAAGTTATAGGTCTCCCAAATAATCTTTCTTTTATTTTTTATTTTTTAATTGTGTTTCTTGTAAGCAACAGATTGTAGAGTTTTGTTTTATTATCCAGTCTCACTCTTTTTCGTTTTATCGGATTGTTTAATTTATTCACCTTTTTTCCCATTCACATTAAAATTACGTGTTAGCTTTATACTTTCTTATATTTGTCTTTAATTTTGGTTTTTATTTACCCTTTTTATTTTTAAATTAGGATTTTTTTTTTTGCCCTTTCATTGTGAACAATACATAGACACGGTTCAAGGAGTTCAAGTAGTTCGGGGAGTCCAGGAACCCCAATAACCAGAGCCCCTGGAAAGCAATCTAGAATGAATTCACAGACTCAAGCATTCTTTACATCAAGGTGGCAAAGATTTATTGTTATGCTATACAGCGGGCAAGAGTTCTTAGGGAACCTGCAACCTTAGAGGGGTACAACTAAAGTTTATATAGGATAAACTATAGTACAACATGTGCCAAAATATGCTAATTAGGTGAGTCAGGGTGGGATTAGGGAGTGGTTAAGGAGTAGTCAGTTCTTAAAGGAACATGCACGTTTAATATCTCCCATGCAGGTATATTGCCCAGAATTCAGGGAAGTATCCTGAAGGGAGCTGCATGGTTTTAGGCTTGAAACCTCACTAAGTCAGCTAGGGGTCAGGGCTGACTGAAAAATGTCCAGTCTGCCACCCATCAGTGTTGTGTTTGACAAGATGGATGTTGGGGGTTCACATGTAAGCCAAGTCTAAAGCATACATAACAAAGGATTCAGGATGTATATAATGAGCTAGGGAGGTACTTATAGATAATCTAGTGAAGGATTCATAGGTGCAGTTTAGGGGAGATAAGCATTTAACTGGGGCTTGATCATGAATGATTGCTAGGCAGAGTACTGGTACCTGGAGAAGCAGCAGAGATAATGCTCTGAGGCTAGGGAGATTTGAGGCTAGGGAGAAATGTGATTTTACAAACTGGAGTTCAAGCACAGGCACCAAGCACCCCATCACTATGACAGTTCAGAACTAATGTCTCTTTAGTTATTTTTGTTTAATCTGTTTTAAAGTGGCTGTTTCCACCAGCTCTTACCCTCTAGCTGGGCACCTTCTCTTCCCTTTTCTACTTTTGTCTTCCCCCTAACGAATGTTATTCCTTTCCTTGGTTTTGGAATTTTGCTTATTCATTCCTTTTTCTTTCTTGCTTTTATTTAGTTATTTAGTTCTTCCCTTCTCAGTTAAATTGTTAAGTAGAATTCCCCCTTTTCCTCAAATTCAGTTTGTTTTGTTTGTTATTGTAAAAATGTTATTTCCTGAACCTTTTTCTAAAAAGGATTTGTTTTTCTCAGACTCTTTATTATTTTCTTTGCTTTATCTATTTTAGATTTTTTGATTCATGGCTCTTATACTTATTTATTTAGTCTTTTTTTCCCTGTATTCCTCATGGAATTAATTTTTGTGGTCTGTTTTGAGGTCTCTCTTCTAGTTTCTGGTATTACTTTGTAGATCTTGCCCCCTTGCTATCTATCTTTTTTCTATTGTGCCTTAATCTTCATAGAAATGCCAGTTGTTACAGGTGATAGAGAGGATATTGCCCCATTGTAGGAGTTTGTTCATTCAGTTTTACCTTGTTTGGGTTCTTGGTGTTTTAGGTTATGGTGAGAATGGAATTTACTTCATCTCTGATGTGTCTCTGTTCTGGAGTGGTTTGAGAGGTCATGAGGATTGAAGAAAATATGTAGACCTCCGGAAATCTCTGTGAAGTCTTTTCTTCTATTATGGTTAACCCGATGGGCCTAAAAAAAATTGAGTGGCTTTTTTTCCTCCTATTTTCTTTGGATTTTCTTTGCTTAAGTATTCAGAGGCAATATGTAACAAGTATAGAAAACTTGAAACAAAGTCTACCTCTGATATAGCCTGGTTGTATGACCCTGGGCAAGTCACTTAACTTAGTGCCCTAGAGAGTCCTAAGAGTATAAACTATAGCTTAGATACCCCTTTCCATTGTTAGAGGGACTTTTTCCACCCTAGAGTTACCTGTATTAATGAAATCATAGTCCCAGTTCTTATCCTTAAATATTGACTGAAGATAGAAAAACTTCTTTTGTACCTTCTTTTTTTACCTATCACCCGTAAAAGAATTAGAAAAAGAATTAATCAGAATGTTTCTTGAGCATCAAATATGTAATCAGTGCTACATTAGGTGCTATGGAGATTTTTGAAAGTCTAAGAAAAAATTTTTGCCTTAACATTTTATTATGGAGATAGGTCAAGTACACATAAAGCACTTAAGGGATAGTGTAAAACAATACATGGTTACATACACAAATGAATGGTACAGAAAAACCGCTATGCAAAGGAGACAGTTATGTGTGAAAGTCATTAGGAGATAGAGAAAAGAGTACTGGACTGAAGATGGAAAACCCAAGCTTAACATCTTCACTCTGCTCTGTGTGACGCCACTTGTGTGGTTATGGACTGGTTTTACCTATCTGTAACATAATGGGATTGAAGTAGATTCTTTTCCTGGTATTTCCAGTTCTAATTTTAGGATCCTGTGCTCAGAGGTCACCTTGGATTAAGTTGTTTTTGACTTCTAACTATGGGCTTTTCTTTATTTTCTAATTTGGTAGCCTGTTTTTGTTATCATTTTAAAGCCTGGCCTCCATCTTATTATTTTTTTTTTTTGCATGCAGGCCTTTCATTGCCTTGCCTCATCTTGCCCTTTTCAGTTTATAAACTACTGGATATAAATAAGAAAGTGAGCTTAAAGTGTGAGCAACCAGCACCCTCTGCCTGAGTGCTGCATCTTTGGCTTCTTGTATTCTTGGTTACATCATGGCTAAGAGAAATAAGGAAGAGGCCTCCTGGGGCCAGCCAGACATTCAGAGGTATCCAGTATTTGTTTTTAAAACTGTAACAAATCATTATTTGTTTGATCAAGAGTAGAGTCTAATGGTGTCTTCCAGTACTGCCCTAATTAAAGTAAGTGCGGGTTATGTGGCAGCCAAATGCAAAGCAGTGTCTAAAAAATCATCAACCAGAAATAGTCATTTTAGTGCTTTTACCTGTAAATGGCAACTTCTTTAAATAGGAAAACAATGATGGTGTTTTCAAAGTGAACTTGTAGGAGATACCTCCTGCAAGGGAACTTTAAATCTTCAGACTTGTAGTACATCCAGACTGGGCTACAAAAGATTTATTAAAATAAAAAGGTGAAAGGGACAGCTTTTTTCAGGCTTCTTGAGTTACTGCTGTAGTTTCAGCTGTGGGCTAGGTTAATGGGCCTTAATGGCTGAAGATAATTTTGGTTAAAAAAAAAATGCTTGACAAGAAATTAAACTCTCCAAAAGGGAAACTTGGACTACTCAGTGAAGAATCATCTTCCTTTGTAAAAACACCACTTAGCTGGAAAAAAAAAAAGAAACTTCCACCTATTTTTACCTTGTTTCTTTAGTGAGATTTACCACTGTGGATTCCAGTTTTTCTATCTTGCTAGTTATTTGTGCTACACAGGCAATCAATTCTGCTTTCTCTTTCTAGGAAGTAGAAATACGTGATTTATGCTTATCCACCTTTTAGTGGTTATAAAGTGAACTGTTATGATGATGATGATGATTTTTTCTTATTGTATATTTTTGATAGCTAATGGGAGTAACTGCATCCTGAGGGTCTGCTTGTCATTTCTCTCTGCAAGTTCATTTTGTTTGTTTATTCACTCTGCAAACATTCAATAAGTGCCACAGATGCACCAGAAAGTTAGCTTGGTGTAATAGAGAGACAGACGGGAAGCCAGGAAGCCCTGGGTTCAGATCCTGACCCTGATACTATTGTTTGTGTCTCCTCAGTGCTCTAGGCCATTCTGACATCAGATGTTGTAGAGATGGGGCTGACCTGCATTTAAAGAGGAAGTTTCCTCCCTTGACAATTCCCTTTACTAATGAAATTACAGATCCATTCATGGCTCTTTGTGCCAGGCACAGACAATACAAAGACAAAAACAAAATGGTCCCTCAGGATGTTCCTTGAGCTGAGCTTTGAAGGAAGCTAGGGCCTGTGAGAGAGGGAGGGGAGGAAGAACATTCCAAGTGAGGGGGACAGACAGCCTGGGCCGAGGCCTAGAGGTGGCAGTTGACATCTCATGTCCTGACTTGGAGGAGCACGAAGACAGTTTGCTTGGAGTGCAGGGTATATGAAGGACAGTGATACACAGCAGTGTTGGAAAAGTACACTGGAACCAGATTGTGAAGGACGTTAAAAGTTACACAAGGGGTTTGTGTATCTCTAGGATATTTTATTCCTAGGGATAAGAGAAAACTATTAAAGTTTCTTGAGCAAGGGAATTACATGGTTAAGCCTACGTTTTAGGAATATCAGTTTTACAGGATATGGGGGATAAATTGAAGAGGGGAGAGACTAGAAGCAAAGAGACCAACTAGGGAATTAAGATAGTAATCCTATTGAGAGATTGCAAAGCCTGAACTAGGAGAAGGCTGTGTTAGTGGAGAGTAAGGGACCGATGTGAAGGAAGTTGTGGAGGTAGAGTGGGACAAGGATTGTAAACTGGTTGTATGCATAGAGGTGTTAGGAAGAAGAATTAAGGGTGACTCCAGAGGTGTTAATCCTGGTGAGTGTTGCTACTGTCAACAGAAAAAAGGAAAGCTAAGGTGAAGGCAAGATTTTGGAATCATAGTGAATTCCTTTTTGGACATGTCGAGTTTGAGATGATTAATGAACATGTAGTTGGTGCTGTTCATTAGAAAACTGGTCATGTGGACCTAGAGCTCAGGAAACTGACTGGAGCAGGATCTATGGTTCTTGAAATTGCCTATCTAGAAATAATAGTTCAATTCTTGGGAGCTGATGAGATTGCTGATTGCCAAGAGAGCAAGTTGTTTATGCAGTTCTATAAAATGCTTATTCACAGCCTGCTCTGTGCCAGGTTCTGAAGCTTACAGTCTACTATACATGCACATAGGCAAGTAAATACAAATTAGAACAGTCATACAAAGTTATTTCAAGTGGTAGAGAGAACTGATAACTGAGGTCAGTATGACCTTATGGAGGAGGTGACACCTTAGTTGTGTTCTGGAGGAAGGTAGTTTTTCTGCTAGATGTATGTGTAAAGAGAGAGCACTCCAGATGTGGATGGTGACATAGGCAAGATTGTGGAGATGGATGATGTCATGTTTTATAAAGGACAGTTTGTAATGGAGAATACTTCAAAATAAGACAGAACACAGTGAAAATAGCTCACAGCGTTCAGGTACTTCAGGGCTTGTAAAATGCTTTACATACTAACTCCTCTCACATTGCATCCTCACAACACCCCAGGGAGGTAGATTAAATGAGTCATTGTCTGATTTTGAACTCCGTTCTTTGACCCCAAGCCTTCGCTGTGTAGGAATTCAAGTGCCAGGCTGCAGATTTTATTTTTAAATAAAAGCTACAGGGAATTTCTTTTGAAACAAGCACGTGACACAATCTGATTTGTTTTTTAGCAATATTATTTTGGCAGCTATTTGAAGGATGGATCAGATAAGGGAAAGACTAAAAACAGGGAAATCAGGAGGCTGTTTTTATATTTGAAGCAATGAAGTTTTTATTTAGGGTAGTAGCTTTCTGAGCACAGAGAACAGGACTGATGGAAGAAATGATGTGGAAATAGAAACAAGACTTAGCAACTGATTAGATGTGGTGGTAAGGTAGAGAAATAGAGAAAAGTCAGGAAAAGAAAATTTTACAATTGTGAGGTAATACAGGCTCCAGGAAGATTAGAGAGAGACACGTTAAGAGGGCATTTAACATGCAACAAAAACACATCTTTTCTTCTGACAAGTACCAGATCATGTTGCAGTTCGAAGTCAAATGACCCAGAGGAGATAAATTTAACTAGTTAAATTCTTGATTTGCTCATCTTGTAATTGTAAAACTGATCTTATTTAATGTAGGTTCAGATGAATACAATCATAGTCCAGTTTCACTTTCTTATCTTGCTCAATTCTTCTCTATGCTGTTCTATAAATTCTCCACAGAAGGTATCTTTGGTGTAATAGAGGCCTTTGCTTTGAGCTTGCATGGCAGTGTAGCACTCAAGCTGACTTTCTCTTAATCGTCACCCTTACTGTATGACCGACCCATCTCCTCATCCTTGCTAACATCCTTTTTGCTACTTATTCACATCATATCGATGCCTGTTAAGATCCTAAGAGTGTACTTTATGAAGCCCCTTTCCCTTTTTTAGTTCAGACCCTCATCACCTCTAGTCTGGATAATTGCAATGTTGTTATTAATAATTAATTAATTATTATAGTAATATTGTCATCAGTCTTCTTGTCTTACCTTTCTCACTCCAGTCAACGCTCGAAATATCTGCCAAAGTTATTTTTGTTAAGTGAAGCTCTGATCATGCTACTGTCCTCAGTAAGTTCTAGTTGTGTCCTGTTGTTTCTAGGACAAAATATAAACTCCTTGCTTTAATTTTTAAAGCCCTTTACAACCAGGATTCAGCCTCTGGCCTCAGTACACATTGTTCCCATTCTCAGTGTCCGCTGGCTCTTTGTCTTTTCCATGGCACTCTCCCATCTTTGGACATTTAAACCAATTGTCTGTCCTCCATGCCTGAAATCTAGTTCCTTTTCATAGAATCCTTTTATTCTTTTAAGACAAAGTTCAAGGTCTGCCTTCTGTATGATTCTTTTTCTCAGCATCTCTAACTACTAATGAATTCCCTCCTTTCCCGATTGCCTTTTATTTAACTATCTTGTATTTATTTGCATTTATTGTCTGCTTATTCATTCTGAATATACGTATAGATGTGCTTGTTGCCATCCTCATTAGAATGCAAGCTCCTTGAGAAGACGTGTAATTTTTTGCTTGGTATTTGTTGTATCACAAGGATTTAGGAGCTCAGTAAATTCCTGTTGATTGTTTATGGGAGATGCTATTGTGAGATGGCATTGTCCTTGTTGTCATTGGCATCATCATCATCATCATCATCATCATCTATAGTGTGCCTACTATGTAATGTGCCAGGCACTGTGCTAAGCATTTCACAATTGCTGTCTTATTTGATTCTCACAATAACCCTGGGAGTTAGGTATCATTATTACCACTGTTTTACAGATGAGGAAGCGAAGGCAAACAGAGGTTAAATGATTTGCCTAGGGTCACCCAACTATTAAGTGTCTGAGGCTGGATTTAACCTCAGGTCTTCCTGACTCTAGGCTTGACATTCTCTCCATTGCACCACCTCAGTGTCCCAGATAGAGATTTTAGGTACATATCTTAATCACAAACTAAATGTTTTCATTGACTGGAACAGATATGAAATCTTTTTTTAAAAAATTGTACAATATATAAACATGGTTAGTGTTTGTAAACTTTTTCTATAGCTCTTCTATGTAATGGTCTATGTTAGGAACATCTGGATTGACATGATGGGTTTTTGGGGCAGCTAGGTGGCACAGTGAATAGAGCACCAGCCCTGGAGTCAGATCCAGCCTCAGAAACTTAACACTTACTAGCCTTGTGTCCTTGTGCAAGTCACTGAACCCCAGTTGCCCCTCCAAAAAAAAAAAAAAAAAAAGCAAAACTATGATGAATTTTTTTTTGGAGGAGTCCTACGTCCTTGGGTATGATATTTTGAGTGCAAAGGATAGAATTTAGTGTTTGTTCTCCTGACTCTTTACATGGTTTTGGACTATGCATTTTATGACTTTTTTCAACCTTTCAGTTGATTTCTTTTATTTTTCTTTTTAACTCATTTGATTTATGCTGTCCTTTTAGATTTCCCATTTTTTCTGCATAAATGTTAAGTCATAACCTCTCTAACTACGTTAAAATAGTACCTGTTTTCCTCTTCTTCTATTTTCTCATGCATCATGGCCAAACTTCAACACATTTTATTTCATTTTGTGTATCTTTGAATACTTTTCAAAATCTCCAAACTCAACTTGTCTTTCCTTTTTCTGCAATCCCATCTTTGTCATTTACTTCATTTCTGTTTTGGCATTAGAGAAGTGGAATATATGACTTCCAATGTTGAGTTTAGATATTGTTCCATTGAATAATAGACAGACTAATTATTGTGCTGTGTTCTTGCTTCAGTGCTTTCATTACTGACAGGTTTTGTCTTTGTAGTTAGTTTTTAAGGTGCTAATACCCTAGGATTTGAACTTTATCCTGACTCTGATACTTTACACTATTGCTTTGTTTGGATGAAAATGACTAATTTCTTTTTTAATATCATTTGGTCTTTTGAGAAATTGTCTTTTAAGTGAAACATTATAAGAGTAGAAATGTCATTTAAATAAATGTTTTATTGATTTTTTTTCTTTTTTGTATGTTGGTCAATTCTCAGGGTGAATTTTTTTTCCATATATGCAACATAGAAAGTTTAGCAGGAGAGGCATAATGTTCTTATCTCAAAAAGTTTTTCCTTAACCCTTGTTTCATATGATGTGAATAAAAATTCCATGAGAATTTTGATTCTAGCAACATATACCCTTTAAAATATTTAAAATGAAACTGTATAAAAATTCTCCTGTGGTGATTTTTCAGTATGGAAATCAGTGATTGTATCTTGACGTTATTTTATTTTTGGAGTATTCCACATTTCTAGATGGACATTTCTTTATCATTGCTATTGATATATTTCAGGCACAAAAGTGTTTCATGTCCAAATTTTGAAAATGCTGTCCTAGAATAACCTAAGTGTAGGGAAGAGTTCTTCATAATACTGATTGATAAATGCTTCATTTAAATCTGGGTTTCTTAACTTGGGCTTTATGGAATTATTTTTTAAAAAGCTCATTTTGATAATTTTATTTCAGTATAATTAGTCTTTTACAATCCTACATTTTTTTCCGAAGGTATCTGTTGGCTTCCTTATTCAGATGTTGCCATGACACAAAAGAGGTTAAGAACCCCCAAGTTAAACCAGTGAGGAATCTAGTCATATAATTTTCCTTGAGGAGATCAAGTTTCTAGGCTCAAAATAGCTATATCCATGTTGCTGGAAGAATTAGCAAGTGTTGCAGAGTGAGACTTAAAGATTGCAGAGGACTTGGAAATATGCTGCAGGATGGTAAAAAGGCAAATGATCCAATTTATTATTATTATTTTTTAATATTACCAGTATTTGTATACTTTATTTAGTTAAGCAAATTGTAATTACTCCAACCTTGTCACCCTATGCCACTGGTTCTCAGATTTTATGGTCTCAGAACCTCTTTATACTCTTTAAACAAAAAAATAACTTTTGTCTTTATTTTTAGTTTACATCATTCATTTCCTTTTTTTTTTTAAATTTTATTTTAGTTTGCATCATTCATTCCCACAAGATTTTGAATTACATATTTTCTCCCCCTCTTTCCCCCACCCACTGCCCCAAAACAGCCATCCCAGTGTGTCCCCCCTCCCCCAGTCTATTCTCTCCTATGTCACTTTTCGGTAGGGCAGGATGGATCTCCCAACCGCAGTGCCTGTGTATCTCAAGTTCCAGTTGGATGTAGTCAATAATAATAATAATAATAATAATAATAATAATAATAATAATAATAATTGCATATATAGATAGATAGATACAAGATCTATGAACTAAGTATGATGGCAACTAAGAAAACATGCGATTTAGACTGCATTAGGAGTGATATAATGTTGGTACTACTGTGTTTTGCTTAGGTAAAACCATTTCTTGATATTGTTGTTTATTTCTAAGTGGAAATTTTTTTGAATTTTATGGACAAGCCAATGAGAATCCATACCAGGACAACTAAAATGGTAAGTTCATACCATGTTATAGTTTATGGCAGGAATTCTGGGTATTTAGCCTACAGAAGAGAAAACTTTAGAAGAGTATAACATTTTTCTTCAAGTATTTCAGCTCTGTCATGTGGAGCAAGGTAATCATAGACCCGATCAGTTTTGCCCCAAAGTGCAGGTCTATAAGAAATTGGTAGAAGTTTCAAAGAGCAACTGCTGTTTGGCATAATTAAGAAGGGGCTGTTTTTTGTTTTGTTTTCCTGGTATGGGTTGGACTAGATGGCCTTCGGCGTCTTTCAGTTCTTTGATTCTCTGCTTATGTAATCTTCAAGCAGGCCCAAATAACAGGATTGTTTTTATGTAGTATATATTATATTAGTGGCTCTTACATAGAAACTGGTCTAAAAGAGTTGATTATTGTTGCCACAATGGGATATTTGATTTGAGAAAATATCAGAATGGATGCAAGGAAATAATTATCATATCCTGTAGGATGTGAATCTTAATTCCTTAATTACATATTTAGCAGATTCTCCAAAATAGTAGTTGCAATGGCAACATTTCGATTAGTGTGTTTAAAAAATGTATATTATTGCAACTTTCTTAGTTTTATTTAAAGAGTTCTAAATATAGATCCATGAAAACATAGAAGCCTATAAAACTATTTAGATCCATATAGATGCATTGAGCCATATGGTAAATTTTGTTTCTATCCAAAATTTGATTTTAGAGAAACTAATTTTTCTCTAACGTGCAAAAATAAGAAGGTATACAATTCCTTTGCGTTTTCTGAAGGTCTCTTTGCTTACATTTCCACATAAATTTTGTGTTATGGTTTTTATGGTGAGTAATTAAGTTTGATTTCTGGATATTTTATTATAGATCCTATTGGTGGGATCCATTTTATATATTTGCTTTCTTTACCTTTAAGTAAAATGATTAAGCAAATTAGCACACTGTTGCCTCTGTTATGCTAGATTTCTAAAATAATGAATTTCTCATGAACTGAAAAGGTGTGAAAACCTAGAGCAAACCAAAACAAAAAAATCCCCCAAGACAGCCCCTGTCCCCAAACCAATCCAAAAACAAAACAAAAAAAATAATGAAAACAGAAATCCTAGATTACTTTGAGAAAGAGGCCTTCCTGGTAATCAAGTGTTTACAGAGGGATGCTTTGTTCAAACCCTTTCTAGCACTCTGTATGTTTAAACAAAGAGCTTTTTAGACTTAAACACAGCTGTTCATTTGAAAATAAAAAATCAAATTAAGCGGAACCAGCTTTTGAAAGTTAATGCCCTATAGCAACTGAAACAAAGGAAGAAAAATACTGTGTTGTAAATTTCACTTAAATAACTTTTATTTTAAATAAAGTTTTAAAGTAAAAAGTGTCATTTGAAAGCAGCTCATCTCCCTCTCTATCCCCCAATAGAACATCTGTGCTCATTCTGATGAAGATGAATGACATGAATTAAACCAAAACCATTGAAGTGCTCTTTTTACCATAATTACACCTTGTTCATTTTAGAGACACAATACAAGGATGAAATGCCAATTAAGCCTCGTATGTTAATGAGATTGAGGCTGAATAGTGGATTAGAATGGACACAAATCCCACCGGAATTGATTTGATATAATCCCTGAAGTTTGTTTGGTTTTAATAGAAATGTTATCATGCATATTAAAATTTTTATGCTTGGTTTTTATTTTAAAATGATCCGTTTTGGGAATTTTGGTCATCAAGTTTTAAAATAGGTGTGTTCTGAACACCTGGTTGCTAGTAGGAAAAGTCTTATAGAGATAATTGGCATTCTCCCTTTTTAAATTTATTCAGAATATGAAGTTCCACTCTCTAAAACTTTCATTTGTAGAACACTAACTTGGAGATGCCAGAAGTTGGCTCCAGCATGGTCAGGGAAAATAGCCAAGGCCTAACATCCTGAGATCAAGTTTTAGCTTAGTTTGAAACTTAACTATGAGACCATTGGCCAGTCATTTCAGCAGCCTACACTTTAAGTATAGGTAATAAAAGGGCTTGCAGGATCATAGCATGTTAGAGCTTGAAGGGGCATGAGAGATAAGCTCCTCCAGTTCCCTAATTTGAATCATGAGTCTCTTTACTCAAAGCATTATGAAGAATGGTGATATGGATATTGATTATAACAACACTAGAAATCATTTTTGCTTATTTCAACATCAATATTCTTTTACCAGTGTCACATTGTCTCCCTAATTGGAATGAAGATATTTATGTGGTCTCTCCACAGGTTCCTAAGAACTTTGTATAAAGTGCTTTGGAAACAGCATAAACTTGTTATACAGTGATTTATAGTGATTTATTTGTGAAATCTTTTTGCTAACTTTATCCCACAAGCTTGTTATGAGGTTTAAATGAAATTAAAATGTAAATTTAGGATGGGATTGATCCCCACATTTTTTTAATCACAGAATTCCCTAACGCTTCATTTGAATCTGTCAGTTTAATAGTGTAATAATCAGTGTAATACTTTTCATTTAGAAATGTAAGCTAGGTGAGAATAAGTCCTTAATCCATTTGAAAGGAATATGTTGATAAGTGGACCAAGTCAGTTGAAGCCACATGGAAAATATCTTTTGTTTAACCAAAAGAATTAGACTTCATACTGTATGTAAAAGTACCAGAATAATTTGGAAGCAATTCAGGGGCAAAGGACTCCTGAGCAGCAGTTGTCCTTTCTGTCTGCTCTGCCTTGCCATTTTGTGATGATCTTGGGAACTTTGAAAGATCAGAATACCTGAAGTTCCCAGCAGGTTGTTGGCAGATTTGATTTCTTCTTATGAGAACTGCCTGATTGTGTTCCTTGACCATTTATCAATTAAAGAATGATTTATTTTTGACCAATTTATGATCTTAGACGTTAGATTCATGTGAACTTAAGAAAAAAAAAGCCTTACTTTGAGAATTGGAAGTTTTTACCAAGGCTTTTCCCTTTAAAAAAAAAAAACCAAACATATTTGGTTTATTATACCAGCAATCTAAATGTGTTGTTCTCTTCTCTAGTCCTATAATCCTTTGTAAGCCAAGTCTCTATTGCCCAGTGGTGGAACAAAGAAGAAATTAGTGCTTGACTTAAATATCTATTTTTGTCTCTTTTTATTTGACTATTTAAATTTTATGGTTTATTTAAAAATAAAAAAAGAATGACTTATTTTTATAAATTTGACTCAGTTCCCTGTGTATTTGAGAAATGCAGCCTTTATTAGAGAAACTTGGTGTGAAATTTTTTGATATTTCTTCATTGTCCATGGTACCTTATAGCAAAATGTAGTTTTCCCTGATTGTCTTTTTTAATTAGATTCAATTTTGCTTTTGCTTTGAGATCATGATTGTACCCCTGCCTTTTTTACTTCAACTGAAGCCTGTTAGATTCTGTTCCGGCCCTTCATTTTAACTCTGTATGTGTCATTCTGTTTCAGGTGTCTCTCATATATAGTATGTTTCTGGAATCTGGTTTCTGATCCATTCTGCTATTTGCTTCTGTTTTATGGGTGAGCACATCCCATTGACATTCACAGTTAACATGACTAACTGTATTTCTCTCCATTCTCTTTTCTTCTGTTTGTCCTTCTCTCTTTTTTACCCTGTTTCTCCTCAAAAATCTGTTTTGCATCTAACCACTGCCTCCCTTAATCTACCCTCATTTTTATTATCTCCATTCTCTCATATCTCTTGTTCCCTTCCCCTCCTATTTCCCTATTAGGTAAGGTACATTTCTATACCCAAGTGAGAGAGTATGTGTATGTTTTCTGTATGTATATCACACACACACAAAACACACATATGTATATATGTGTGTATGTATGTATATATACATTTATATGCACACACATATGGATGACTTTCTTCTCTCTTTGACCCAGTTCTGATGAGAGTGATGTTCAGAAGTGCCTGCTCCAGTTTCCCCGTTAGTTATAGATGTTCTTCCTTTTGTATGTGAGAAAAAAATTTCACATTGTAACTCTTTCCTTTCCCATCTTCAAATGCACTCCACTTTCTCACTCCTGTATTTTGTTTTGGAGATCATTCCACCCCAACCAACTCCCACCTATATACTTTGTCTATGTAGACTTCTTCTAAACTGCCCTAATAATGATAAAGTTCTTAAGGAGTTAGACATGTCCTCTTCCCATAGGAATGGAAACAGTTTAACTTTATTGAGTCCCTTATGATTACTTTTTCTTGTTTACCTTTTTATGTTTCTTTTGAATTTTCCATTTAAATGCCACATTTTCTATTTATCTCTGCTCTTTTCATCAGGTATGCTTGGAAATCTTCTATTTCATTAAACATCCATTTTTCCCTTTGAAGAATTATATTGATGTTTTCTGGGCTGGTTATTCTTGGTTATAATCCTAACTCCTTTGCTTTCTGGAATATCATATTCCAAGCTCTCTGTTCCTTTTATGTGGAAGTTGCTAAACTTTTGTGATCCTTACTGTAGCTTCATGATATTTGAATGGTTTCTTTCTGGCTGCTTGCAATATTTTCCCCTTGACCTGGGAGCTCTGGAATTTGGCTATAATATTCCTGGGTGTTTTCATCTTAAGATCTCTTTCATGAGCTGATTGATAGATTCTTTCAATTTCTATTTTACTTTCTAGGTTTAAGATAC
>CM053587.1:103263903-103277994 GCA_028646515.1 Pseudochirops corinnae
CTCTCTCTCTCTCTCTCTCTCTCTCTCTCTCTCTCTCTCTTTCATTTTCCCACTCTTTTCACTTTCACCTTTATGTTAAAGTTGGCCTCTGCTTAACTGGGGGTGGGGGAGCACTTTGCCAAACTTCAGACTTTCTGGTGTTGCTCTATTTAGAACCAGTTCTGGGGGTCTACAAAATTTGGTGCCTCTAAGATACTGTTATTTTGGGATAGGTGTGGTTACTGCTTTCCTGGTCTGAACTTTGGTCTTTATCCAGGAAGGGCTCAGCTCCTCTGCAGCCACAAGCACTAATGCTCCTCTTGGCCCTTGAACTGTGACTAGGGTCCCTGCTCCTTTGTGACAGATCACAAGCCCTCAGCTCTACCCTGGAACTGCAACCCAGTGGTGCTTATGGGCAATCAATGTCAGCTGTACCCAATGCAAGCAAACTCCCATTTAATCCCTTTCTTTCCAGTTGTAGAACTCCTTTACTGTGTCTGGGCTGAGAGCTGCCAAAGGTACTATTGTTTCTGCTGTCTCCAAGTTGCAAGACTGGTCCTCCTACCACTGTCTAGCGTTCACCCACTCTTTGCCCATCCTAGTGTTACAGACCTCTTCTTTAGACCTCCTAAGTTGTCTTAGGCTGGATAATTGTCTCCCTTTGACCTTTTTTCCTTTACTCTGCCACTTCAAAATTTTATTTGAGGCATTATTTTAAAGTTCTTATGTTTCAAGTTGGAAGAGTTCAGCTGGGTTCTGGCCTGTTCTCCACTATTTTGTCTCTGCCTCTGATGAAGTAGTTTTCATTCATACTCTGTTATAAATAAGAGTTGGGGATTTTAGCCCTAAAAAGGGGAGGTACATAAATAGGCTATGAAAAGCTCAAGTTTTATAAAAAGTCAAGATATTTCTAATGCCTATTTTTTTCTATTCCCAAGTGAAATATGGACTAATGATAATTATGCATCAAAGAATGTTTACCTTTGAGTACAGAGGAATAAATTGTTGGTTGCAGAAAAACTTAAAGGTATGATATGGTAAATAGGCATGGCATTTTAGTTTAGAACTGGAAATACTACTTTTGGTTAGAGTCCATTTTAAAACAGCCATTCCTGTTCTCCCTTTAGCTGCACACATTTTACTGGATGTGAATTGGAGTTTCCCAGCTTAAGAGTTGTAGCAAGGGCTGCTGCAGTTAAAGTATTCTTCTCTTGTTTTGTTGGAAAGATTCTAGTGGCTCCTTTGCCATTACTTAATAATGCAAGGTGATTCTATTTTTTTTCTCCCTCTGTGTTTTAGATTCTGATGTGGTAATCATTTGTTTGTTCTGAGTTAGCTTAGTTATCTCTGAAAGATAACCTCTTAATTCTGGATCTTGTGGAAGACCAAGAAAGTCACATGATACTTCATTGTATCATTCCTGTGTTAAATATATTGTCATTGGGATTGCTTTGTCAGGCAGAGCTCTTAAAGCACCTGTACGAGATACCAAGGTGCAGCTTTGCGTTCCTGGGTTTGATTCATTAAAGAATCTAGTCCTTTGACTTCAGATATAACATATGTACTTTGATTTTGTTGTTCTCTCTTGTGGTTTATAGATTGTTCCTGGAACAGTCATTCATCTTGTTATTTAGAAAAATGGTGATGTCAGTTCCCTGCTTGAGGTTGCAGCCTCAGAGGAAGAATCCCAGTACTGGGATTTTAATAATATAAAGTAGCTTTCATAGTTACCGTGGGCTTGGTACTTAGTGACATCTTGACCATCTGTATTACTTAACGGAAATGAACTCTAAGCTGAAAGCCCTGGCTCCTTGACAGCTAGCAAAAGACTGATATAGAGATGGTAGTGATTTATATAAACTCAGCAAATTGTGCTCACCTGTATGTAGATAATTAAAGTGGGATTCAGGAGTACCACCTTTAATACAAAAGCTATAAAGGATGTCAGAATGAGACATGTAAGTATAAAATGGTTATGTTTTGGGGTTAAGAATATAACGAAGAATATGTTCATTTAAATCCTAGATTTGGCTTAGAAGGAGTTCTGGGGCTGTAAGATATATAACTATAACACTCAGTGTCCCTGACATTTCATTCTTTCTAATTTATGTTTCTAGTCATTCTTTTGGAGAGAGGGCTTTTCTTTTCCTCTAGCCTATTGTTTCTTGTTGGAGGAGTTTATCCTTACATACCCATTGTTTGGCAAAAGAAAAGATTATCACTTGAGGGAGCCATGACTAGAGCCTAATAAAGTAAAGGGCGTAGTTGTGCAAGGTACAACTTGCAGCAGGTCCCATGAAGGGCCTTTTCATTTTAATTCTTTTAAATATTCCATTTTAAATTCTAGAATTTTTTATTCCCAATGGAATGTAGGCATTCGGGTTTTTTTTGGACACAGTGGACTAGCTCTTCTTTTTTCATACTTACTCTCCACTACATAGTATAGTTTTATGATGCTTTTCTGGTCTCTTATGTCCTAGCTCCTTGTTTTCCTCCTATTTCTTAAATATTGGCGACCCTCAAAGTTTGATCTTTGCTTCATATCCTTTCTTCTATATATATTCTCTTTGATCTTTTCTATTCTTATGCCTTCAGTTATTGCCTACATACAGCTAACTCCAAAACTCCAGCCAACTCTAGCTTTATATTAAAGGCAGTAGTTATCTTTATTCTCTTGGTACTCTTAGTAGATATAAAAGGTCATAACACAGATTCAAGGAGCAGAGAAAGGGATAACTTCCACAGTTGTGGATAAAGGAATAGTTTTTGAACAAATAAGGGATAGAAAAATGATACTTTTAATTTTGAGGCAAGGTGAATTTAAGGAACTAAAGGATTGTCTTGGTGAAAATAATCAATAGACAGTTATTGTTCAGTTGTGTCTGACTCTTTGTGACTCAGTAGACCATAGCACACCACTGTCCTCCATTATCTCTCGAAGTCTATCCAAGTTCATGTTCATCATTTCTATGACACTATCGATTCATCTCATCCTCTGCTGTGCCCTTTTCTTTTTGCTTTCAGTCTTTCCCAGCATCAGGCTCTCTTTCCAGTGAATACTGTCTTCATTATGAGACCAGAGTATTTAAGCTTCAACTTTAGTATCTGACCTTCCAGTGAACAACTTGAGTTAATTTTTTTTAAGCATTGACTGATTTTATCTACTTGCTGTCCAAGGGACTCTCAAAAGTCTTCTCCAGCAGGACAGTTCAAAAGCATTGATTCCATAGCACACAGCTTTCCCTATGGTCCAACTCCCAAAGCCATATGTTGCTACCGGAAACATCATAGCTTTGACTATATAGACCTTTGTTGGCAAGGTGATGTCTCTGCTTTTTAGTATGCTGTCCAGATTTGCCATTGCTTTCCTTCCAGCAAGTGAGTATCTTATATTTCATGCTGCAGTTGCTGTTTGCAGTGATCTTGGAGCCCAAGGATGTAAAGTCTGATACTGCTTCCCTTTCTTCCATTTTTGTCTCCCTCTGTTTGCCAAGACTTGAGGCAGGGAGACTACTTAAAAGCCTGTTGAAATAACTCAAGCATGAGGTGATGAGGTTCCATACCAAGATCACAGCTGTGCGTGGAGAAGCAGGCTTATATTAAAGATTCGGTTAAGGTAGAAACCATAAGACTTGATGACAGATTAGATGTTTCTTTTATTTTAAAATCTGTTGTGGACCTTTCGATTTGTTGCTTTTCTAGATTTTTTGTTGTTATTTCTTTCTTCAAAATTCATGAGTGTCTCAACCTTCTTGTATAATGTCTTGATTCCTCACAGTAAATAGTGATACAAGTTGTATTATTTCTGGGAATTAAAAAAAAAAGTTGTAGAAGATTAGAATAAAGCATTAACTCCTTATCCCGGTCCTTCACAGTCTTGATCCAGATTGCCTTTCCAGCTGTATCATATATTACTGCCTGTCATATCTTCTCTGTTTTAAAAAAAAAAAAAACTGGATTGCTCTCCACTTCCTATTTTGTCTTGTCCACTTGTGAGTCTCTGCCTTTTCTTTGTTAGTCCAGTTAAAATTCTACCTCTTATTGGAAGCTTTGTTTAAAACTTTCTCTCTTCTCATATTTCTTGTAACATATTGTTTGGACCTCTCCACTGTACTTAATCAATTCTCCCTTGTGTTCTAGTTGTGCATTTCTTTTCTTCCTGCTTTTAGAGTGTAAGCAAGAAGGGACTTTATTATATCTCTTGTGCCTTGTGTGTGGTTGTTTAATAATCCTTGTTGCTTTACTTTGTCAGGTTACATGTATTATAGTTAAAGTGCAATGCTTTTGGTCACTGGTAACTCACAGAGGGTGTAACTTTCCAACCTTGACTAGGGCACATAGATGTTTTGTCCTTTCCCATTCTAAGAAATATAGTTTAAGTATTTTTTCTACTTCATAATTCAAGGTGGTTTTAATATTCTTATAAAAATAAGGGACACTGGGGTTTTGTTCACAGGTTTCATCTTCCAAGTTTGGTCTGCCTCTTTTGAACATGAGAAGTATAATTTATAGCAAACTAGCATCTGCCATTGAACAGCTTAAGCCAATTGCTATCCCATTCAGCAGTTGTATACTATTATCTATGGTACCTTGGTCCTCACTCACTGAAAATGGGTGAGGTGATTTCTGTTTGTTTCCATGTACAGGTTTCTGGTAATCAGACCTCTGCAACTTAATGATAGATATTGCTGTTGGACTATAAAGCTGTGATCATTACTTATCTGAGTAGTGGTCTTTTTTTCCTCATTTCTAAGCAACTGAAGTGAGTAATTTTTATCACCTGGAGATTTTTGAGATATCAGCTGATTATTCAGTTCTAATTTCTATTGTTTGGTGACTCCTGGCTCATAGCAACCCAGAGCACATGGAGTAGTGGTTTCCATCTTTCTCAACCTATCCCATCCCTCAAGGGTCTCAGTGAAGGCAGAGTTTGCACAAACATTACAAATAGCCTTTAGGCTGTTCGGAACTTTTATTTGGGGGATGAAGTTAGTCAACTCTTAATGGACTGCACAAGAACACTGTTAAGCTGACCCCTAAAATTGTCATTTCTTGTTACCAGCATGAAGCTTTCATATGACTTTCTAACTTATTTAATTGTGATTTCCCTCTGGCCACAGCAGCCTACTTTTTGACTTATAGTTGGGGTTTTGTGTTGGAGTTTCTTCTTTGCCTCTGGCTTATTACTTTGGGAAAATGTTATAAAGTAATTGGGAGTTTTCACTGGGATTCAAAAATCCTTAGTTTCTGAATGTCTTTACTATGACAGATTCAGTTGAATTCTTTTGAGGCATCTTGTAAACACTGGCATAATGTGATAACTGGCCTCAGTAAAATACTTATTTTTTCAAAACAACAATTCAGGGAACAAAACATTGTTCTTATGTTATTTCAAATGATATGGCACTTCCTTAGAAATGGGAAATGTGGTGGTGCAGAAGAGGGAAAAGGGGAATCATAAGGCCCAGAGATGTATCCAAGAGCTGGAATTTCTGAGCATCTTGGCCTTGTTATGGGGAGGAGTTGAGGTAGCAACAGGAGTCCAGGAGATAATGTAGGTATAGAGTCAGGTACATAAAATCTGGATGAGGGCATGAAGAGGACACAGGTGAGGCCAAAAGGTATGGCAGTAGGTTGTGGACAGATGATGGACCACACAGGGAGACTTCAGGACAAGCGATTAGGATTGATTGAGTGATATTAGGTTGAAATTGTGATAGACGAGTTGGGCTGAGTGGAGTGGAATTGGAAACTATAGTTAGAGGAAGGATGTAAATACTCAGTCCATCCCAGGAATTCTGAACCCTTAGCAGCTGATTTATAAACCCTGTCTGCCATCCTTGTCTTGCCATCATCCATATGTACCACAATCCTATTTACCCAATATTCCCTTTCAGATCTGCCAGTGCCTTCTATTGTGCCCTTTGGCAGTCCTGATCCATAATTAATAGTTCTGCTTTTGTCTTAAACTTCTTTCTCATTCACTCTATCTATCTAGCACTTACTGAGATGTGTCTTCCTTTTGAAGGTGCTCTTTTCTTGGCCAGCCTTTCCAGTGCTGACTGCTTGCACATAGTTTCTCACCTCCCTCCTCTGGTGCCCTTCCCTGGCCCACCCCTTTCATGTGGGTGGTCTGGGGGGACAGTGCTCTGTTCACCACTCCCACCTCCAGACAATCCCTGGTTCATCTTCTCTTGTCAAGTTTTCCTTCACAGTTCAGATCATCACATCATACAGTGCAGATCCTTGTGACTGGTCCCACCTCCTCCCCCACCCAGGACATTCTTCTTTATCCCTCACTGATGCCAGTGCCCAGCTTGAAGCCCTTTCTCCTCCTTATCCTCATGTGCGTCTTCATCCTACCAAAATTACACATAGAGGTTGCTTTTATGTTACCATCAGCCACAAGCGTTCCACTTGTATGTTTTCCGTTATTTCTTATCTTATTAGTCCTTTTAGGGTAGAAAATAGTGTTTAAAGGAATTATATTTCAGTGTGTACTTTTACATTTTTATTTTTTTCCATTAAAAACCATTTATTTTCCTCTGACTCCTACATCTTCCCTTGGAGAAAAAATACTCAGGAAAACAAAAATAATATCAAATATACCTAGTCAAACAAGATCAATTTCCATGTTGTCCATTGATGTCAAAAAATATTTCTCATTGCATATCTCTGATCTTTCACTTCTCTGTCACAGGTTGGGAAATTTGCATCTCTTTGATCTTCTAGAATCTTGATCGGTCATTGCTTTGATCAGAGTTCTTAAGTCTTTCAGAACTGTTTATTCTAACAATGATGTTGTTATTGTGTAAATTGTTTTGCTTCTGCTCACCTGACTCTGCAGTAGTTTCTTTGGAACCATCTCATGTTTCTAAACACTTTAATCAACAAAAGTAAAAGAACAGATCATGGAATTAATTGGGCATATATAAATAAGAATAATATAATAAATAATATTATTATTAAAGAATAATAATAAATATAATAAACAGAATAATAATAAATAGATGAGAAAACTAATACAATTTTAAAACTCCAGTTGAATCTAAAAATAACAATAAATATATAATAATAAAAATAGAAATTCTGAAAATGAAAGAAAAGACTGACAAAATTGAAAGGTCAATAAGTATGTATTGAGCACCTACTTTGTGGGCTAGGAGTAGAGAGAATTGCTGAGGTTAAATCAGAAATATTCAAGCCTCTAAGTAATTTATGTGTAGTACAGTAAAGACCCTTGCCCAATTTAAACTCAGAGGCTTCTTAAGGTAGAAAGTAGAAAGGAGTTTATTATGATCTCGTGAGAAAAGGCTTCCCCAATCTTGACAGAGGGCCAGAAGGGAGAAGCACCATATAGAAGGCAAAAGCATGATTATAAAGCCCTAACGTGGGAATTCCACACCCTCTCAACCGTCCCACCTTACCATTGGTTGGTAAGGCAAGCTCACAGTCTTCTCATTAATGTCAACCAATCAGTGCAAAGCAATCTCAATCCATTACTATAGTTATTACTAATGAGATTCTAATTTTATTAGATAACATACATAATACATGAGGTCCACTAAGCAAGCACAGTAACAACCCCAGAATACTGAACCCCCACCAGTCCAACCTAGATGTGTCTTTATCTGGGCCCGAGTGTCCCAAGGTCTCTGTCTGCTTTCTGATTGGTCAAATCCACCTGCTGCTGCCAGCTCCTTTTATTCTACATTATTTCATTTTTACTATTATCTAGGAGTTCTCTGGGAACTGGGAACCCAAACTTGTTTCCAAGGCCTCTGCCTCAACTCTTTCCAAGGCTACTATTTGGTAGTTTTTTATCAGTAGTCTTGTTTCAGCAATTCTTGCAGTTCTGTAGAAACTTAACCCTTTGCTACCTCTCACACTACCATTCCTTTCCCCAAACTAAAAATACCTCTACTTTGGTCTCAATAGTTAGTCTGATCAATTGTCTTAATACCCGATAGCTCTTATGTTAACCTTGAAATACACAATGACTCCATATATATGGGGAAATGATGCTGAACTTAGTTACAAAGTATAAGGAAGAAATAAGAATATATATAGGATGTTCAAAATGGGGAAACTTCACTGCAAATCATCCCTCACATTTATATCCCAGTAGAGAGGATAAGGTAGATACATGGGTAACTGAGATACCAATTAAGTGCATGGAAAATGCTTATGAGAAATACAAACCAAATGCTATGGGAATTTACATGAGGAGATCCCAAGGACTAGGCTGTGTTTAAATTGAACAGTGAAGAGATAACAGTTTTTAACAAGTGAAAATGTGGGGAGAAATCTTTCCAGGTGGAGGGAACAGTAAGAATAGCAAAGGCAGTCATTTTTGGCTTTTTTTTTTTTTTAAATTTCAGGAAAATTAAGTCCTTCAGTTTTGCAAGAGTAGAGAGAAGTTACCATATTGTAGGGGGTCTTTGAATATCAGCTTAGTGAGCAGTTTATATTTTTAAAAGGGGGTGACATGATTGAAGTTGTGGTTTAGAAAGCTGTATCTGGCAATGGTGTATAGTAATCTTTAAAAGATGAACTAGTAGGTCTTTTAAAAGTTTTGACACCAGTGAGTCATGAATGGAAGATGCCAACTCTATATATTCTTCAGATTCAGATTAGGGAGATTTATATAACATATTGAATTATATTTTTTCAAAATAACCTTATAGAAAACCAACAATTCCATTCTGACTTTAAAGTTTGATTATTTAGGTAAAGGTTTTTTAGTGTGATGGTTGATAGTAAAGCCATATTGCCTGACCTTTTGGTGTCATTTTCAATGTGGTCATAATCTAGATATTTCTTTTGCAATAACTTTTGTTATGTCAAAGGGAAACTTCAGTTTGATGTGGAACTCCTTTATTAATCTTAAGTGAAGATATTTTCTAATTGGTATATTAAAAATTCCGTTAATTAGTTGATATTGCTAACTCCTTCATGACAGAATATTTTCCCATTAAATGGGAGAGAGTTCGAAACGTAGAAGAGGAGTTGGAAAAAAATTGGCAGTTTTTTCTCCCCTCTCCCTTTCCCTTTGCTGTTGGGGAAAGTGGTTAATTAGGTAATTTTTCTCGTTCCCTGACATGTGCAAATGAGACTGTGTTAATAACTGAACTGTTACATAAATGATAAAAATTTTAAATACAAACGGCAGCTTGTCAGGCCTCAAGAATGTAGGTAAAATCTGTGGAGAATCCACGTGCAGAGGACTCTGACATGGTAGAGCCTGGAAGGATGGTCAGAGTCAAAGCTAGTGTTTTACTCAGATATCTGCTGCCATAAATTATTGGAATTTTCCTCTGGTTAAGATGGTTGTAGGCAGAGAAGCATTTGATTCTTTTTTCCGTCACCCTTCAGGGCCAAATTAATTATTTAAAAATTATAATAAAAACAGAATGATTTGCCAAGATGAAATTATAATTTCTACGAGGGGCTTGAGGCTAAGGCAAGCTTAGTTTCTAAGTGGGAAGTTGTTTTTCTTCCAGGGCTGTGTTCTGAAAGATAGAATCATCTTTTCATGTGCACACCTGAAAACTTGTGTGGTGAGAGGAATAGCTATGGGCTTCTTCTTTTTAATTGTTCCGGCCTCTATATTTTTTAGTGCCTACTGTTTGCCTAATGTTGTGCTCATTAACACAAAAGATAAAAAAGAAACACAAATCAATTTCCTGCTTTACTGGGGATCGTGGTTTTGTGGGATAAAATGTATTAAAAGCTGAGTAACTTAATAAACCAGTAACATAAGACAAGAAATGGCACAGATTTTTGACTGTTCCTCAGTTATATGCAGGTGACTACTGTAGTTTTGTGTTCTCTGTTCATAGGTGTGCATAATGAAATCAGACCAGTACATTCCTAACCTATGGCAGAATTGAGCAGGTGTTATTACACTAAGTCCCATACATGTACACATGTTGATTATATGATCAAGTGTTTTGCATGAGTAATTGCATTTTGCAGTGAAAAGTCAGCAGGCTTCCATGATGATGGTGGGAGAACTCACCTTGAACAATGTTAAATAGATTTTTGGAAGGAAGGAACCTGGGTCTACTGGCAGAGAGTAGTGGGATTTGGATATTTCCTAGCCAGTAACGTTCATTTCCTTTCAGATTCCTGCCAGGCCTTATTATGACAGAATATAAGTGCTTGGAAGATTGGTAGCTGTCACTCTTTGAAAATCTAAAATGAGATTTCATTTTTAAATAATAAATAAGAATCCCAGTTTGAACATTTGCAGCTAGGAGATGGGAGAGATTAGAAATCTTGGTTATCTGTGGAACACAAAAGAAGGCACAATAGAGAGGAATGAAAGTAACATTGAATATTAATGAAGAAAACCCAGAATACCCTTCTGTAGGAAATATTTCTCTTGTTCAGAAACTTAGAAATAACTTAAAGTATGTTCTGCTGTTGTACAGTTCTTGAGAAAGTGAGGAAAGATGAAGGGAGTCAATTTGGAGAAGAGAATTACTGTGTCTTCACTTGGAGGGGTTTATAATTCTAGAGTCTTCATACTTCATACAGTATATCTTATTTATCTGCCATCTTTTCTCCCCTCTTTTCTTCTTTTTCCCTTGTTTCATAGATATTATTTTGACTACTCAATTAATAAGTTTTTTTTTTGTATCTTATTTATCCTACTATCAGAAGCAATGATCTCTCTCAGTACATTTTATTTTTTTAAAAACAGATTTCTCTATACACATCTAAATAGTTTGGCAAAGCTTATTTTCATATTAGCCATATCTGAAAATGTGTGTCTCTTCCTACATTTTAGGTTTATCACTTCTCTGTCAGGAAGTGAGTGGCATTCTTTTGGTCTCATTATTTATCATTACATTTGTTACAGTTCAAAAGTCTTAAAAAAGTTGGAGTTTTTCCTATGATGTTATCACTGTATATATTGTTCTACCTCTGCTCACTTGGCTCTTCATCATTTCATAAATGATCTTTGTAGTTTCTCCCGAAACTCTCCATTTCATAATTTTTTATGGCATGATAGTCATATATTACAAAGAGAATTAAGTGATTGCCCGTGATCACACAGCCAATAAGTGTATGAGATTGGATTTGTACTCAGGAAGAAGAGTCTTTCTAGCTCCTGGCCTGACTCTATCCATAGTACCATCCAGCTTCCCCACAATTTGTTTAGACATTCTCTAATAATATAATAGCCCTTTATTTTTCAATTTTTGTCTGTCATAAAAGGAAGGGCTATAATTATATTAAAAAATCTCCTGTTTCCAGAGTTACAAGTTCTTTCTTTTTTAAAAAATTCAATTCAGTTTTATTTTCAATTCTATATTCTTTCCTCCCTCTCCTCCAATTGAGAAAGCAAGAAGAATAAATCCTGTTATATACATGAATGGTCATGACAAACAAATTGCTACCTTGGCCATACGTTCTCTTCCTTCCAGTCTTCCTCCAAATATGCCTCAGTCTACATTCTGAGTCCATTACCTCTCTATCTGGAGGAATTGTGGAATTGTGCTTGGTCATTGTGTTTATCAGAGTTACCAAGTATTTCACAATTGTATTTTTGCCATATTAATGTTATTATATAAATTTTTTTCTTGGATCTGCTCACTTTACTTTGCATTAGTTAATAGAAGTTTTCTCAGCTTTCTTTAATACCTTCCTCTTAATTTCTTCAACCCAGTATTATTCCGTTAAGTTCATATAGCATAACTTATTTAAACATTCACCAGTTGATGTTTACTCCCTCAGTTTCTAATTCTTTGCCACCACAAAAGACTTGTTATAAATATTTTTGTACAGATAGATCCTTTTTCTTTTTTATCTCTGGTGTACAGACCTAGCGGTAGTATTGCTGGATCAAAGAGTATGCATGGTTTTATAGCTCTTTGGGCATAGTACTAACTTATTCTCTAGAATGACTGGACCCATTTGCAGTCATGCTAACAGAACATGAATGGACCTGTTTTCCCCTTCCCCCCTTCAGCACTTGAGATTTTCCTTTTTAGTTAGCTTTCTCAGTCTAATGGATGTGAGATGATATCTGAGTTATTTTAATTTGCATTTCTCTAATTATTAGATATTTAGAGAATCTTTGTTACACACTTATGTTAGTTTTATTTCTGAAAATTGCCTATTCATATTCTCTGACAATTTGTCAATTAAGGAATCATTCTCATTATAAATTTGACTTAGTTACCTACATATTTTAGAAATTAGATCTTCAGCAGAGAAACTTGCCCCAAATATTTTTTCCATATTTACTGCTTCTCTTACTGAGGCAGATAGATGGTATAGTAGATAGTGCACTGGGTATGGAGTCAGGAAAACCTGGTTTCAAATTTTTGCAGCAGTTATTCTCTTATTTTTCCCATTCTCTTCTAATTATAGCTGGTTTGGTTTTCCTTGTATGCATATCTTTATTTTTATACATTAAAAATGGTCTCTTCTAGGGCAGCTAGGTGGTGCAGTGAATAGAGCACCCACCCTGGAGTCAGGGGTACCTGAGTTCAAATGTAGCCTCAGACACTTAACACAAAGCTAACCGTGTGACCTTGGGCAAGTCACTTAACCCCAATTGCCCTGCCGTCCACTCTCCAGAAAGCCAAACAAAAATTGTCTCTTCTTACCTATGTAACCTTCCCCGTCTCTTGTTTAGTCATGAATTCTTCCCCTATCTGTAGATCTGAGAGGAAGTTTCCTTGCTCCTCTAATTTGTTCATGATGATGTCTATAAGTTATTCATTGATTTGAAGTTTATTTTGATATATGTTGTGTGAAGTTGCTCTACTTCTAGTTTCTGCTAGATTGCTTTTCAATTTTCTCAGCAATTTTTGTTAAATAGTGAGTATATTCCCTAATAGCTAGGATCTTTGAGTTTATCAAACACTAGGCTGCTGCGCTTGCTTGTTTCTCTATTTTGTATACCTAATCTTTTCTGCTGATCAACCTATTTATTACCTTCTACCAAATTGCTTTGTTGATTACTATGTAGTAAAATATATGATCTCATACTGCCAGACCCATTTCTTCCCACTTTAAAAATTACTTACCTTAATTTTCTTGTTCTTTTATTTCTTCGTATGATTTTGAATTTCATTTTTCTATATAAAGTAACCCTTTGATTAGTGTGGTACAGAATAAATTGAATTAGGCTATATGATTATATTTATTATGTTAATTTTTCTACAATCATTTAGATCTGTATTTATGTAATGAGTGTTTTGTAATTGTATTCATATGGTTACTGTGTACATTTGAGCAGATAGATTCCCAAGTAATTTATACTTTCTTTGTGTATTTTAAATGAAATTTCCCTAACTCTGTCTTACTGTTCAGTTTTGTTGGCAATATACAGAAATGTGGATTTAATTTATGTCCTATAACTTTGCTGAAGTTGTTAATTCTTTCAGTTGGTATTTAGTTAACTCCAGAATTTTCTAAATCAACCATCAAATCATTTGCAAAAGTGGCAATTTTCTTTTTTTCTTTATCCTTGCTTATTCTCTGTATTTCTTTTTCCTGTCTTACTACCATAGCTGTCATTTCTAGTACAATTTTGAATAGTAATGATGCCAAGGAACATCTTTGCTTTACCGCTGATGTTATTAGAAAGACTTCTATCTTATCCCCATTACAGATAATGCTTGCTTTTTGTTTTAGATTTCTATTACTTATAATTTTAAGGAACTTTCTGCTTGTTCCTGTGCTTTCTAGTGTGTGTATGTTTTTTTTAAACTAAACCAAGTTTGACTATTATATCTTCTCAAAAACCTTTTCTGTATCTATTGATATAATCATAATTTTTTTGTTATTAGCATGATCAATTATATTTATAAGTTTTCCAAATATTTAACCAGTCTTGCACTCCTGGTATATATCCAGTCTGATTTTCTGGTATATATCCAGTCTGATTTTCTTCATCTTTGTGATGTAGCTCCTGTGGCAATAATTTAAAAAAAAAAAAAAAAGATTTTTGCATCACTATTCACTAGGGGAAGGGAAGATAATTAGCATTTATATAGATCCTACTGTGTCCCAGGCACTATGTTAAGGATTTTACTAATATTATCACATTTAACCTTTATGACTACTAGATGAGTTAGACACAGTTATTAT
>CM053587.1:103278094-103289556 GCA_028646515.1 Pseudochirops corinnae
ACATTTAGTTGCCATTAAGGGCTCCTGATGTATAGTTTTCTTTTTCTCTTTTCATTCTCTCTCGTTTAGTTGTCAGGACCATATTTCTGTTATAGAAGGTATTTTGTGGACTTCCTGCTTTCCCTATCTTTTCAGATAGTTTATGTAGTATTTGAGTTAATTGTTTTTTAAATATTTGATGAAATTCAGTTATAAATCACCCTGATCCTGTGCTTTTATGTTTTTGTTTTTCTCTAGGAAGGTTATTTGTGGCTTACTTGATTTCTTTATATGAGATGAGATTATTTATTTCCTGAGGTTGGGTTATTTAATTCCTCTATTTTCTGTTCTTTTAATCTGGGCAATTTATAACATTTAGTAAATGTTTATCATCCTTTAATCGAATGTCCTTCTTATTTTTCCTTTTCCTACATACCCAGCTGTACGTCTGTGTTTTTATGTGTGTTGTATGTGTATGTATATATTCTTCCATCTTTGGAGTGGTTTATAGGAGTGTGAGGTTCCAGTATTGCTTACTTCCCCCTCATCTCCTTCTCCTCTTCTATAGACTTCTACTTGTGCAGTCTGGTTTTGTGAGATAATTTCCCCCTCCTTTTCCCTTGCCCTGCTTCTCTCAGTGTATTTCTTTTTCCCTGTTCTTTCTCTTCTTTTAAGGTCTTCAGAACATAACAACTTCTCCCAGCCCCTCTGTCTAATTAGACTTCCTCTATGACTGTTGGTGATGATAGAGTACATTTATCATCTTCATATATAAGAATGTAAGCAGTTCATACTTCTGTAGTCCTTTATGATTGTTACCTTTTTATGTTTCTCTTGACTTCTGAGTTTGTATGTCAGAGTTTCTGTGTAGCTCTGGTTCTTTCATCAGGAATACTTGTAATTTTTCCATTTTGTTAAAAGTTCATTGTTTTCTCAAGTCAAGTCTACCCTCCCCCCAAAGCATTTCCATATATAAGAGAATACAAAAAGATCTTATATGAAACTATATATTTCCATTTCATACCATTTGTTTTTTTTAAAAGAGTATATGATGAATTCTCAACATTCATTCAAAATAAATTCTGCTTGTTTGAGATCCTTCTGAACTTCTGAACTTTTTTTGTTGTCCTTTGTATATTTAAAACATTTTTCTATTTGGCTTCTTTTTTTGGTATCACCTTTGCTAACCCTTTATACTGTAGTATCTTTCTGCTCTGCAACTTTTTTTCTCCAATTACAAACTGAGAAGAGAAAATTGAAAAGGTCCTAATAGCAAATAAACGTGTTCAAGCAAAGTGAATCTTCTCAGTGCTATGTTCAAAAGTTTGTCTCTTTTTAAAATTAAGTTAACTTTTCCTGTAAGTTATCCAGCATCAATTTTTTTTCTTCTTCCACCTCTCCTTTAATCCTCGTTTGTTGCTGATGTTGTTGTTTGTTCTTCATTCTCAAAGAGGACCATGGCATCAGGAAGATGACTTGCAAGTGAATTGGATTTAAGTGAGGGAGTACTCTGCAAAGTCACCAGCCTCACTTTCTCCTCTATGGCCATCTGGGTCCCATGGCAAGGCATATATCAGGACAACTGGAGATGGCCCCAGATGCAGTAGGAGATTTTGACTTTTTTAAGCTAAGGTCTTTCCCAGGTCTCAGGTTGTCTGAGGCAAAAACCATCCAGTGATTAAGGCTAGGTGGTTGTTGTTGTTTTTGTTTGTTGTTAGGCAGAACAAAGGCACACAATGGCCATATCCAATTACTTTTGAGATTTGAAGGATGGCAGAAAAATCTACTAGCAACCTTCCAATGAATTTGAGAAACAACCAAATATGTATCTTTTATTTGATATATAAGTTACTTTATCTAACATTACCTTTTTCTCAGGAGGTGGCTAACATTTTTCTTTATCAGGTCTCTGGAATCGTGATTGCTAATGGCATTAGTCATCTTTCCAAAGAGTGTTAGAATTGTTTATTTTTACAGTATTCATATTTTAGTATAAATTATCTTCCTGGTCCTGTTCGCTTCACACTCTCCTAGTTCATATAACCCCACTTTGGTCATTTTTAAAAATTCAGTCATTTCACATAATATTCATAGACCACTATTTTTAAAAAATAAGTTTTTATTTATGTCTCTCTTTTCTTTTTTGCATAATTATGGTTATACTTATAATAGAGAGCCATCTCAAGAAACAAATTATATTTTTTTTCCAAGAGGAAAACAAATCAGCCCAACTGATCTATATATTAAAAAAGTCCAAGATCTTGTATCATGTGTAATGAGTGAACTTCCCACTTTCTGGAATGGGTTTGTTTGAGTTGTGTTTTCATCTTTCTTCTTTTGAGTCACACTTGATCTTAATAATTGTAACATTCATTTTGATTTTTTCAAGTGTGGTTGTTCTTTCCCTTGCTTTACTCTGCATGAGTTCATGTAAATCTTTCCATGTTTTTTTCATCATTTCTTAATGCATAATTCATAATTTCTTAATCCATAATCTTAAAACATAATTTTCTCTTCATTATTTCTTTGTTTCTTTATTTTTTTGTTATTTGGAAGGAGGAGGGCAGGGCAATTGAGATTAAGTGACTTGCCCAAGGTCACACTGCTAGTAAGTGTTAAGTATTTGAGTCCAGATTTGAACTTAGGTCCTCCTGACTCTAGGGCCAGTGCTCAGTTCACTGTGCGACCTAGCTACCACCCTTCACCATTTCTTAAAGCTCTGTAATATTCCATTATATTCACGTATCATAATTTGATTTGCCGTTTTCCAGTTGCTGGATGTCTGCTTTGTTTCCAATTCTTAACTATCCCAAAAAATGCTGCTACAAATGTTTTAGTATATATGGGGATTTTCTTCTTATCAGTGACTTCTTTGGTGTATAAGCCTAGAAATGGAGTTCATAGATTATTATTTATTTTGTATTTCCCTGGTTGTCTTAGAGGCAATCGAAGACATTCTTCCAGATTCTCTCTTTTTCCCCCTTTTTTCCCTTGCACTTTGGTTTTACTCATAACTACTCCTTTCCTATCTTTACTATCCTTTAGAGGTGACACAGTGATCTGAAGTCAGGAAGATCTGACTTCCAGTCCAACCTCAGATATTTCTTACCTCTGTTACTTTGGACAAATTACTTAAAATTAAACTTTGGCTCAGTTTCCTCAACTGTAAAATTGGAATAATTACAGCCCCTACTACTTTGCAGGGTTGTTGTGGGGATAAAATTAAATAGTGTTTGTAAAGTGCTTGGCATAGTGCCTGGTATATAGTAAACATATGTGGCTAAATAAATGTTTATTCTCTTCCCTTTCCTCTCCCTTTTCCTTTCTTGTTTCTCTGTTAATTATCGATGCATTTCTATATCTCATTGTGTGTACGTGTGTCTCTCTTTTGTCCATGTTAAATAAGTGAAGTTCATTTGCTGCACACCTCCTCCATTCATTCATTCCCTCTTTTTATGTACTTATGGATTCCACTTATTAGAAATTACATATTTCATCTGATCTTCCTTTCCACACTTGTGTATTTCTCTTTTTATTCTCTCTTTTATTTCTTCTTATTACATACACTGAACAGAACTGATTCATCTCCTCCATCTCTTTTTCTTATCTAATTACTTAAATACTATTTGAAGATATTAAAGTTTTGAAGGGAAACTGTTTTCTCTTTACCCTGTTAGACCTTTAATCTACATAGTTTCTTCTAATTGATCAATTAAATTTCTCTTTCTCTAAACTTCTTGTGTTTGTATTTAATAGTTCCTAATCAGTTCTAGCCTTTTTGAAAGAGAATTATTTGATTGTCCTCTTTCACAGTGATATCAAATAGAAATAATTCCCTGCAGGTTCACATGTGACCCTTGAAAACCACAAATTAATATTACTTATGGGCTTTAAAAATTTTTTTCTTTTGTTAAACATTTCTCAATTATGTATTTATCTAGTTCAGGCTGTTTTGGGGGCCACAAATTCAACACCTCTGCTCTGTTAACGTTAAAATTATACTTCCTTCCGTATGATTATACTCAGCTCTACAAGAGTTATTATTCTTGGTTGTTAAGTCTGTTCCCCCTTCCATTCCAGCTTTTGTCACAAATTGTCTTTTATTAGTTTCCAGGCTTGATTTTAGCCTCCTGAACTGTAGAGCCTTATATTTTGCTGTCTTTACAAAGCTTGCAATATTTCTTGATTCAGTTCCATTATTCCCTTTTTTAGATTATATTCAAGGGTTCTACTTTTCCCATCTTGCCAATAAGTTTAATAGTGCCTGTTATAATGTACCATTTTCTGCTGAATAAAGTTTATACCGTCCTGGGGGGAGATGATATAAGAGTCAGCATTGTAGGTTTTGAGCATTAATCATGTCCTCCTTGAATTAGGCTAGCAAATACCTGTTTCAGACTTAACATGAGGTCAGATGATCCTGTGTACTTACTAGAAAAAAAATCATGCTTTTAACCAGAAGGGATAGTTTTTCTATTGCACTACAGAACAGAACCAAGCATCTACCTCTCCTTAGTCTTTTTTGTATAGACCTTCAAATTGTAATACTCTAATTGGTTTGTAACCTGCCACATATAGTTAAGTTTCTCATCTCAGTGGAGTTTACTGAACTCCCCTTTTGGTGACTGTGGCTTTCATTCCTAAAACTGCTTTAGCAGTTCTATCCTCTAAAGATCCCTGGCTGGTATAGCCTTGGTGTGTGAAGCTATCCTGGAGGATCTTCAAGTATAATGAGCCTTTTGGATTTCTCACTGTTTATATCTAATGAAAAAATGGTTATCATAAAATCCTCAGGAGGAACACTGAAAAATGTAATAAAATTTCACACTGTTTAATGCTTATCACCCCTGGGTATCTAGAAAAGCATTTCAACTAATTTGATATGAATATGAATTCTGTCTTAAGAAATGAATATATTTCATGAGTAAACCCTCCATCAGTGACATGATATCCATGAAATAAGAGAAAACAGAAAAATATCAGTGCTTTGTCCTTCTGAAGTACATTTATTTGTGATTTTCTGTTCCTCTATTATGTTTTTTTCTTTCAAAAATTTTTTTAAAATTTGCTAAGCATTTGTTTTTTCTCCTCTTCCCCATTGAAAAAAAATTGAAAGGAAATATAAAATTTTCATAACAAATATGTTAAACATCAGCTAATTCACACATTGTCCATATTTACAAATGTATATCTTATCCTGCATCTTTAGTCTATCACCTCTTTCCCAGGAGATGGATGACTTTATTTCATTATCTCTCAGCTTCACATAGTTGGTTATTTCATTGATCAGAGCCATTAAGTTTTTCAAAGTTCTTTATCTTTATAATGTTATTTTTGTTGTATAAATTGTACTCCTGGGTCCCCTCACTTTACTCTGCATCAGTTTCCACCAGGATCATAATCTAATCTTAAAACTTAATTGAACTAGCTCTTAATGATTCCCAAAGGAAAAAAGTCAAGTGAATTTGATCAAACATTCAAAAAACACTTAATTCAATTATTACACAGTTTAAAAAAATTAGGAAAAAGGTATTCTCCCAAATTTTTTCCATGCTATATACATTCTCTTGATATACAAATCAGAGAGCCAAAATGGAGAAATAAAACACTAGACTAATAAATGTAAAGATTATTGGCATAAAAATTTAAAAAAAATTTTAAGTGTGAGATCACAGCAGAATATATAAAAGATAATATATTATGACTAGGTATGTAAGGTTGGTTTAATTTTAGGAAAACTGCAAATATAACAGACTGTATTAAAGAGAAGAACAAAAAACATATGTCATTAGGTGGAAGAAAAGCTTTTAACCCAATATGCCACTAATTTTTTATAAAAGTTCTGGAAATCATAGAAATAAATGGACTTTCCTTAATATGGTAGATGGTATCTGTCTAAAACCGAGGGACAACATCCCATGTAATAAAGATAAAAGTAAATAAAGGCTCTTTCTATAAGAACAATAGTAAAAGCAATTAGAAGATAATTGGAAAGGATATAGCAAAAATAGATAAAAAGACTTTAAAACCTAAAGTAAATCAATAGGTTTTAAGAAAAGATGTAGCTTTCTTTTTTAGGTTCAGGTTACCATGCCCACATGTACTACATCTTCAAGAATTATCCACCTCTAAAATCTGGTTGTGTACCAAGTCCAGTATTTCTTTTTCTTCCATGCTATGTGTCACGTCTACTTCTTTTTCTCTATACTTACTGATACCACCCTCTTATAGATTTTCATTTCCAATGCCTTCACCATGACAGAAGGTTTTTTTTTTACCCCACCCCGCTATTTTCTTATTTTAGTTTTTCAGTTAATAAGCATTTTTCCTTTCCTACCACACCTCATTTTAAATGAGAAAAATCACTCAATAAATATGCGTAATCAAGTGAAATTGAGTCCACTGTTGTTCATATAAAAAAGGTCTTATTTTGCATGTTGAATTCATTATTGTTCTTTTATGAGTTGGGGAGGATAGATCATCAGTCCTCAGGAATCATCTCTGGTCATTGCATTAATGGGACTTCTTATTATTTTAAAGCTATTTGTGTTTGGAGTGTTGTTTTTCTATAAATTGTTCTCTTCCTACATTGACTGCATCAGTTCACATAAGTCTGTACAGGTTTTTCTTATGGAAAAATGATTACTATCATATAACAGAATTTATGCAGCCTTTCCCCAATTGTTGTATTCCCCTCTTCCCCAGTTCCTACTTCTTTGCTATTTCACACACAAAAAATGCAGCTATTAATATTATAGTAAGTTTTTCTTCTTTTCCTTTTATTTCATTGGTATACTGATTTATTTGAGATATTCTAGATTAAAGGTTATATGCTATTTATTTAATTAGGGGGCATAGTTCTAAATTACTTTTTATGATGCTTGGTCCAATTCACAACTCCATCAACAGTGCATTAATGTGTCCCTTTTCCTGTATACACTCTAACATTAGTCATTTTTTTCTTTTTTGTCACCATTTCCTACTTCTGAGATGGAACTTCAGAGTTGCTTTAATTTGTATTTCTCTGATTATTAGTGGTTTGAACATTTTTTATGGGTGTTGAAAGCTTGGGTTTCTTCTTTTGAGAACTGCCTGTTTTTATCCCTCTATGACTTCTCTTTGGGGGAATAATTCTTATTCATATTAATTTGAATCAATTACATACATACATACATATGAAATTAGATTCTCTTTGAGACAAATTTGCTGCTAAGATCCTTCTCTTCCCTCTCTCTCCCCACCCATGAACTATCTCCCTTCTGGTTTTATCTACATTGGTTTTGTTTTACAAAACTTCAGTTTATTTAATTAGGATTGTTTTCTTTTATCTTCTGCTATTATTTCTAGTATCTCGTTTTTTCATGAATACCTTCCTGACCCATATGTTGGAAAAGTAATTTCTTTTTTGCTTCTCTACTTTGTTTAAAATATGACCATTAGGAAATAATATTAGTGTGTGGTATGAGGCCTTTCTCCAGGAACTTATGTTTTTGATTGAACATTAGGCTTGTAGTTTCCAAAATACTTATGTTACCTACTCAGTCTATTCCATCCATCATACACTTGCCAGTCAGTCTTAACCTTTGACGTCCACCTGGTATTGTTAAAATGAGAATGTCTCCTTTCATGATTTGAAATAGCACAATCTGCTATTTGTAGGCCATTTCTTGACACTGTTGGATCTGTGAACCTGAATTGGTTTTCAGCTGGTTATTTGATCTCAAATAGAGGGATCTGTGTAGTCTTATGCCGTGTTTTTATCTACATTGTTTCAATGCCTGGACAAATGTGGTTTAAAGCAAAGAATATTGGACTAATTAGGAGTCAGCATAATCTACTGATAATGAGCTGAGTGACCTTGAACAAATCATTTGGGGCATTGGGGATAAGAGGGAGAGGAGGTGTGAGGAAGGGGAAAGATACAATCATTTGTTAAGCACTGTTTTAAATGCTTTACAAATATTATTTAATTTGATCTCCTCAACAGCCCTCTGATCCTCATTGTATATTTAAGGAAATTGAGACAGATACAGGTTCAGTGACTTGCCCAGAGTCATATGTAAGTGTTTGAGGTTGGGTTTGAATTGGGGTTTATCTTACCTAGTTATCTTATCTACTAGACTTCCTAGGTGCCTCATATTCTACTTCCAGATCCCTTAGATTTTTTATTTTTGAAATAATGGAGTTGAACTTCACTACATCATATATAAAGGTTATTTGCAGCTTTAAAATTCTATGGTAATGTAATTATCTCTGTTCATTTTAATTCATCAGCTTCTTACAAAATGTTTATTTTTTATAAAGGGAAGCAGTATTCAAAGGACAGACTGGAATACAAAAGTAAATAAAGGTAGCTTTTACCTCACATTAATAGATAATGTGGTATAGGGTTCAGGGATTTGACCACACACACACACACACACACACACACACACAGACACACAGCCTACCTTTGCGAGCCCAAATGAATTGGTCAGTTGCTCTTTACCCTAGGCACCACTCTGTGACTGGAGATTGCAGAGTATGTGCCAGGCTGCATTGGTAGAGGGAATTCTTCGTGTTGGATTTACCTGTACCAAATGAAATCACAGAAGGGTCCGAACCCTTCATGTCATTTTCTAGAGACTTTGGAAAATCTATAAGGAAAATAAGATAATGATGCAAATAGTTTTACTGCACAATAAATATGAAAAGTATAAAAAAGGTACAAAGTGAAATGATGGCTTTGAAAGCCTTAAACATTCTATAGATGTTATATGCTCATTTTTGTGAGAGCACACCTTTCTTATGACCTTAACTCTTATGCCAGAGGGACAGTATGTTTACCTTCCCCACATTTCAATAGCCTACTTTCTTTTCATTTTGCTTTTTCCATTCTAACTGATTTGTGTCTTTTGGATTAGGAGAAGATAAGTTGTTTAGAAAAATGAAATGAGGTGTGGATCCAGTCATTTATCCTCCATGTTGAATATCCATTGGAGTCCAGTTATTAACTCTTAAGGGGGCCATCTAAAAGGAGTGATGAGCCCATTACTGTCAGAAAGCAAGTCTTTAAGTTCTATGAAAACTCTTCCATAAGGGTGAAATTAGTTCTGAGGGAGAGCCCAGAACTGTGGTACAAATCTAACAAAATAATTTTCAATGTACCATCGGTGACACTCCTTCCTAATTTGAAGAATTTACTATGGTTGTTCTTGATTATTCAAGGGTTTATTATCTAGCTTGTGAATTACCCAATTAGGACACCTTATTCATTTTCTTTTACTTTGCAGTTCCATTGAAAGATATGAAAGGGAGCAGTACTAGTCACATCAACTAATTAGCTTGCCATGAAGTTTTTAGGAAACACACTTTTGGTTAAAATCATAGTCATATCTTTTCAATAGCATTAAGTGCTAAGTGCATTACTTTATACTGTACATAAAAAGAGAAAAACGAGTGTGCCTGCCCTTAAGGATTTTACATTCTACCAGGTGTATATAATGTTTATGTATATAAATCAGTACAAAGTATGTACAAGTTTATTAAAAAAAATTGAAGAAGAAAGCATTAACAACTGTGAGAAGTTTGGTTGTGTGGGAATTAGGTTATACCATGTTGTGAAATGGATCTTGAGCTAAACTTTGAAGTAGCCAGGGAATGTGAGATATAGCTAAAGTGAAAATACATTCTAAACATGGGAAGTATTTCCTCAAATGCTCAGAGATGGGAAATGGAACATTGTGTATAGGGAACAGACAGCTAGCAGGTCATTTTGACTCCTTATGGATTTAATTTATCCTTTTAAAAGTTGCTTCCACAGCGACAACTTGAGAAAGTAAAGATGAGAGAGAGACACACACAAACACGTGTGTATGTAATCCCCTGTTTGGCATTGGTACGTAGCTTGTATGTATGTAGTTATTTTTATTTTGTATTTTTGTGTAGAAATGTTTTATTACCCAGAATTCTTATCCCCTCCCCTTTTTTTGGGTAATTTTTAAAAATTTATTTTAAATTTAAATACAAAACAAGAAAAGAAAAAAAAAAAGAACATTTCCGTGTACATAGCCAGCACAGAGGAGAAGATTCTATATAAAACAATAAATTTCCATTTCAAGAAAACCTATATAATAAACACTACATATTGTTTTCAAAGCTACCCAGATTTTTCTTTTCCTTCTAGGTTTTCTTTTGTTCTCTATTGTG
The DNA here is from genome assembly GCA_028646515.1 of Pseudochirops corinnae. Classification (NCBI taxonomy): domain Eukaryota; kingdom Metazoa; phylum Chordata; class Mammalia; order Diprotodontia; family Pseudocheiridae; genus Pseudochirops; species Pseudochirops corinnae. The sequence goes on from CM053587.1 coordinate 103,288,262, forward strand.
CATTTTTTTACTTTATTTTTTTTCTTCTCCCAATTTGCCCTCTACCCTAAAGATTATGATTAAACATGCATATCTCTCTCTCTGTATATCTATATATACCTATATCCATCTGTCTGTATCTGTCTATCGATCCATCTATCTATCTATCTCTACAAATATACATTCATATACATATATGTAAAACTATACTGTGTATGTTTCTACTTGTCATTTCTTTCTTTGGAGGTGGCTAGCATCTTCCTTCATTTGTTTGCGACTTTCCATGTTTTTCTAAATCAGCCAACTTATCATTTCCTTCACCACACCAGTATTCCAACACGATCACATCCTATCTAAGAGATTGTCTGTGTGTGTTTCTTCCCAATTTTCTGCATTCCTTCTATTCTTGGCTACATTGGTTTTATTTATGCAGAAATTTTAAATTTAAAATAATCAAAATTATCAATTTTGTACTTCAGCAATACTCTCATCTTATAATATAGTTTAAGATCTGATACTGCTGAATCTCCATTCTTCACATCTTTTTCCCCCTAGTTTCTTTGAAATTCCTGACCCTTTGTTCTTCTAAATGAACTTTGTTATTATTTTTTCTAACTCAGTAAGATAATTTTTTCAGCAATTTTAATTTAAATGGCATTGAATAATGCCATTCTGATGAGGTGTTTCACTTTGTCTTCTATTTTTTCATTCTTTTGATTTTATTTTCATATTTCTTGGTGTCTTAGTGTTCTAGCTTCCCATTGCCCAATTCTAGTTTTCAAGGAATTATTTTCTCCCTAAGTTTTTGATTCTCTCAAGTTAGTTGACTATCTTTTCATGATTTTCTTTTTCTTTTTTTCTTTCATAAATTAATTAATTTATTTTCTTGTTTATATCATTCATTTCCACAATATTTTGAGTTACAAATTTTCTCCCCATCTTTCCCCTACTCAACACCTCAAAACAGCCACCCCACTGTATAACCCCTCCCCCAATCTGGTCTCTCTTATGTCCTCCCCCTCACCCCTCTGACTTTCTGGTAGGGCAGGATGGATCTCCCTATGACTGTGCCTGTATATCTTAATTCCCAGTTGGATGTAGTTGTTAATAATAATAATATATACATATGTATTTTAAACATTTGATTATAGAACTTTAAATTCTAGATTCTTTTCCTTCCTCCCTCGTCACACACACCCACTGGAAGGACAGGCAATTAAATATAGGCTGTACATGTGTAATTATGCAGAACATTTCCACAGTGGGCATATTGTGAGAGACTGATTATATGCCCCTCCTTGCTATCCCATTCCCCC
>CM053587.1:103290056-103308135 GCA_028646515.1 Pseudochirops corinnae
GATTATACTAGCCCATACTCACTGTACTTCGGGTCATTTTCCTACTTCTTTTAGGCTCTTGTTTGTTTACTCTTTTTGCTAGATTTGTGTCTTTTAGGCCCAACACCCTTTGGATCTGGTGGCTGCTAAGTTCCAGTCCTCTTCACTGATGGACTCCCCCCCCCCCCTTTTGAGACAGGGACAGCATTACAACTTTTTTCAGCATGAAGCAGCTTGGGAAGCTGAAACCTTCGTCCCCTGTCCCCAAATGAATTTATGTCTTATCCATTAAGGGGGAATGATAAGATCTGGGATGCTTTGTTGTAACCTCAGTTTGTAAAATCTCACTTGTGTTTGGGCACCTATGTATGTAACATCAGTTTGTAATAAGCCTGTGTAATTAAGCTGTAAAAGTCACACTTTCCTTCAGCCATAAAGGCAATAACTTTAACTCTGCCTCTCCCCTGCCCCCAGCCTCTTCCCTGAGCTAGTGGCTTCTCATAAACACATTGTCCAAGCATTTAATCAACAAATGCTTAGTTTAGAGACCCCATTATTCTTAGTGACCAGCTGTACTTAGGAACCTTGAAAAACAGAGATGATGACTCCCTCCCAAGATGGGACCTCCTGAAACCCCTAATCAGTCTAGCTTCCAAACTTGGCATCTCTTGAAACAACCAGGCCTATCCTCCCAATAAGCCATAGTTGGACCTATGTCACTCATCCTTGACCAGAAGTTACCTAGTGATGTGTCAAGGCAAAAACCACACCCCTCAACTCCCCTCCCCTCTGATTTCTCCCAGTGAATTATGGGCAGTGCATCTGTGCAGTGAATATAGAAAGTGCATGTCCCTCCCCAACTCCTCCCTAACCCCTCCCAAACTCCACCCCCTACCCACCTGGCTAGCATAAATTAACCCTTCTGCTCTGGGGGCCTCAGCCTCCCCCCCTCCCGGATTTTTCAGTGGTTGGACTGCCCGCTTCTCGCAAGATTCTAATAAAGAGACCTTTCTCTATTTTCACCTTGAGCTGTCTCCGAGTAATTGATTTAGGAATCTCTTTATCCCACACAGGAGTGCAACAGCTTTACCCAATTCCTGTTTATTTCTGGTGTTCTAGGTTCACTCTGAGGCAATGTTGTGCCTTCTTTTACGCAGAAAATTTGGAGAGCTAAAAGTTTTCTGACCTACTTTAACATCTTCCAATAATCCTCTCCAACCAGGATTCTTCCTAAGAGCATTTGTTCCTAAGATCCTTCATGTCCTATCTGGCTGTACACTTTTGGAGTTTCACATCATGCCCCAATAACCTTATCATCCTGCAAGATCTCTTCAACCTTGGAATGCCCAACTCCTCAATACCCCATCTCCCTAGCCTATATGTTGGACTTCGCTCTTGCTACCTTGTCTCTCTTTCCATCAATACATGTTCTGATGTCTTCTATTCTTATTTTTGCAGTCAAAAGTCATTCTTGGTAATGCATTGCAGTCTGTTTATCCTCATTATTCACCTTTCCATTGCCTTTTTTGGCTATCTACATCTTTATTTCTTCTGAAATTGTCATTTTTCCACAGTTTGTAATTATGTAGCATAATTGAGAGAATATTAGTGAAGTTGGGCTTTTAAAACAGCAAGTAGATAGAGAGCATTGGAACAATTTCCATTCACCAGTTAATCCAGTCTGATCTTTTCGTATTCAACTGCAAGTTCAGATCATTGTGCATCTGTGATGCTTGTATAAGACTTGACATGATGGAGTAATTCAGTGGGTTGTGCATACAGTTATATGTAATAATTTGGCAATAAGGTTTTTTCCTCCTTTTTGTGATTCCAATGTTTAGGGCAAGGCTGATCTATGTCTTTCAAATGAAAATGATTAAATCCTGCTAGTGTTGTGCAACTTAATGTTGTTAGTGTAACAATATTATCTGTAAAGAGGATCATTTGGTGAACTTTAGCATTATCATTAGGGAAATCCTTTTATAAAAATGATGTTCAGGGTATCCTCAATGATATTGGAATATGTCTTTCATCATCATGTTTCCTATGATGTTCAAATGATTGTTTTGATAATATTGATGTTCAAATGATTGTTTAACACTGTTAGCATTTTAGTTAAGCAACACCTAGCAATAGGATCTTACATGAATTTTGTATATATGTGGTATTCAAGATTCTGTTTTGTTTTACCTAGTAAAATGTTTTTTAATTCCCCAGTTGATAGGTGTAGCAGGATCAGCTATTCTTTGTGTTTTTTAGCTCAAGAGATGATCGGCTATCAGAAATTGTGTTCAAAGGCCTGACTGTTCCTTTGTTAGGTTTTTCTCAAGGACTTCCTCAGTGTATGCATAAATCAGTCACATAAAAATTTCAAATAAAAGTCGACTTAAGTGTCAATAGATGTTAATGCATTCTTTATTCCTTTTTTCCCATTCCCATCCTCATTTTTTTAGCCTGTGGGTAGTTCAAATGGGAGAGTCTTCATTTGGGATCTTCTGCATTGTTTTGGAGTTTTCCCTTCTTTTGAGATATCTTGAAAGTTGTTAATAAACAATTCAAATAGTTCTTTTTAAATAATCATCTCCATCATGAATATTGTTTATGTATATTTGGTCAGGCCCAGTTGCCTTTGCCTCTTGCATTTTCTTCAAGACATGTAATATCCATTATATATCAGGTCCTAAAGAAGTATGGTCTAAATGTGGTCAACATTTCTATTCATTATTCTTTTGGAGACTATCACTGTTTTAATCAAGTTAGGTTCTGGTTACTATAGTTGCAGACAGTGTTGTAGTCAACCTCTTAATCCTTTTTCCTAATTTAGCATTGATTTTGACTTTGATCTGATAGCACACTAGACAGTTAGTTCTAAAATTACTCCTGTATTGCTAACCAGTTATTTCTGTTAAGATATGCTAATTTTATACATTTTTATTGCTTTTCATTACCCTCCATGTCCAGTGCCTTCATTTTTGCCAAAAATATTTACAGTATGTAAATGTGAAGTCTCTTAGTAGTTGTTAATTCTGAACCACATTTTCATCATCCTACCCTGTGTTAACCTGTACAAGAAAATACCTCCATATTGTTGCATATATTGACTTTGGGGGAAACTTTTAAAGTTATTTAGGTAATTTCACTATTTCAGTCTTTGGAAGAGAAATTTTTGTACTTTTTTCTTTCTTTCAGATAGCCTGTTCCTTGACCAACTATCTCTTTAAATCTAGTGAGAATAACAGCAATTAAGTACAGTACCATTGATCCATACTGTTTACAAAATTCAGGAGGGACTCATAAAAAGAGTTGTAGACCATTTGTGAAGCCATCTGGATTAGTCTCTTGCTTTCCTTTGCTCATTCTTTACCCACACTGTTCATTTCTGATTGAAAGATCTGTCTTGAGTCACTAATTACAAAGACACTGTCAACATCTTTTCTTTAATGAAAATATTTTCTAAAAGACTGGCTGTGTAACTATGTCATGAATGTAGAAGTATTTTCCTGTTTCTTTGACTTTCTGCTGTGATCCAGGGAGTGCTGCTTCTTCTCTCCTGCCAAGGCACCCCATTCTCCCCAGCTGTTGACTCCCAAAGTCAACAACAAAAAATTTTTTTGAGCAACCTCCATTGTACAAGACATTTTATCAAATTCCTTGAGTAACATACCAAAAATATGATAAAATAAGGTCCCTCAAAAGCTTTTCAATGCTTTTTCTTCTGTCTCTTATTTGAGACATCTTGATTTTTCTATAATGCCAATGGTAAAAAAAACTTTTAAACATTTTTTGACAAAGGTTGTGTATTATAAGTGGTACCCTTCATCTCCTACCTCAAGAGAGAGCAAATTAGGAGAGAACTTGAACAAAGCTCCATAGTTAGTCTGAGATATAGAGCTATAAGGCAAAATATAATTTGATATACACCATAACGATGGCAGTGTTTGTCATGAAGGTAATCGGCATTGATACAAAAATTTACCATCTTTTGTCCAGGTTACTTAAATTCCAGAACCATGCCTGACCATTAAACGGGAAGTAAGCTTTGCAGACATTTGCGGTTGTGAGGTAAATTGTGTCTCTTTTTCAAAGAAAGTTATTGCAGCAAAGTAAAATTAACCATTGAGTAGAGAATGAGAAGGAATGGAACTAACCCTACAATGGTTCAGGAAATCTGTTCTTTTCTCTCCTGTTCCACTGGCTGAGCTTCATTTCCTGTGTCTTAATCTGCTTTCCAGCAGATAGGCCAATCTGAGGTATCAGCAAGGCAGCAGCACTCACTGAAATGGACACTATCACTACTCTCACTGTTTTTATTTTTCCTTGTTTAGGGAAAGAACACGTGATGGTCTGTGTGTGAGAGAGATATGTGGTGTACACAAGCATACTCATCTCTATTCTGAGAAAAAAATTAGCATTTCAGAAGTACCCATGGATAGTGAAGAAACTGTATAAAAATGAATGGTGATTTCCTTGAGAATTAAATCTTAAGCTTTTTTCTTTTGAATGCTCTGGTTCCTTAGAAAGAAGACTATGCCATTTTCCTTTCTCACTTGTTCCTCTCTATACCCACCTTCTCTGTACAGGCTGCTTCTTATAATACAAAGCTGAGCTTTACCTCATTAGGCAGGCCAGAGGTGACTGATTCATTTCAATAAAAGATTTATTGAACAGCTGATTCTTCATATTTGTGAACCAATGTGACTGTATATAACATTGTCAACTCCTTCCTCCAGTTTCTTTCACTTAGTGAAAGTTGTGGCCTCTGTGTAGTGCAAGTCTGTTCAGAGACATAGCTTTTAGTAACTTTTTTCTACCTCCAGAAACATATCCAGAGAGATTTTAGTTGACTAGGATCAAAATACTCCTGTGAGAGCTTTGTTTATCACTGTACCCAGTAGAAACTTTCTTAAAGAATTTTTTAAAAATAAACTTCCCACACTGTGAATTTTCAGTCATTTTGGAGGCTCACTGTTTCTGCATTTCTTATAGTTAAATATTAAGTGAAATTTAGTGTATAACAATGGTGCTATTATTACCCTGTTACTCAAGCAGATACTGAACTTTTATTGATGTCTTTTCCTCTTCTTTGTTCATTTATTCAGTCAATTCTTAAGTTGTATAAGTTGTCCATTAAAATGGGATTGTTATTTCATTCAACAAGAATTTTTTTACATGCCTGCTATGTACCAGGCACTTTGCTAGGCATGATAGATACAGATACAAAGAATGAAACCATCCCTTCTCTCAAAAAGCTTACATTCTTATATGTATATGTATGCATATAATGTTTTCTTATTCACATACATATACAAATATATACATATATGTATACATACATACGTGGATATACATAATACATAGACACAGAAAACCAAGAGAATATATTTTCGTGATGTCATTTTTTTTCAGTTCTCTCTGACTCTTTGTGACCCCATATGGGGTTTTCTTTGAAAGATACTGGAGTGGTTTGTTATTTCCTTCTCTGGCTCATTTAACTGATGAGAAAACTAAGGCAGACAGAGCTAAGTGACTTGGCCAGGGTCACACAGCTAGTAAATGTCTGGGATCACATTTGAACTTGGGTCTTCCTGACTCCAGACCCAGCTGCACCAACAGTTAGCTGCCTAAAGAGAATATATACAAAATAAATACAAGGTGGCAGCTCAGGTAGTTGGGGGGGAAGGTGGATCAGGACAAATATTCTGTAGAATATGGTGATTGAGCTGTGTCTTGAAGGAATAGAGGGATTCTGTGAAGTGGAGGTGAGGAAGGAATATATTCAACTTATGGGGGATAGCCAATACAAAGTTAAATGGATGAGAGATGGACTGGTGTGTTTGAAGGACAGTATAAGGAGGACCTCAGTGTTGGAGTGGAAATGATGGGGCAAAGTGATCGCTCCATCTGAGAATTTGTGATTGAGAAGAAGAAAGCTGTGCATAGTCTGTCATACACCCTAGACTTTGGCAGAATGGATTTTGAAGAATTCAGGGAAAGGGTAAGTAGAACTCCATGGACTAAAATTTTACAAGAGATGTCAGCTTTGGAGGGATGAGAAGCCCTCAAAAATGAAATACAGAAGCAACAAAGAAAGGCAATTCTGATATGATGGAAAGGTCTAGTGGTTGCTTACCACCAATAGGGAGGTGTAGAGGTCGTCATGACATTTAAAACCCTTAGATTTTAAATAGACATGGGCAGGCACAGAAACAAACACAGGCAGTAGATATATACTAAAGCATGACATAAGCCTATAAGAATCTTGTCAGCAGTTATTAATGTTCAAAAGAAGCTTAGGTTGGTTAGGAAAGCCAAGGAAAATGAGAAATATCTTTTTAGATTTATTGAGGAAAAGAGATCAAAGGAGAAGGATGGCTGCTTGGGGGGGAAGGCACAGCTGCTCCATTCTTAGTTTATATCTGTTTTCTTTATTAAAAAAAAAATGACCTTTGAATAGTAGAAGACTGAACAAAAATGACTAATAGGCAATCAAAACCTAGGATATAAGGAACTATAGTAAGAGTACCTAATTACCTTGGATGAATTCAAGTCATTAAGCTCAGATGAACTGCAGTTTTCAGATATTAAGATAATTGACAGATATGATTGTTTTTCCACTCAGTGATCTATGATAAATTGGGGAAGGCAGGAGAGATACTATAAGATGAGAAAAGTGCGAAAGTTTTGATTTTCACAAAAGGAAAGAGACTAGAGTCTAAAGTATAATCTGATGAGGTTCACTTCACTTCTTAGCTAAATGCTATTGAATTATTACAAGGTTAATCACTAACCATCTAGATCAGGGAGTGTTAATCAGAAAGAGCCAGCATGACTTTACCAAGAAGAGACCACGCCAGAATAACTTTCCCTCCCTTCCCCTCCCATCCCATGTCTTCCTTTTTGACAAGGTTACTATGTCAGGTGAATGTATTTTATTAAGAATTTAGTCTTTTGTGCTTCTTTTTTTGGAACAAAATGGAGAGATACTAATTGTATGGCCAGACCTAAAGATTATACAGTGATGGTTCAGTGTTTGTTTGGCAAGAGGTTTATGGTGGAGTGTTCTACAGATATATTGTTGGCCTACTGCTGCTTAACAGTTTTTATCAATGACTTGAATAACTGTATATATGCCATGCTTATCAGATATGCAGAGAAGGTAAGTTAAAGGGCATAGCTAATACTTGAATGATAGTCAGGATGCACAGTTAGCCCTTATTTGAGAGAAAATAGGCTTTTCTTTCCTGGTGCCTGAGCATAGGGTGGTAGCTGTAGAGAGGCATATTGAAGCATATTTTAAGAAAACCTCCCTAGCATTGAGAGCTGTCCAAAACCTACAGTAGGTGGGCTACTTCAAAAGTTAGTGATCACCCTCTTTACTTGAGTGTTTTAAGCAGTCAGTGCTTTAAGGACTTTTAAAAGCGGGACTGTTTTCCTGGTATTTTGGAGAGGCAGTGTTTTTTTTGTTTTTTTTTCACTGTTCTGGATTGTAAGCTGTAGCCTTGGATGTTCCTGGAACTGGAAAGTTTTGCAGTTCATTAATATCTCTAACATCTTTTTATTTCTTCTTATTTCTCTTGTTAACATTTTGGTTTAGACCCCAAACAGCACTTAACTGAGTTCCTGCAAATAGCTTCATAACTAGTTTTCCTGCTTCAGTCTCCACACTAGAATTCAGCCTACACATTAGCACCAGACGAATCTTAAAATCAACTCATTTTTACCTCCCTGCTGAGAAACTTTCAATTGGTTGCCTTTTGTATAATTTCCAAACTCTTTAGCCTGGCACATTCTGGTCCCAGCCTACCTTTTCATTCTAGCCTCCTCCTACTTCTGAACATACACTGTCAAATTCAGCCAATCTCACTATTTCCCTAGGCCTTTCTACTTAGGAATCTTTGCATATTTTCTTTTGCCTTGACTGGAAAGCTGTCTCACCTCTCCCTTGTCTAGTCAAAATCTACACATCCTTTAAGGCTTATTATGAAATGCACCATTTTCTATTAGGCTTTGCCTCATTATGCCAGTCCCTGGTTACTTCCCTTTCCTCTGAATTCCTCAAGTATTTACTATATATGCACATACAACCTATATCAAAATGTTTACAGTCTTAGGGAGGTGAGAGGTTAGGGAGGGAGGGAGAAAATTTGGAACTTTAAAAAAATGCATGTTAAAAATTGTCTTCACATGTAAGTGGGAAAAAATAAAATATTTTTTAAAAAGTATTTTCTGTATGTTATTTGTTTGGTGATTATTATATAGTATCTTATGTTGTCAGTTATTTTATCTCCCCAGCTAGACTGGAAACTCCTTAAGAGAAGGCGTTCTTTGTTTCCTATAGTACTTAGCATAGCGACTTGCTCTTGGAGGTGCTCAAGCAGTATTTATTAAATTAGTTGTCAAAATTTATTTTTAGAATTCATTTTGAAAGACATTAAGTAAGATTCACTCTGAAAGAACTATGTCTGAGCCTTTCCTGGTCCAAGTTGAGACAGGAAAAGTCATTGCTGGTCATTGTGTTTAGAAAACAGCTCTTCTGTAGTAAGGGTGGCTGACCATGACTTTTCTCAAGGGACATCTTCATGAAGCCTTTCTTGAACCCCTCAGCTGCCAGCATCTTTCCCCTAAAATATTTACCTCAAATTTATTTTGTAACCATTCATTGATGTAAATCTTATCTCTTCTGAAAGATTACAAGCTTCTTGAGGGAGCACTGGTTTTGTTTTTTATTTGTTTTTATCTCCCCAATACCTACCCGGCTACCTAACACATTGTAAGCGCTTACTAAGCGCTTGTTGATCGACCAATTATTTAAATTTTGAGAAATCTTTTTCCATTCTAAATTTGGTTTCTGGGACTTTACCACACATGTTTTGTCTGTATCCCCTCATCATTCTAGCTCCCATAGTTAATTCTGTAGATAGTAGAACCTTGAATAGCTTGAGCCCTCAGTGATTTTCCACCTATCCACCTGTTGAAGCTGGACAGTAACATTGGGGGAATTTATTTAGCACCTCTACATGTTGTGTAAGCAGAGAAGTCCTCCCAGCAATTCATACAAGTTCTAACCCTGCCTTTTAAAGGTCACTTCTGTCTGAGTCAGTTCTTAAAGTTCAAGAGGAAATAAACTGCTTAGAGTTGGCATTTTTCAAGTCAAGTGTCAACTTTCCAAGCCCCTGTGTCTGAAGTGTGGAGGAAAAGAGATTAATAAGTGAGTTGCACTGTTGACATAGTGATTGGTGAGCAGATGCTTCCTTTTAACTTTTCTTTCTGTGGTTGGGGAGGTGGGAAAGGGTAAGAATGCAGACTAACTTCTTAAAATATATTTTGTTTTTGTTACTTTAATCTAATTTTCTCCTTTTGCTTTGCATTGTACAAGCATATATAAGCTATTTAGAATTGTTGATTAGTCTCTTGACAGCATTAAGAGAGCTTGTCAACTTCATTTAAGTAGGATACTTGGTGTACTTTGTAATGGTCTCCACCTCCATTGTTCCCCACTTGACAGGGAGCCCTGTCACAAGGTGGGAATACAATGAAACTCTAAGAGTCAGTTGAATTCAGAGTCCCAACGAAAGTGCCACACCTAACTGCATATTGACTTTTTGTCTTTGGGTAGTAGACAGTAAAATCAATGAGGAAATAAACAGGAGAAATGGGCTTTATTAATCAGGTATGGCACAGGCAGCTGGAAGTATTATAATGGAACACAGGTGTTGATCGAAAAGAGTGTTGAGCAAAGACAATCTCCTCTTTCTTAGTGAAGTGCTATTATTGATTGTGGGCAGTCTTGGGTACAGCAGCATCAAAGCTGCTAATTGGGCTATTGGGTAACTCTAAAGAGAGAGTTGAGATCATTCTGGCTTATCTTTTAACTGCTTGTTTCTCTTGGCATGCTGTCTCAATATAGTTTAAGACCTCCATATTTTCTGTCTCTTTTCCTTCTTATCCACCTATCATCCACTGCTTTATTTTTTAATTCTTAGCCCAAAATAACATGCTTCTATGGTCTCTCTTTTTATTTCGAGAAGGACTTATAATTCAGTTTTTTAGTTAAGTTGATATTTATCTCATAGATTTAAAAAAATCAAACCATTGTAAAAAATTGTATCAGATTTCTCCATTGCTTTTCCATGTGCACCAGTATCCAAGCAAATGACAGCTCCTCTATCCAGCGAGGCCTGTCCCTTCCCTTTCATCAAATAGACCTTCCTTCTTTCCCTTTATTTCATCTTGCATATTCTGTCTCCCTACGTAATATCACCCCACTAGAAATGATAGTTGTCCTTTCCACCAGAAGTGTCATTTCTTCAGTGACCAGCTCATTCATTGCTTACTCTGTGTAGCCTTTTGTTATTTGTGTAGTGTTGCACCAAACATTCTTTTCTTCCAGACTCTGGTTATTATAATAGAAAAAGCAGTAGATGAGTGTGAGTCAGGAGAGCAGGGTTTTCATTGCATTTTCATTACTTACCACTTGTGATATCTTGAGCTGGTTGCTTCAGCTCTCTGATCATCATTTTCTTCCCCTGTAAAATGGATATGATAATACTAGCATTACCTGTACAAAATTCTTGTGAAGCAAGTACAATATAAACCTTAATATCAAATGACAAACAGTAAAAATCACCTTCCCTGACATTTCTGTAGCAGTTGCCATTTTTCTTCCATTAAAACTCCCTTGGACATCTTTTCCCTTGAGGTTGGTGGTATTGCTCTATCTTGGAACTTTGACTTCTCTGAAAGTTCTTTTACTATCTTCTTACAGTTCCCCTTTTCACTCTCTTTTTCTACCAGTATACATTCAGCAAGACTCTGTCATCAGCCTTCTTTTCTTTTCCCTCTATACTTTTTCCCTCAGCCTAATCACTTTGAAGAATTTTGCCATCACGGCCATGACTGAGTCCCATCTCGAGCCTTTATCTTTTTCGCAAACTCCAGTGTTGAATTATCACTTACAGAAATATCAGTACTTGGCATATCTATAGTTTTTCTTTTGTTATTTCAAACCAATGATATATTCAATAATCAATTGACTTCTTTCCCTTTCCTTACCCGAAAGCTCTCCCTCCTACTTCTTTGCTTCTTTTAATAGTACTGTCTTTCTTTTAGTTATCCAGACTCCAAATCGTGGAATTATCTTTGTTTCTGTTTTATGAAGTCTGTCACCTTATTCTTCAGATTCTAGTTCTGGCCCTTAGAGTTTCTAGATGGGTCACCTTCTCAGATCTTCAGATTTCTCCCAAGTTAAGTGGTAGTTATTCCTACGAGATTGTTGTGAGGAAATTTTTTTTTTAAACTTAAAGCACTAAATAAATTTAAATAGTTATTATTTGTAGGGAATCTGCCTTTTTTGTGCATCTCTCTCCCCCTTTATAAATGTTTATTGAAAAAAGTTAAAATGTCATAATTTTTATAGCAAGTGTCTCTGGTAAAGGCCTCATTTCTTAAATATGTAGAGAACTGAGTTAAATTTTTAAGAATACAAGTCATTCCCCAGTTGATAAATCATCAGACGATTTGAATAAGCAGCTTTCAGATGAAGCAATCAGAGCTATCTATAGTCATATAGAACAAATACTCTAGATTACTGTTGATTAGAGAAAATGCAAATTAAACAACTCTTTTACCAACTCACAGCTATCAGATTAGCTAATATGACAGAAAAGCAAAATGATAAATATTGGAGGGGATGTGGGAAAATTGGGACACTAATGCACTATTGATAGAGTTGTGAACTGATCCAGCCATTCTAGAGGGCAGTTTAGAAATGTGCTCTAAAAGCTATCAAACTGCATAACCTTTGATCCAGCAATACCACTATTAAGTCTCTGTCCCAAAGAAATCAATAAAAAGGGGGAAGGATCTACCTATATAAAAATATTTATAGCAACTCTTTTTGTAGGGGCAAAGAATTGGAAATTGAGGAGATGCCCAATTGATTGGGGAGTGGTTGAACAAGTTGTAGTATGTGATTATAATAGAATACAAGCAGGCAGGTTTCAGAAAAACCTGGAAAGACTTACATGAACTGATAATGAGTGAAGTGAGCAGAACCAGGAGAATGTTCTACACAGTAACAGCAATATTATATGATGATCAACTGTGAATGCCTTAATTATTGTCTGCAATACAATGATTGAAGACAATTCCAGAGGACTCATGATTAAAAGTGCTATGTACCACCATAGAAAAAACTGATAAGAGTTTGAATGCAGGTCAAAGCATATTAATTTTTTACTTTTGTGTGTATGTGTGTGTATGTGTGTTTCCCTCTTTGAATCTGTATCTTCTTTTACAACGTGACTAATTTAGAAATATCCTTTGCACGATTGCATATGTATAACCCATATCAAATTGTTTAAGGTCTCAAGGAGAGGGAGGGAGAAAATTTTGAACTCAAAATAAAAAAAAAAAGCTTAAAATTGTTTTTATATGTAATTAGGGGAAAGTAAAATATTTAAAAGATTAAGATTTCACTTGATTCTGAGAGAATTGGAGATACATGTAATTGTCATCATTAGGTTATTGAATATCACCAGTGATTATTTGTATACAAAAAGTAGCATAAAAGTTTTCTAATGGATATATAAGTTATAGGTAAATATCTGAAAATGAAGTGGTAACGATTCATAGTAACAATGAAAGATGGCATATATTAGCAGCAAGAGTACTATACTGGTCATGTTGAAAATGTCTAGAAGAAGTTTTCTAGTACCTTGAATGCTGCCCTAGAAAGGATTCTAACATCATAGATTCAGATCTGGAAAGGACCCCTAAAGGTATCTGACCCTTTCATTTTACAAATGAGAAAATTGAGGCACAGTGATGTAAAATGACTTGCTGAGGATCACACCTGAGATAAGATTTGAGATTGGAAATTAAAGTTTTCTGACCCTAATGCATGTACAACATGCCATACGGAACATAAAAAATGATTCCTATAGGTTTAGAACTAATCTGTTCATCATGAGATATACTATATATATGAGTGCATAATAATGAGATCACAGACTGAATTTTAAGAAATTCAAGTATAATGAATAAAAAATGAAATGGTTTTGTCTTGCAGAATGTAGAGGGTCAGCTTACAGTTTTTTCATGTGTTACAAAGGTCATACTATTAATGATACCTTATTATCACACTTGTTTCAGGAAGTGAGAATTCACCCATCTTTTTCTTACCTTAGTGAAAATTTCTCAAACTGGAATAGCATAGAGATTGAGTACTCTTTCAAATGCCTGATTTCTCTATTAAATATTCATTTGCAGGAGATTTCTTGTCACATAGTAATGATGCTTTTAAAAATTTAGAAACATTGATGTAGTGAGATTGATGGTCTGATGCTTTGAATTTAGTCACTTCAACAGTTCTTACATATTTAGGCAGCTTATTGTGTCTTATTGTTGGTATTTTCACTTGACTTTTGAGTTCAACAGTTTTGGAGGGAAGACCTGGAAAGGCCAAGTTGTGTGATGCCATGTAAAATTTTTTGGATTTAGAAGATCTGCCTCTGTTAAGATCCTGATTCTGACCCTTGGTTTTTTGACCTTGAACAAGCCACTTAACTACTTTGCCTTGGTCTCCTCAACAGTAAAATGTGGGAATTATACTAGATGGCCTTAAGTTTTCTTCTACCTCTAAATCAATGACCTCTGAACATTTGGAGTGGTGCCTGGTAGGAATGAGGCAAAAATTACAGATGTGTAGCTTAAAGTTGCTGTCCAATGACATGATCAAATACTGTTTATTCATTGATTAACCACGTTAACCCCATTTCCCACCCCTGCCCATTTCAGTGAACTTCAGTGGTTCCTTACTACATCCAGCATCAAATATTAAATTCTCTTGTCTTCTAAAGCTTTCATTACATGACTTACTTTTTCTGACTTCTTATATGTTGTTCCCCTCCAAAGACTCTATAATTCGGTAAATATTAGCCTCCTTGCTATTCCTTGAACACAATATTCTATCTCCCGACTTTATTCCTTTTCAGTGGCTCTTTATGCCTGGAATTCTCTCCTTTCTCATCTTCACCTCCTGACTTTTTTGCCTTCCTTCTCATCCCAGTTAAAATATTAACTTCTGCAAAAAGCCTTTTACAATTCCCCTTAATGTTAGTGCTTCCTCCCCAAGATTATTTACCATTTGCCCAGTATATATGTTGTTTATGCATGATTTTTGCATATTGTCTGTTCTATTAGACTTTTTTTAGGTAACTTTTTTCTTTGGTGCCAAGAACTGTTTTTTGTCTTTTTTTCTTTATATGTCTAGCACTTAGCAACATTGCCTAGTGCTTAGTATGTGTTTAAAATGCTTTTGCCTTGACCTGACATTTGTTGTTCTTTTACCATATGTAATTTATTTACTTGCTTGTTCCCAAGAAAAGTGGAGGCTACCACTGAAATGAACTTTATCTTTTCTAATAGTATATCTGGAACAAAAAAGTGATTGCCCAATTACACAAAATCAGGTGATGAAAGAGAATAGGGAGATATACTGATTCCTATTTTGTTTTCATCTTCTTTGATAAGAAAGTTATTCTTCAGAAGGAAAAAGGTAGAATGAATTTAGCTAAGAGGAAATTTAAAATAAAAGATAGGAAGAGAGGATCTTGCAGCTCTAAATTATTTCACCTCCTCTATACCAAATAAAATACATCCCAATGTAATCATTGAACTGTAATGTTTGTGTTGTAGAGAGTGAAAGAGGACTGAAAAAAATAAAGACAAATGATATTTTTCAGTAAAAGAAAGAAGTAGATTGTGTAAACTACAGACCAGTGAACTCCATCTTGAGCCTTGCCAAAATTCCAAAATACATCGTTCATTCAATGGCCCTAACCACCTGTGGAAGTTCATCGCTAGGAGCAAGCATAGGTTCAATAAGAATAGATAATTCCAGATAAAACTTATTTTTAAAATATATTTCACTAAAGGAATGTAAGTCCATATTGTAGATGTAACATTTAGATTTTTGGAAGGTTTATCACAAAGTATCTTGTAGTATTTCAGTAGTTGAATGAAGAAAGCATTTATTAAGCACTGTTTATACCAGTAGATAAGTAAGACAATTTTTGCTTTCTAGGAGCTCGTGTTTTAGTGGGTGAGACAACACATAGGGATGGTTTCAAGTCTAAGTTAGAGGGGAAGGTCCCATGGTCCTTAGGACACAGTGAC
Source organism: Pseudochirops corinnae (assembly GCA_028646515.1). Lineage (NCBI taxonomy): Eukaryota > Metazoa > Chordata > Mammalia > Diprotodontia > Pseudocheiridae > Pseudochirops > Pseudochirops corinnae. The sequence goes on from CM053587.1 coordinate 103,305,213, forward strand.
AATGCCATTATTTGCACTGATAAAATCATGTATGATTTTGATGTACAACCTTAAAGTTCCTTTTGGGTGTAAAATTTTGCTTGTTAATTTGATAGAGTTAAACATTACCATCTTATGCTTCACTAATCAATCAATGTCCAGAATGAAAGAATGATATTTCTGGTGTATTCTGAATTGGTCTGATCATATCTCAGCTATTGCATTTATTCCTTAATGTGACAATATAGAAAGAATATTGGCAAACTTGCACTTGCAGAGGAGAGTACCGAGTAGCATGAGAAGGCCAGTAAAATGGTGAGAATGATGGTTTTTTTAGTCTCATGAAGAGAATAATAGATATCTTCAAGTATTTGAAAGGACATCTTGTGGAAGAGGGATTAAGGTTCAGAACTGAGATAAAATGTAAGTGAGGCAGACTGTGGTCAATGTAAGGAAAAACTTAGTAATAATTAGAAAAGTCTAAAACTAAAATGAGTTACTTCAGAAGGCAGTGAGTGGAGTTCCCATAACTACAGGTCTCCAAGTAGATGACTTTTGTGGAGAAGATTCCTTTTCAGGTCTGACTTTAATGATTTCAAGATGGATCTCTGGATCCCTTTCAAATTTTGTGATTCTCAAAGCTGAGAATGAACAAATAGATATGTGGAACCAGCTCTCAGAAAAATATCAATCTACTGTGCATCTGCTTCTCTATAAATTCAGGCTTACTGACATTCAAATTTTCCCTGCTGGGGTTACCCTCTGCATCCTTTTTCAAGACCCTGAAAAATATAGACATCTTGTCTTTTTGCACAAAACTTAGAAAAAAATGAAACTTAGTTATGATTTGAAGTAAAGACTATCCAGAATTTGGATTATGTTACTAACTCCATAGTGCCCGTCTTATTTTCTTTTTTTTTTTAAATTTAATTGACTTGTTTATTTACTTTTAGTTTACAAGATTCAGTTTCACACTTCCTCCCTCTCACCCAAGTTTAGTAACAAGTTCAGTAACCTGTGGCATGCAATCAAGTATAGGATCTACAAATACTTTCACTTTGGACATTAGTCTGGTTGTATAGAAGGGTTGCAACCAATGGAGTGAACAATGGGAAAAAAGAAAGAAACCAAACATGAAAAAGAATGATAGCATACATTGCTTCAGTCTCCATTTAAACTCTGTTCTTTCTAGATCTTTCTCTGAATGTAGATATCTCCTTCCATCTTGGGACTTGTAGAGTTGTCTTATAACTGTGCGTTGCTGAAAAGAGTCCAGTTTATCAGAGTTGGTTGTCACACATGCGATGTGTCTGTGATTGTGTACAAATTTTTCCTGGTTCTGCTCTTCTCACTTAACATCAGTTTGTATGAGCCTCTCCAGATAAATATAAAGATCGTCTCCTCCCCATTTCTTATAGCACAATAGTATTCCATTTTATTCATATACCACAACTTGTTTGTCCATTCCCCAATTGATGGGCATCCCCTTAATTTCCAGTTTTTTGCCACCACAAAAAGAGCTGCAATAAATATTTTTGTATATATGGGTCTTCCTCCCACTTCTATGATCACTTTGTGATACAACCCCAGGAGTGTTATTACTCGGTCAAAGCCTATGCAATTATTTATAGTCCTTTGTGCATAGTTCCAGATTGCTCTCCAGAATGGTTGTATCAGTTCACAGCTCCACTAACAAGTTTTCCAATTTTTCCACCTCCTCTCCAGCATTTGTCACTTTCCTGTTTTGTCATCTTAGCCAGTCTGACTGGTGAGATGTGGTACCTCAAAGTTGTTTTGATTTGCATTTCTTGAATCGATATTTAGAGCATTTTTTCATATGTTTATAGATATCTCTAATTTCTACCTTTGAAAATTGCCTGCTCATATCCTTTGACCATTTATCAATTAGGGAATGACCTGTATTCTTATAGATTTTTACTTAATTCCCTGTATATTTTAGAAATGAGGCCTTTGTCAGAGAAACTGGTTATAAAAATGCTTTCCTAATTTCCCACTTCCCTCTTAATCCTGGTTACATTGGCTTTGTTTGTACAGAAACTTTTCAATTTAATGTAAGCGAGATTATCCATTTTGCATTTTATAATGCTCTCCAACTCTTCTTTGGTCATAAAGTCTTCCCTACTCCATAAATCTCACAGGTGAACTATTCCTTGCTTCCCCAGATTACTTACAGTATCACCCTTTATACCTAGATTGTGCACCCATTTAGACTTGACTTTGGTGTACGGCTTTAGATGATGGTCTATGCCCAGTTTCTGCCATACTATATTCCAGTTTTCACAGCAGTTTTTGTCAAATAGTGAGTTCTTATTCCAGAAACTGGGGTCTTTGGGCTTATCAAACAGTATATTACTGTAATCGTTAGCTATTGAGTCTTTTGTACCCAATCTATTCCATTGATCCACAACTCTATTCCTTAGCCAGGACCAAGTAGTTTTGATGATTGCTGCTTTATAATACAGATTAAAATCTGGTACAGCTAGGCCACCTTCCCTAGCATTTCTTTTCATTAATTGCCTTGATATTCTGGACCTTTTTTTCTTCCAAATGAATTTTGTCACGATTTTTTCTAGTTCTATAAAGTAATTTTTTGGTAGAATGATTGGTATTGCACTAAATATGTAATTTAATTTAGGTAAAATTGTCATTTTTATAATACTAGATCAACCCAGCCACAAGCAATTGATGTTTTTCCAGTTAGTTAGATCTGATTTTATTTGTGTGAAAAGTGTTTTGTAGTTGTGTTTGTACTGGGTTTGTTTTGGCAGGTGGATTCACAGATATTTTATAATGTCTTCAGTAACTTTAAATGGGGTTTCTCTTACTATCTCTTGCTGTTGGACTTTGTTAGAAATACATAGGAATGCTGAGGATTTATGTGGGTTTATTTTATATTCTGCAACTTTGCTAAATTTATTTATTG
>CM053587.1:103308635-103318844 GCA_028646515.1 Pseudochirops corinnae
TCTTTTTGAGCTCATCTAGGAATGCTTTCTGTGCCTGAGACCAGGTCATAGTCCCTGTTAAGGCTTCAGCTGTGGATGTGGAGTCAATACTCTCTCCTTCTGAGTTTGATTCCTCCCTCTCACCCTAATAGGATTCCAGAGTCTTTGTCTTTATCTTTGTAGCCTGCTTTCTTCCCATTTTGAGGCAGATCCTTAGCCACGCCCTTCCTCCAGGTTTCCTAAGCTTTTACTGCTTAAAATTTTCTTCTGGGGCAATAATTGCTGTCTTTTCGGGTTGGGGGATGGGGTGGGGATTGGAGCAGCCGCTGTTCACTTTGCCATCTTGCTCCCTGAAAGTTCAGATAGGGGTTTTTTTAATTTCCAGGCTGTGGTTGGGTAGTTCTGGGAGTAGCTGCTGCTCCTGCTGCAGGCCCTGTCTTTGTCTGTTACCCAACTCTGTCTTATCCCTGCCCTGTGGTGATAGGCCTCAGAATGGCCCTTGTGGTTGGTGGATTAGCAGGCCTTCTCTGGATGCCTCTTGGCATGCGCTGGCCTGGGTCGGTGGGGCCTGTCTCTGTGGGGTCCATCTTATTTTCAAAAGTATCTATATATACAATGCCTTTTTTTGCTCTTTAAGTGTACAGAGGCAGAAATTGATAAAAAATGCTTTAGGGGATCAGTAGTTGGGATGAGGTTTGAAGATTCAGTTCTATAGGCATGAGGGGATGAGAGATATAGATGGCTTTTCTCAGAGAGTTGAAAGTCTTTTGCAAAAGTAACATATTCAGAAATGACACTGAGAAAACAGAAAGTTTTTGCCCTATCATGTTGGACAATAATAATATTCTCTAGCAATCAACTCTGCGAATGGGGTCATTTCAGACTGCCTCTCATGATCTTTGTTGAATCAGAAATGAAGCACAATTTATGTCACTTACCTGTCATTAAATTGCTGTAGATATCTTTAAATTATTTATCATACTAGTATTATCCAGCCTTCTTCCTTGCTTGAATTCTATTAAAATAATTGTGTTCTATTTAATTGCAAAAAATCTTATCAGTGCATGGGATATGTCTATGTTTCTTGTTCTCAAAGTTTTCTTTGGATTTTCCTGTTTGACTTTTGTTTTTCTTCTTTATATATTAGTATGGTGAAGCACTTATTTCTCCCTCGAGTATATATTATCGTTGATCTCTGGATGTTTGTTTAGTTCAGTAGAAATCTAGTAATATTATTTATTGTTGTTTGGTCTTTTCAGATTCTTTGTGACCCCAAGCTTGATTTGAATTCAAGAAGATATGTCTTCCCTGCCCAATGCTCTATGCACTGCACCACCTAGCTGCCCATCTATTATTAGTGCTAACAATTAAGTTCACATTTAAAAAACACGAAATTTTGCCCATTCTTTTTTTTTTGGTAAATAGTATTTCATTTTTTCCAATTACATTTAAAGATATTTTTCAACATTCATTTTTCATAAGATTTTGAGTTCTAAATTTATCTTCCTCCTCCCTGCTCAAGATGGCAAGCAATCTGATATAGATTATACATAGGCAGTCATGTTAAACAAAAAGGAAAGGACCACGAAAATAAAACACCAAACAAAAAAGAGTAAAAATAGTACGCTTCCATCTACATTCAAACTCCATAGTTCCTCCTCTGGATGTGGATAGCATTTTCCATCAGGAGTTTTTCAGAATTGTTTTGAATCATTGTGTTGCTTAGAAAAGATAAGTCATTCATAGTTGATTATGGCACAGTGTTGCTATTACTGTGTACAATGTTCTCCTAGTTCTATTTACTTCATTCTGCATCAGTTAATGTAAGTCTTTCCATGTTTTTCTGCAGTCTGTCTACTCATTTCTCATAGAACAATATTATTCTATTACATTCATACAACTTGTTCTGTCATTCCCCAATTGATGAGCATCTCCTCAATTTCCAGTTTCCACCACAAAAAGAGCTGCTGTAAACATTTTTGTACATGTAGGTGCTTTTTCCTTTTTCTGTGATCTGTTTGGGATAGAGACCTAGTAGTGGTATTGCTGGATCAAAGGATATGTACAGTTTGGTTGCCTTTTGGGCACAGTTCCAATTTTTTTGTACTTTAAAAAAAAATTAATTAATTTACTTTTAGTTTACAACATTTAGTTCCATGAGTTTTTGTGTTCCAAATTTTCTCCCCCTCCCCCTTGTCCCCTCTCTTACCCTATGACTGCATGCAATCCAATATAGGTTCTGCAAATACCTTTCTTTAAGATAACTCAGTGAGGTATAGACAGTATCCACCATGTATAAAACACCATGCTATTTACTACAGGGGCAAAGTTGAAGTAAGAAAGAGTTCCTACCCCAGAGGAGCTTATAGAGTTATAACAAGAACAAAAATAATATAGTCACTTATATGTATTTACTTTTTGCCTGTTTTGTGTCATGGACCCCTTTAGTACCCTGGTAAAGCCTGTTGATCCCTTCTCATAGCGCTGCTTTTAAATTCTTGGAATAAAACACATGGTATTTTAAAGGAAATCAATTATATTGAAATACAGTTTTAAAAAATTAAAACAATATATCCAATTTCATGAGTTCCTTTAAATCTGTCTGTGAACATTTGTGAATTCAAGGTCTAGAATCCTAATCTACTTAAGTCTTTTTCAACCCTATTCTGACCTTCAGCTTACCGAGAAAACTGATGCTCAGAACGGTAAAAATCTTTACCCCCAATCCCTAAACCAGTTCTGCCAAGTCTGGTCTCAAATTCAGCTTTAGACTTCAGGCAAGCCCTCTTTCTAGTATGCCTAGGCAACCTGTCAGACCTTTGGAAAAGCTCAGTTTGTGGTGTCCAGGAAGTAGGTGGAACTATGACAATAGGTAAGTGGGAGGTATTGTAATATTATGAAAGACCAGACCCAGGTTGATGTGAACGAGCTTACAGTCTAATATGTTGTAGAACATGAATGAGAATTGCCTGGAACCTTATCTGTAAAGCTATGGGGAGTCCAAACTCCTTTTTGAGGGAATAGTTAGTAATGGAATTGTGAAGAGAATGAGCTTTTACCAAACAAAATCTTTTATCCGTATTGCCAACTCTCAATTATCTTACCAAGGAAGCTCCAGAAGATTTTGTCTTGAGGTCACTTCTGTAGGTGTGTGAGAAGATAAGGAAATTTAGGAACTTGTTAGGAACTTCCTAAGGAACAAGTTTCCTTAGGAAACTTGAGGCCATTTTGTATTTTTATATACCACTTTTGTTCCTGTTTATATATTAATTTAGAAGTAATAATAGCACTCATCAACATACACCATTAAGGTTCCTTTAAGGTTTTTTTATATTCTCTCATTTGTTCATAAGCTAAAATTTATATTATACTCTTAAAGTTTGCAAAGTGCTTTCCATGTGTTATCTTATTTAATCCTCTCAGTCTTCTTAGGTGGATCATCATCATCATCATCATCATCATCATCATACCTGTTTTACAGCAGAGGAAACTGAAGCTCAGAGAGGTTAGGGGGTCTTACTCAAGATCACGACAAATAAGAAATGTTTGAGACAGCATTTTCCATCCACATTTTCCTATCTCCATTTCTGTCATTCTGTGGATTATGCCATGCTGCCTGCGTCTCGTTATCATTGAGAATTTTTCAGATGCTTTTCCCTGAATGCTTCAGCTGCCTCAGTGGCAGTGCCCATCAACCTTTGGACCCTGGCCCTACAAATCTTTATTGTGTTAAATACTGATAAAAATTGGGCTTTCATTTTGCAAATTTCATGGCCATATTCCCTCTCCTGAAGATCTTTGGTTTATGATTCTACCTTAATATAATCTTTTCTTTCGTCTCTATCTCTGTTTTTTTGAGTTATGAACCTCAAAAGATATGGATAGATTTTAGAAAACAGCTCAGAATAAAGTGAAGATAAGAGATGAAAACTAGAATTGAGAATACCTCCCAGTTATGTGAAAATATGCTCCTCTAATGTGATTACTGGTTGGTAACTGATCAGTTATTCATTAGGGTTGAGATTGAATTGAAATTGCAAAGGGTAATTTTTCTTTTCTCATGTCAAGGTCAGATGAGAGTATTTACTGTAGAACTTCTGTGTATCTGGGAATGCAAATTGAATTTGGTGGTTCAAATTGATGAGATGCTAGAAAAATAAAACTTATCAGAAGCAACATAGAGAGAAATTATTGGGTGGAACTGGACAGTGTGGCTTCAACATTTTGCACACTGCCCTTTCCTTAATTGACAATTATTTCAATCTTTGCTTTTTTCATTTTCAGTTTGTTTTCGCTATTTTGATTTTTTTTTTTAATTTGGCATATTTCCCACAAAATACACTTTGAGGCATTTGGTATCTGAATTGGGTGGAATAAATACAGATAGCTGCACTCTGTCTTAAGAATTTTGTATTGGTACCAATTTTCATGTTCCTCATTTGAGGTTTTAATGAACTATTTTGAGAATTCCAGAGCCTCTGTCAATGGTGAGAAGGACGCTAACAGATAACATTAATTCTACTCTTAACTCACTATGCATCCTTTGCTTTGCTCTTTGCCATAGTAGTATTTTAAGTGGAAGTTGACGTTGGGATTAGCTCAAAGCCCAACCCTTATTTTTTTCTTTCCTTTTTTTTTTTGGAGGGGGGAAGGCAAGGCATTTGGGCTTAAGTGACTTTCCCAAGGTCACACAGCTAGTAAGTGTCAAGTGTCAAATCCCTCTGTTCCTATATTTTCTAGTACTTTTTAGATAAAAGAGTATTTTGTTTCATCAAATACTTTGTCTGAATTTCTTGAGATAATCTTTTTTTTTTTTTTGATGATTTGGGTTTTAATGTGATTATGTTCATTGTTATCCTAATGTTCATCCATTCTTGCATCCCTGGTAAATATTTTATTTGATCATCAAATTTGAAATCAGGTCCTCCTGACTCCAGGGCTGGTGCTCTATTCACTGTGCCACCTAGCTGACCCAATATTTTTTGAAAGATAATTTTTAATTGACTTTTTCTAAACATCAGTATAATATCTCATCTTTCCCTCCTTGAAAGGCATTTCACATGACAAAATGTTGAGGTTTTTTTTTTAAGAGAAAAAATTATCAGCATTACTGATAAATACATCGAGAAAGTCTGAAAATATCTGCAATCTCTAATACCTGGTGTTTTCTTCTCATATTTCTTCATTTGCATCCCACTTGATTTTTATCAGTTTTATTGCATTTGATTTTTTGGCGTGTTCTTTTCATTTACAATACTTTGTGATAGTTCTTGTGCATATTGTTTTCTCAGCTGTGCTTACCTCACTCTATATCCTTTCATATAGATTTTTCCATTTTTTTTTTTTATTCATCACATGCATCATTTCTTATAGCACAATAGTATTCAATTGCATTCATGTATTACAATTTGTTTAACCATTTCCCACTCAATGGGCATTTACTTTATTTCTAATTCTTAGCTCTCACAAAAAGTACTGCTGTGTAGGGATTTTTTTTTTGTCAGTGTCTTTCTTGTGGTATACGCTTATGTAAAGCCAAATACCAGCAGCTCTCCTGAGGACTGCAGCTGTGAATAACTTTAAGGGTCTAATCACATAGTATAATGAACTCTCTATTTATTCAGCAGTAAACTGAAGTTTAACATTCAAGAAACTGAAGCATAACATTCCTGACAATATAACATAAGAACTTAATACTAAGGTGGCCACATAGTCTTAAACTAACATATCATTCAGTATATCTTTTAAGGGGTAGCAGAAAATACAAATGCCATCCACCCTAAGGTCATAGTAAGTTACAATCTCTTTGGTTAATACAGAGTATCTAGATAAAGTCCTTTTTCATCTTGACTTGAGACTGACTTCCAAACCCCATAGCTCCTTCTCCACTGGACTGACTGTTCCCAACCCTTGCCTGGATTGACACCTAGGTAAAGCTCTCCTCTCCGATTCCATATGCAAATCAACACAGAGCAAAAGACAGGACTTGTGTCTGAGAAATCAACACAGAACAACAGACAGACAGAGCTCTGACATCACAAATATTCTCTCTCTCAGTTTTTCGTGTTCCCAGCTCTGTTCCTGCTCTCATCTGCTCCTTTCCATCCTACCCTTTTTGTAGGCTCTTCCCACTGTGGCCTCACGTGGCCTGTTAGGGCAATACAATGTATACTGTTTCCAATCAAAGATTCTTGATACAATCAAATGTGAGACTCAAAGGCACTTCATTAGCTAAAACTCAATACAGACAAACAGCAAAAGAATCCCATTTTGCTTGCCATTACAACCTAGTTATAGAGGCTCTTGTGTAAAGGATGTGGGCGTTTTTGTCACTTTATTTGCTTAATTTCAAATTGCTTTCCAAAATGTCTGTATCCTTTCATGGCTCTGCCAACAGTATTGGTATGTCCATATTCCCACCATCCCACCAACATTGACTATTGCCTTTTTTCCCCCCACATTTTTGCTAATTTGCTTGTGTTATTTTGATTTTCAATTCTATTAAGTAATAGTGGGGAGTATGGGTATCCTTGCTTCACTCCCAAATTTATCGTAAAAAGTTTTAGTATGTCCCCATTGCATATAGTGCTTGCTTTTGATTTTAGTGAGATGCTTTTTTGATATTAAAAAAAAATCCCTCTGTTCCTATATTTTCTAGTACTTTTTAGATAAAAGAGTATTTTGTTTCATCAAATACTTTGTCTGAATTTCTTGAGATAATCTTTTTTTTTTTTTTTTGATGATTTGGGTTTTAATGTGATTATGTTCATTGTTATCCTAATGTTCATCCATTCTTGCATCCCTGGTAAATATTTTATTTGATCATCATAAATACTTTCTTAGTTAAATTGTCTTAGTCTGTTTGATCAATTTTTGGGTACCATTTTAAAAATAATTTTTGATTAATGAAATTGGTCTATAATTTTTTATTTTTTCTCTTTCTGTGCTTTAAATAATAGGCCTCTCCAAAAAAAGGCAAAAAAATATATAGTAGGACTGTATATGTCTCATAAATGGATTCTAGCAGAGTTCTTCCTTTCAGTTTCTGAGACTATTTTATGAAATATTGGATACTAAGGCAATTAGAGCCCTTAAGTTTATTACTGATACTGGTTTTTCTCTATATTTTCTTTCAGTACAATATAGCTTCCTTGTTTATCCTTTTTGGTTTTTTTGCATGTTTTTCTTTTATGATAACTTAATGGCATCTTCTGGGGTTTTGGATTCAGTTGATGTGTAGTAAACTTTCTTCTCTCTTGTTTTATTTTGTGTATGTCTTTGTTTTTTAAATGTTTCTTGTAAGTAACAGATTGTAGGGTGTTGTTTTCTTAGCCAATCTGTCACAATTTTTCCTTTTATTGGATTTATTTAATCCATTCACATTTGAAGTTATGAGTTATATTTATATTTCCCCCATCTGTTCTTAAGGTGACCCTTTTCCCACCGGGGAGCTAGGTGCACAGTGGATAGAATGTTAGGCCTGGAATAAGGAAGATTCATCTTCCTGAGTGCAGTTCTGGCCTCAGACACTGAGTAGCTGTGTGACCCTAGGCCAGTCTTGACTCTGTTGGCCTCACTTTACTCATCCATGAAGTGAGTTGGTGGAGGAAATGGCAAACCATTCTATTATCTTTGCCAAGAAAACCCCAGATGGGGTCATTAAGACTCAGACTGGGCTAAAAATTACATAACAACAACAACACAGCAACTGTTCTCACTGGGTCTCTTCACCTTACTTCTGTGCCCCTTTTTCTTAGTTTATTTTGTCCTGCTTTTATCTGTTTATATATTTTTACTCCCTCCTTTTTCCTCTCAGTTTGGGAGATTCCTCCTTCCTGTCCTCTACTTCAGCAAATTCTATTCATCAGTTTTCTTGTATTTCACTATTTTTTGGTGCCCCTTTTGAAAAAGGATTTCTTTCACTCTATACATGATCCATCCTCTCTGTTTACCCTTATTCCTTGCTTCATGGCTCTTACCATCATCTGGTCTTTCTCTTTCCTCTCTAATCTTTATACGGTCAAAACTTCCAAGGTGTCCATTCTAGGTTATATCCTCTAGGAACTTTCTGCCATTCCTCTGTAGAGCTGACCCCACAGAATCCCCTTTTCTTTTGTGCCTCAGTTTCATAACAATACCAATTATTGCCGGTGTCAGAGAGGACATGGCCTATGGTAAGGCGCGTTTCCCCCATTTTTCGATACCCGTTCTTGTTTACCTTCCCTGCTTTACCCTGTTTCTCTGGAAATCTCCTGCTTTGGTCCATGCTCTCCTATTCTGCTTGGTGCCATTTGCCATCACATTTCCTAAGCCTCATCTAGTAAAAAAGTCCTTATCTGCCTTCAGTCATAATTGTTGTTTGCCCTTTATTCTTGAAGAGGGCTATGACATCAGGGAGATATGCCCTGACTTGCAAGTGAATTGCAGTGATCAACATTTACATTCCCTTGGGCAGAACACCCCAGGTAAGGATATGATCCCTTATGTAGACAAATGGAAGGGAAGGGAAAGGAAGGGGAAGAGAGGAGAGAGTAAAAAAAGGAAAGGAGAGGGAGATTTTATTAAAATAAACATAAACTGTTTATTTGAGAAAGTAAGAAAGAAATGAAAGGAGCTGTATTGCCTGACTGGCCAGTTCCCACTTGAGTCCCCAGTGGGGTTGCTCTTACTATTCATAGGTTGTTATTTGTCATTCCTTCTCAAAGAGGACAGTGATTTCAGAGAGGTGATGCATGACATGCAAGTGAATTGGATTTAAGTGAGGGAGAACTGTACAAAGTCACCAGCCTCAATTTCTCCTCCTGAGGCATCTGGGTCCAATAACAAGATACAGATCTATGGAGCTTCCTCCTCCTCCAGGGACCTTTTTGATCATTCTGTACTCCTCTTCCCCCTCCCTTACAGACTCCTTCTTATACTATAGAATTTACCGTCTCATTGCTAGTCCTTGATTTAACTAACCCCAGTGACTCCTCTCTCCCTCTCTCTCCCTCTCCCCACCCATGTGCCATTCTATATTGCAATTTAGCCCTACAAAAGTAGCATTCACTTGTTATCAAGGTGTCACTAGATTCTTTCCACAATGGCCCTTGTTTATCTCTTCACTGATGTCCCTTCCAGATTTCTGTCCCCTGTCTCCTTAATATGTTTAGAAAGAAGTCTCTTTCTGGTCTTTCTATTGTCACTTTCTTGAAGGTACTGGCCACATTAATTTACTCCTACATTTTTGTTGCTTGGAGTGTTTTAGATGCAAATAACCTCTTCATTTCTGATCTTTTAAAAAAAATGTCTAAAACTCTTCTTTATTATTGAATGTCCATCTTTTGTCCCATATGATTAGGCTGAGATTTGTAGGATTGGTCACCCTGGGCTTCCTTCTGAGTTCCTATGCTCTTTGAAATACATTATTCCTTTCCCTCCTGCTTTTTATCGTGGATGTGAAAGTCTTGCATTATTTTAATGTCTTTTTCCTTTGTATTTGAAGATATTTCTCTAGATGACCTGCAGAACTTGTTTTTGAGTTGAAATATTAAATTTAACCACCATGTGTCTTGGAGTTTGCTGCCTTGAGGGTTTTTTTTTCTTCTAGAGGTGATCTATGAACTTTTTCATTTGGTATTTCATTTTCTGTGTTCAGAAGTTCTGGGCAGTTCTTTTTTATTATTTCCTTCATTATGGTCTTAAAGTTTTTTTTATCCTGTTATATTCTTTTCAGAGACCTATGGTCTTTAGGTTGTTTCTACCCATCCTGTCTTAGAGATCTTTATGTTTTCCTTGCATAGGGGAGTATATTTTCTTTAAGTATTCTTGTTTTTTACTTCCTTCTTTTAGATTTTTTTTTTTTTACTTATGGGGATTTGCATTACCAACCTCTTGTTCTCTCCTTAAGTTTGTCTTTGGAGATTCCAGTTTTTCTCTTCTGCACATAATTTTTGCTTGCATGACAAAGATTCTGTTCTCCTAATTCTCTTTTCTCTTTTTAACTTTTCATGAACAGTGTGTTGTGATTTCATGTTCTTCTCAGCTTTCATAGAGTCCTTTGTCTCATCAAGTGTTGGATCATTTTTCTTCTTTTTGCAGTATTTATTCATAGATGCCTGAGCTCATTTACTACATCTGGAGGCCATATTTCCTTCTGTTGTTACTAATTTTCCTGTTGATTTATCTATTTGTGTTCAAGGTCTTTGAGAATTATTTTTCCTGAACTGTTTGGTACTTTAAGTCTCCTCT
>CM053587.1:103318944-103342895 GCA_028646515.1 Pseudochirops corinnae
TCTCACTTCTGACTCCCTGGCTTGTGCTTGTGGTTTCCTTTGGGATTGGATCTTAAAGCATCTTAGCCTCTTCCCACACTGGAAAATTCATAGTTCAGCTTCCTAAATCTTTGTTCCAATTCACATTTTGGTGGTTAGAGCTGACTACAACTGAATGCTATGCTCTTTCCTCAGATTTGGTGCACTGCTCCCCATATGCAACGTCTTATTCTGTGACCTATTCCTCTCCCTTTGTTCCTTAGTTTTTTGGCCTGGCACCAGCAGTTTAACAATACCAGAAGTTCAGAGCTTTATAGTGTTGGTCTTTTGGATTGTAAAACTTAACAGGCTTTTATTCCTGAAGGGCTGTGGCAAAGTTGGTTGTTGAGACCTGAGAAAACTTACGCAGCCAGAAGCTGCCATCTCTTTGGCACTGGAAAGAGAGAGAAGGGATCAGGGTGTAGGGTTGGGTTTTGATACAAGCCAGTGTTGTGTCCTTAGGTATGACCTCATATTGCTGGTAGTTTGAGAAGTGGGATAGTTTAGGTTCAGTTTCAGTTCCAGGATTGTAGAGTTTTTTTGTTTTTATTTTTTTCACCATGTTTTGGATTCATGGTATCCTATACTGTAGGAATAACTGAAGTTGTTTTATATTTGGCATATAAAATAATTTCTGTTTTGGGGAGGTTTAAGAACTTGTGGGATTTCAAGAAAATATCTAGTCCACCATCTTGTTGCTTATATGACCTGGAGTCCAACCTACTCCATATTATTTATTTCATTAGTTCACCCATGAATTGTCAAAGGACAATGATGAGGTTATGGGATCTGAACTTCTAAAAGGAAAAGACCCTAAACTTTTCCACACATTTCAACAGCTCAGGTCCACTAGTTCACCTGAATTCTCAATAATCCTTTTAATAGTCCTTTCACTGTGGCCTTCTGTCTGTGTCCTTTCTTTGTCTGCACCTGACACACCCAAGGCTACTTGCCTCTCCTTAATCCTGTCCAGATCTTCCCACAGTCTTTTTTTGAATATCAGTTTTATCCTCATCAAATTCACAGATTTACTAGGAATCTTGCCCTCCTGGCAGGTGTTTTAATAAAATTTCTCTACTCTGACTGAAAGAAAGCTTGCATGGTTGAATTCTTTTGAGGCAGATCCCCTGTAGTCTTGCATTTACGGGTTCCTAGCGCCTCAAACGATAAGAGACAAGGCCAAATAAAAGCCTGAACTAGGCTGATCTAGACTTAGAATGGAAGGAAATGTCCATCATTGAGGTAAGCATTTTCCTAGCTAATTTCATATTCAGAATTTACTACTTTAAAAATTGCTGTGTTTAGGGCTTGAGGTGAATTGAGGTGAGGAAGAGAAATAATGTTACTTAATTGTAGAATGTATACTTGAGTTATACCTGGGACCAGCAAAGGGATCATTAATAGAGACATAGCCACAAGTATTACTATGAGAGTAATATCAGGAGAATCTAAGGTAAGATAACCTGAAACTAAATTTTGAACTAAAGCCATAATACTCAGGCTTATGTATGTAGGCTCAATAAAGTACTTAGATAGATCTAGGTTAGCCCCACATCATGCCATAACGTAGAAGCCACCATGGGTTGGACAGACAGGAATATAACACTAAAGAATTTACTCTGTAATTGAATAGTCAAAGAACTCTACCTGGAATAATGGCTTCTTTGCTTTGTTCTCAATAAACATTTGTTATAGTCTATATATTTGTTAATATAGCTAATATTTATTTATAGTTAAAATTTGTTCTCAAATATTAAGTATAACTTGTAGACTTTACTGAGAATAAAGTAAACCAGGATTTGATAGAAAAGGTCATTGAGTTACAAAGACACAATTTTATTGGTTTAGTTAACTAAGTTTGTCATAATTTATTTACAATTTCTCTTTTAAAGATAGTCATAGGTTTCCAGGGAGTTATACGTTCTTTTGTTTAAGGGCCAACTTTTAATAAGATTAGGTTAACCATATCTCTCAGTGAGTCTGCTATAGAGTTCTTAAACATCATTTTTTACTATTTTCCCTTCCATACCACTCTTTATATTGCTTCATATGCTACAGTGCTATCCATATCAATTTTATTCATCTACCCTAAATCCTTCCATCATTAGCTTAGTTAATTATCATCTTTCTCTACTGTAATTTTCTATAAGACTTCATTTACATCACTCATAAAGTCTTAAAATTGGTAAGGTAAATATCAACAGAAGTAACCCCCATAAACAAAAGGTCTTTGGGGAATCCTTGATAATTTTTAAGAGCATAACAGGGTCTTGAGAAGAAAAAGTGTGAGAAATTGCTGATACAAATTATTATTTTCTAAAAATTAAAACTTGAAAATAACGCAAATACTACATTTACACAACTCCCACCTTTTCAAAGGAATAAGGTAGGGTTGTCTTCTCATTAGGTCTTTTGGTCATACCTGTTCTTTGTAATTATGCAACATTCGTTTTTTATTGTTTTGTGGTTCTTTTCATTTGCTTTGTTGCAGTCATTGTGTATATTGTTGCTCTTGTTACTTTATTCTCCATCAGATCATGAAAATCTTTCAAGTTTCCTGGTGTTCCTGTTGTCTTTTTTAAAGGGTTATAGTAATATTCCTTTCTACAAATGTACCAGTTTGGTTAGGCATTCTCCTACAGATGTATGTCTTTTTGGTTTTTAGTTCTTTCCTCCCACAAAAATTGCTATTGTAAATATTTTGGTGTATATGGGGATTTTCTCTTTATCCATGACCACATTGGTTTATATACCAAGTAGTGCTATCATTAAGGTGATCCAGTGGTAACTGGATTAAAGGGTCCAAACATTTTAGTCACTTTATTTTCACAATTTCAAGTTGATTTCCAAAATGATGGTACCAATTCATAGTTAAACCCACAATCCCCTGGTGTGTCTGTCTCCCTGCAATCCCTCCAGCTGTGACCATTCATGTAATTTTTCATCTTTGTATATTTCCAGCATGTGAGGTAAAACTTCAGGGTTATTTAGATTTGCATTTCTCTTACAATTATTTTATATGGTTGTTAATAGATTGTAATTCTTTTTTGAGAACTCTTTGCCCTTTATTTACTTTCATCTGTTGATGCTGCTTAGTTTGCTCTCACCTCATTTGGGCCTTTGTTAACTCTCACCTGGATTATTGTTTATTTTGCATGGTCTCTTGCCTCCCCCATCTATGTGACTCCTCTACTCATTAAATTTTACTTGTTCCTATGGTCTCGAGGATCAAATATAAATTTTGCATTTGCCCTTTGCATTTCACTTCCAGCAGTTCATTCCAGGCTTCTATGTTACTCTTCTGTCTGCCGTACTGTGGTATAGCCAGGCCAACTTCCTTGTTTCTCAAACATGCTTCTCCATCTCCCATCACCTTGCATTTGCTCTACTAGCCTCTAATACCAGGAATGCACTTCTTGTTCTCCCCCTAACCTAAGGTGAACAGAGAATCCCTTATTTTTTTTCAAGTCTTGTTCAAGCACTGCCTTATACATGAAATCTTTCTGATGCCTCCAGTTGTTAGTGCTTTCCATTCGTAAACTACCTTCTATTTATTTTATATTTATTTTGTATATTGTTTTCCCTGAGAGAATGTAAGTTTCTTGAAGCCAGGAATGGTTTCATTTTTTACTTTATAACCCCAGCCTCTTACACAATAACTTGTACAGTCCAGTTTTTAATACATCCTCTTTGGTTGATTGAATCTTCTCCCAGTACAATGAAATAATTTAATTTTTTTTTTTACGATATAACTTGAAATATTTCTCCTCTTATTTAGGTGTGAGCTTAGGAATAAATAAATAAAAGATTCCATAGGTTAGGAGTTGTGGGGCAAAAGAATTTCACTTAATGTATAATTACATTTTTTCTCTCCTGTGATGGAGTATAATTGGTTAGTATGTTATCAGTAGATAACAGAGTCTTTTCTCCTCTACTTTCTTGTTGAAGCAATGCACTGAAACTGCAACAGATCTGTGCCTAAGAGATGAAATTTTGACTTCTCTATTTCTATTTATTATTCTTTCCCTTAGGCTCCCACTCTCTAAAATGGGGAAGGAAATAAATACCTTTCTTTTTCCTCTTTGAGTATTTGTGGAATATTACTGTTAGGGCCAAATAAATTGTTTGCCCAGATTTCTTATAAAATGGATGTTTGAGTAAATCTTGCCCTTCACCTAGTTTTTCTTGGAAGAACCTTTGGCTTATTGGATGAAGAGTTATACAATTTAGGTCACAGCATTCCAGTGGAATAGCACAATATGAACTCCTTGTTTCTCTTTTTTGGTTTAGTTATCGTTTGGCACTGACTTCCTCTTTTTCACTTTATATAGTGTCCAGTATAGCACCAAATGGAGACCTGATCAGGATTTGATTCTGATTATGGCTTCTGTTTCACTTTCATAGAATAGATACAATATCGATTATTTCCATTAAGTCTTTTTTATCATTGATATTTAATATTGATCAGATAGTCTGCTAGGTTTCTATTGCAGTGAATTTGGGTGGTCCTCTAGTCCTGTTCTACCTACAAATGCTCCATCTTTTTCTTTCTCCTGATCCACTGTGTTGCTCTGTATGTGTGTGCGTGTGTGTGTTTGTGTGTGTGTGTGCGTACGCGCATGCATATGTGTTTTCTCCTTTTTCCTTGGTTGCTATTTTCTCTTAGTCATGTAGTGAGGACAGATGATTTGAGGAATCACAAAAAGGGAAAGTGAAATTTTGTGGTTCATGTAAGGGAAGAGTATAATGCAGCAGTTCATTCCAGGATGTCATTAAAATGTTTCCTACAGCCTTTGAATTCATTGTCTCCTTTCATTGTTCCTTCAAAGAAGAGTCTTAGAAACAAAGTTTTTCTCATGAAGATTACATTAAAGAGGACTTCCAAGTACAAAGATGGATTCTCAAAAGCTCAGACCTTACTTCATTCAGTATATAGCATTTCAGATAAGTCCTTGATCAATAAATACACCCAGCTTTTTCCTTAAGAACTAAGATTTATTTTTGAACTCTTAAGGTTCATGGAAATGTCACTGACCACAGAGTTCAACTTAAGCATGGAAAAGGGGATTAAATTTTTTATGAGTTTGTTTTCTCTCTTTTCCTTTTGTAACAAAGGTTTGGTTTGACTGGTGGCTACATGCTCAACACAGTGAAATCTTGGCTGGTGACACCATGGATCAGTGCTCTAAGATTTGGTTGCCAGTATTTCTTTGAATGGCAAAAAAAATTTATTATGAACATTCATCCTTGTGGTGCTGTGGAATCATCTTAGAGTTAACAGAATTTGTTGCCACATGTATGTAGTGTTCCTGGGATGGGAAAGAACCATTTATCAACAGGAAGTTTAAAAGATTAATTCAGGATTCCCTTAAGAGGATTGCTAAGAAAACCAGGACTAGAATAAGTATCATCAAAAAGCATCTATATAGAGGCTAAATAAATCATTGTACCATTCTCTTATATTCTTTTTCCATGCCTGGATTGAACTTTCCTGCCCTGTGAAAGCTTCCATTCAGTGGAAGGGGTGTGTGTGTGTGTGTGTGTGTGTGTGTGTGTGTGTGTGTGTGTGTGTGTGTGTGTGTGTATGTGTATGTGTGTGTATGTGAGAGAGATGGAGAGAGACAGAGAGAGGGAGAGACAGAGAGTACGTGCGTGCTTGAGCACTGGCATGCCCATGTGGATGTGTATATAGGATAAAATTCTCAAACCAAGATGTATGCTTTATATAAGAAGATAAACATCACGACTGGATATTGACAAGTAGGCTGTTTGGTCCCATGGTTGCCAACCTTTGCTTCAGAATTAGATGGAAAAGAAAGTCAGTGTCAAGTATAGAATACTATTGTAGATCCCTAGGCAGCTACTTGGTTGAATTTTCTCTTTTTAGTTCTGGCCTGTTCTTCCCCCTTGCCTGATTTAATGCTTTTGCTTTGCCCTAGATTCAGGTCTTAAGGGTCCAGCCCCAGCATGACAACTTCATTAGCTTTCCTGATTGTTCCTTTTTCATTGAGGGTGTTACTTTAGTATCCTAGCCTGTGACTGTATCCTTTCTCAGATTATTCTATCTATAGTCATTCCAAAAGAAGTAACCCCAACTTTTTTTTTCTAACTAATATCTTAGAAGTATGCATTCTTTAGTACTTCCCCCGTATGACTTCTAACTGCTACACAAGTGAGGGGCAACTTATTTACCCATATTAAAAATTTTTTAAATGTATTAAGCAGTGCACATTTGATAGTATGCTATCAAAGAAGAGAAGTGAAATGGTATACAATCTGCTTTGTTTGTGTAATGGCAGGTGATGGTGGTGTGGGCTTTCATTTACTGAATAACTTTCTACCCCTAGTTTATCTGTTCTCTTTTGGTTTGTTACATAGGCTTGCTTATTTAACATTGTTAATTAGACTCCTAAAACAATGAGATTAGGAAAAACAATATTATTAGGAGTAGTAGTTAGTTGATAGGGATTATTATTACCTATATGATATGTGAGTTGGATGATCCCTGAATGATATTATAGTAGAGATTAATGATATTAAGATGGACATTTAAAAAATACTTTATTTTTCCCAATTATAAATAAAGACAATTTTTTAGCATTCATTTTTCACAAGATTTTGAATTCCAAATTTTCTCTCCTTCTTTCTAAAAAGGTAAGCAATTTGATATAAGTTATATATGTGCAGTCATGTAAAACATTTCCACATTAGTCACAGTTGTAACAGAAGAAACAGACCAAAATGGAAAAAGAAAACTATGAAAAAAAATGTGAAAATACTATGCTTTGATCTGCATTCAGAGTCCCTGAATATGCATAGCATTTTCTATTATGAATCCTTTGTAATTATCTTGGATCTTTGTATTATGTAGAAGAGCTAAGTCATTCATAGTTGATCATCATACAGTATTTCTGTTATTGTGGTTAATGTTCTCCTGCTTCTGTTCATTTCATTTTGCATCTATTCATGTAAATCTTTCTAGGTTTTTCTGAAATCTGCCCTGCTCATCAATTCTTATTGCACAATAGTATTCCATTACATTCATATACTGTAAATTGTTCAGCCATTCCCAATTGATGAGGATGTCCTCGATTTCCAGTTCTTTGCCACCTCAAAAAGAACTGTTGTAAATATTTTTATACATATATGCCCTTTTCCCTTTTTTATGATCTCTTTGTGATACAGACCCAATCGTGGTATTGCTGGGATCAAAAGGTATGCACAGTTTTGTTGCCTTTTGGGCATAGTTCCACATTACCCTTCAGAATAGTTGGATCAGTTCACAACTCCAACAGCAGTGCATTAGTGTCCCAATTTTCTCATATCCTCTTCAGAATTTAACATTTTCCTTTTCTGTCATATTAGCCAATCTGATACGTGAGAGGTAGTACCTCAGACTTGTTTTAATTTGCATTTCTCTAATCAAAAGTGATTCAGAACATTTCTTCATATCAAAATAGATAACTTTGATTTCTCTGAAAATTGCCCATTTGATCATTTATCAATTAGGAAATAGCTTTATTCTTAAAAATTTGACTCAGTTCTCTGTATATTTTAGACATGAGGGCTTTATTAGAGACACTTTCTATAAAGATTCTTTCTCAGCTTTCTGCTTTCCTTCTAATCTTGGTTGAATTGGTTTTGTTTGTGTAAAATCCTTTCGATTTAATATAATTAAAATTATTTACTTTACATTTCTTGATGCTCTCTCTCTCTCTCTCTCTCTCTCTCTCTCTCATTTGGTCGTAAGTTCTTCCTTTCTCCATAGATCTGATGTGTAGACTATTCCTTGCTCTTCTAATTTGCTTATGGTATGACCATTTATGTCTAAATCATGTACCTATTTTGACCTTAGCTTGGTGTACAGTGTAAGATGGTCTATACCTAGTTTGTGTTGCATTGTTTTCTAGTTTTCCCAGCAGTGTTTTTAAGATGGGCTTTTTATAAAAATGTTGCACTCAGTGAAGTTGTTTAGGATATCATATGGGGTCTGTGTTCATATGTGATATTTGGTTGAATAGAAGTTTTCCTTAGGTTTGCATGTATTCCTATAAATATATAGTCATTATAGAAGCTCTCTAGGTTATACCCTTCATTTTAAAAGAAAGTCACTTAAAATCCAGAGATATAATTGCCCAAGTCTGCTTCTTAATGATTCTGCAGGGCATTTTAGCTTCACTCTACTGCATGAGAATATCTAGTGTTTCTAGGAGGCTGTTTAAAAAAAAAATGAAACAAAACCCAATACTATCACCATTGTTTCACATGTGTTGCTTGAAAATCCATGGAGATAAGTAAATGTTTTGTTTTTCTCTGTATAGTATCTTAAATTTGCTTCCATTTGTTGCTTTCAGTATTTTATTAGATTTGGTTTTGGGGCAGGGGATGGTTGTGTAATTTGTAAGAAACCAATTGTGCTTTTCAATACCCTAATACTCTTTGACAGTGTATTGGGTCACACAGTGAGTGGTCTTTGTGCATGTAATAATTAAAAGACATCCAGGGAACTGGTGTCATTTTTCTAATTAAATTACCCATTTTTGAACAGTCATTTAAAGTGCTTGTGAACTTCCCCACCTGAATTCAATGATGAAAAGAACTGATTTCACGGTTCTTGATTATTTAATTGGTCTATGAATAGTTTGAAAGTGAACTGGAACTCAATATCCTTTTAATTTGTCTGTTTCAAATGAATATTTATGTATATGTTTTGGGTTTTATGTGTCTCTCTGAGAGTGACATAGATACCTTGAACTGGTGAAGGAACTAGCTGACTGGGCATTTTAAACTTAGTTTTGGTGTTTGTCTTCCCAAGAGAAACAAAGGAAATTTAACATCTTGTTGCAGGGAATCCAGGCATTATATCATAGCAATCTGGGATACTGAATTTCCATTAAAGCTGATCAGAAGAATGTTGTTAAATGTGTATCTTAGAACATGTTGATTTGTCTAGAAATGGCTGTTACACACACACACACACACACACACACACACACAGGATAATAGAATATATGTTTTATCAAATCCTTTTTTTGGTGTGTGTGTGTGTATGTGTGTGTGGTTTATTAATTTGAATATCTTAATGTCTTTTCTTGGTAATTTTCTTAATCTTTTATGGCAAAGCATCATGGGGGAATTTTAAGTCTAAAGGAGAGATATTAAACTTTATTTACATATATTTAATAGCATTATATTAGCACAATAGATCTCTCCCATTGGGCTTTCTTTGTGAAGTGTCATTCAACTTATTTGGTGTAAATGAATGGACCCAATTCAGTGTTTTCCTCCTTCTAACCTTTCCCCTTTGACTGTGCTCGGGACTCTTGCCCCTCACTCATCTCTTCTGATAGTTTTTCTCCACTTGTAGACATCATTCATCCTATATCACTTTTAGCCCCAAAAGCTTTTTCTTTCTTCTAGAATGCATAGGACATTTAGAGTACAGGAACTATGTGGATGGTAGTGTTAAATCGCTGCCATCCAAAACTGCACATCTGGGGCTATCTGTGATTCAAGTATGAAGTATTTTGTTTGGTAATTTAGCTTATTCAACTCTCCTTTTCTTATCATTTGATATTTTTTTTCTTTCCTTGCATACTTTTGATGTGAAAAATCCCTCTCATATTTTCTGAGATTGGACAGGGTGTTGTTTGAATGCGTAGTTTGAAATTGAGAAACTCCTGAAAGGAGTTAAATAGCTATTCATAAGTAAGTAAATTGAATGAAAAAAATATGCACATGCAAATCTATTTTAGGGGATGGTTATGGATAATGCTGTTTCTAAACCAAGAAGACTACCATATCATCCTTTGCTTGGTATCTCTAGAACTGTTGCTGACATCACCCAGACATTCCATACCTTGACCTGAGCAGCCTTCTTCCATATCCTTATCTTCATATTGGTAGGTCTGGGAAATATGACCGCCAAAGGTCATCTTTTATTTTTCAAAAAATATTTTCTGGTTTTCTTGTAGTGCTCGGATATTGGAAAAGATGCGTCAGCAGCTACTAGAAGATTTACTTAAGGTCCAGAGTGAACTGTTGGAAGAGAGGAAGAAGCGGGAATATAATGAAGACTTGGTCCGACGTCTTCAGAAGCGCGTTTTCCTTTTGACAAAGGTACTGCTTCAAGCTGCTGATTGAGTGATTTTTTTTTTTACAGCCCTTTCTGTATTTCCTTTTGATATAAGAATGGGGCCTTATAGTGCCATGCTATACATGTGTGAAGAAGGGACCTCAGGGTTCATCTAATCTGTTTCCTAAATAGGAATCTCTTATAGGCTCAGCCAGCTTATATTCATATCCCATTGATGAAGAACTCACTATATTCCAAGTCATTCAGTTCAATTTTGGACAATACTTACTGTTTTGAAGATTTTCTTTAAACAAAGTTTAAAAAAAAAAATCAGCATTTCTGAAACTTCCACCCATTGTTCCTACTTCTGCTTTTTGACGATAAGCAAAATATATCTAATCATTCCTCATCACATCCTTCTAATACTTAAGAGCTTTTAAATTTTCTTCTACATCTTCTCTAAAAACAATTCTTAACTTGAAATACTAAAAGAACATTTCTATACCCAGAGAAGAATTTAAAAGGATTGTATATGAAACCACAACTCTCCATACTACTAAATTCTTTGAAAATGTATGAGTTCCACTTGTTAATTTACAAGTTATCCTACTTGTCTGTTCTTTCTTCTAAATTTTTTTTTCTTCTGTGTTATAATGCCCCCCCTTGACATCATTAATATTTCTTTTCTGCAGCTTTTCCCAACCCTCAAGAAAGACAGATGTAAAAAATCCCTTGTAATAAATAAGCATTCTCAAGAAAAAGCATTTTGTACACCAGTTATGTTTGAAAATGTATATCCCTTTCTGCACCTTGTGTCCATCTTATCTAGGTGGCATGGTGTGGAACTCTGGGCCAGGCATCAGCAAGGTCCACATTTAGATCTGGATATAGACAATTCTTAGATGTGCGACCCTCTGTAAGTCACTTGTCTGCCTCAGTTTCCTTAGCTGTAAAATGTTGATAATTACAGTACTTAACCCACACCTTGTTATGAGGATCAAGTCAGATAATATTTATAAAGTGCTTAGCTCTGTACTTGGTTCCTGGTAGACACTTAACAAGTGCCTTTCCCTTTTCCCTCAGGGATAGGTCCTCTGGAATGATTTGTAATTGCCTTGTTTGGAGTGCTTACATGTTCCCTTACAGTGTTGCTATTCTTGAATAAGTTGTTCTGCTGGTTCTACTCACTTCATTCTGTATCGGTTTATATGACCCAGATCTTCCAGGGGAAAAAACCCCCAACAATTCTCCCTCTCCTGGCTTGGGGCATTTTCCTTGGAATGTTCTCTCTTTATCTTTGCTTTCTGACTTACTTCAATTTCCAGCTAAAATCCCTACATCCTATAGGAAGTTTTCCCTAATCCCTCCTGTTGATTTATTTCCTGTTTGTTCCATGTATAGTTTACCTGATGGATTCTTTGCTTCTTGAGGGTAGGGCCTCCCTTTTGCCTTTCTTCATATCCCCGGCGATTTGTCCAGTGCTTGGAACATTAGTGGTTAATAAGTGTTTATTGACTTGCTGATTGAAATGATCTCTTTAATCCATTCTTATAGCACAATAATATTCCATGACATTCATATACCATGACTTATTTAGCTGTCTAAAGTTGTCGTAGAGGCAATCTAAGACACCTCCTTAGGTTCTAGGTTTTTTCCTTTTAATCTCCCTCTTCAAGATTAAGGGTTTTATTTTTTTTTTCCTTGTAGTATCCTTTGCCTTAAATCTCCATATCCATCTCTATTTGTTTCCCTATTGAATTTGATGTATTTCTACATCAAATACTCTAAATATGTTCACCCTCCTTCCAATTCTTTCCTCAAGAGCCTTTCTTTTGTTTTTAATCTTTGGCTTTATATATTTTAGATATTTGTGTGGTCTTGGTAGAAAAATCTTTTTTTGCCCTTAGGGTCTCTACTTGCAGTTGTTTCTGAGCTGGGCCTTCTTTTGGTGGTGAGGAGGTGGGGAGAAGGGATCTTTATATTTTCAGTAGTTGTTGATACTTGTTTGTATTTTTCTGTTTGTTTTTGTTTTACTGGTCACTAGTTTAATTTCCATAATTGATGCTTGGTGCCAGGACTAGGTTTTACTCCTGGTTGCTTTATTGATTGGGTAGTTGACCCTGGCTAGACACACTTTTGGTTCCCTGGATTCTTGCACTGACCTCCAACTTCCAGCATTAAGGCCCCCTTGATCTTTAAGTCACTGGAGCATTTCAAGAGAAAGTATTAGGAGTGGGTTTTGTTGCAGCTTCAACTTGTGCCCACCCAGGGACACCAAAAACTGTTGGAGTTTCATGATGTGTTGTGGTGGAAGTATCTCAAATAGTTCAGTGAGACCACCTCTAATCTAAGTATAGGCATTTATTGAGATTGACACCTCTTGAAGTGGGCTAAGTTTTAAAAGGAACCAGCAATTTCAGAGAAAGCCAGATGGATTTTTATAGGGTAAAGATGTAATTACAAAACACAAATTATGAATATTAAAAAGGCAGGAGGGATTTGTTGAGGGATTAGATAATAGGGGAGGGGTCCCAGCCTCAGTGGAACTGCAAATGAATTACTCACAATGCATACAGAAAAACCCATTTGGTGGGGGTATGTATATATGATAATGATACTATAATAAGCCTCTACCTCATAAGTTTACTGTAGGTCAGTTCTTTACTATTACTGCACAGGTGCCTACTTAGGAAAAGTCCCTCCTATTGCTTTGGGATCCACATCCTACTTGGGCATCCTGGTGGTACCGCTTTCTTATTGGCTGAGTATTGTAGTCCTATCTGAGATCAGATGAATGTGGTTGTGGTTGAGTGCATGGACACAGCTGCTGTTTCTATGGGAAATATGAGGAATGGGTCTGGGGGCAGTGGCTAGCTAGAGGTAGTAGCTGGGATTCCATCACATGGATATATTTGCTGTTCTGTGAGAACTGTGAGTTCATGGACACACCTTGTGTTAGTCAGCAGTGTGAGGTATATATGAAGAAGTTAGGATATTGAATGTATAAGGGGATGAGGGGCTAGGTAGGTTCAGTGGGCCTGCTGTTCAGTTGGGCCTATAAGGAAATTAGAATATTGAGGTTGGGGGCAGCTTTATTAGGATTCCATTAGGATTTTATTAGGATTCCATTCTTTTTCATTTATGGTGCTCTTGTGCCTGTCTAAATGCTCTCTTGTTCATTCTCCTTTGTTGGATCTCCCTTCACATTATACCCTTTAATTATGGGTGTCCCCAAAGCTTCTGGCCTTGACTCTCTTCTTCCTCTATCAGTTCTGTCTTCCTTAGCGATCTTATCAGCTCCTGTTGGTTCAGTTAGCTCTAAGATTTGGATTCTCAGATCAATTTATCCAGCTATAATCTCACTCTTTGCCACCAGGCTTGCATCACCACCTGCCTGTTGGACATGTCATACTGGATACTCTATAGACATTTCAGACTCATCATGTTCAAAACTGAATTCAGTATCTTTCATCCCAGCCTTCTTCCTTCCCCAACCATCTTATTATGATCTAGCACATGGCCAGTCTCCAAATCACCCAGTTTTGTTGTCTCATTGTCATCCTTGTATCCTCTCCTGTACTCATCCCCTCTAGCCAATATGTTGCTGAATCTTATTGTTTCTTCTTTCAGAACTTCTCTTGTATATGTCTCTTTTTCTCCACTTATACCATTGTCACCTTGATGCAAGCTCTTATCAGTTCATGCCTGGATTATTGTAGTAGGTGTTTCAATGATCTCCCTGATTAAAGTGTATCCCTGCTTGACTCCTCTCCATATACTCTGCTCCAGCTTATTTGGTCTTCTTACTCTTCCTTGAACATGGCCTCCTTCTCCCAGTTCTGTGACTTTTCACTGGCGGTCTCTCATGCCTGGAATACGCTTCCATCCCCATTTCCATTTCCTGGCTTCCTACACTTCCTTCAAAACCCAACTCAGATCCCACCTTCTACAGGAGGCTTTTCCTGGTTTGCTTTCTTTTTTACTTTTGCTACTTCTTTCTTTCTGATACAGCAGGCACACAGTGGGCACTTAATTAGTCTTTGTTGATGGACTGATTGATTTCTCCTTTGCTTTCTACGTTCCTTTTCTAGCATCATACTTTTCTCTGTACATGTTGTATGTCTCCATTTTCCTAAGTTGCTTCTTAAGGTCAGGGGACATGTAATTTTTATCTTTGTTGTTCCAGTGTCTAGCACATTGCCTTTTATGTAGGAATAGTTATTGTATTTGTGTTCTCACTGGTTTAGGAAATTCCCAGGTATGGAAATGCACTCTGCTTATGCACTTCAGGACCTTATCTATAACTTCTTGTTCTGGAGAGTTGCCTGGAGTTAGGTGACTTGCCTGGGGTCATAGTGTTAGTATGTGCTGAAAATGGGACTTGAACCCAGGTCTTCCTGGCTTTCAGCTTAGCTCTTTTATTTGCTAAGCTGTGCTGCTTCTTGTACATAATCATAGCTTAATAGTTTTTTTTTTTAAATTTTTGAATTTACTTGGTGAGGTAAATAAATGTTCTTACCAACATGCTATGTATCCTGGGTTTAACCTTTCTCTTAGTCATTTTTGCCTTATCTTTTCTACAATGAGGACCCTTCTCTTTTCATGAGAAAATTGAAGCGAAACTGTTATAGTTCTTTTCTTCTATTGTTAATTATCCTTGAGGAACAAGGATAATTGCCTCTGATACTTAAATCAAATAAACATTTTGTTGAGCTTAATATTTGTTGCAAATTTCATATCTGGTCTATATGTTTCTTGACATTTTTATGGAACCATGCCATTTTTGTGTTTGTCTTGTTTTCTTATGTTTTTTTGCATCTCTTCTACATTCAAAAACAAAAGAAACAGAAATGCTAAGTTCAGTTAGTTCCCAATATATACATATTGGTTTCTTTAGATATTTTTTCCATTTTACTTTTTTTTTTTCTTTTTCTTTTTTCTTGTTTTTTTTCTTTGGAGAAGGGAAGGTAGAGCAATTGGGGTTAAGTGATTTGCCCATGGTCACACGGCTAGTTTTTGTGTTAAGTGTCCGAGGCCGGATTTGAACTCAGGTCCTCATGACTCCAGGGTCAGTGCTCTATTCACTGTGCCACCTAGCCACCCCTTCATTTTACTTTTTAAAATTGATTACATTTATATCATAAGTATTACATTTTTGAAAGCCTTACATCTTTTAAAAATATATTTTTTATTTTCTTAAATATTTCCCGATTACATGTAAATATTTTTAGCAATTAATTTTTTGTAATTTTGAGTTCCAAATTCTCTTCCTCTCTATTCCCCACCCCCAAAGAAGGCAAAGAATTAGATACCGATTATACCTATGAAGTGCATGCAAAACATATTTCCACATTAGCCATGTTACAAAAGAAAACACAAAATAAAACAATAAAAATAAAGTTTTAAAACAGTATGCTTCAATCTGCATTCAAAGGTCATTATTGCCCTCTTGGAATTGTATTTTTCAGCATGGGTTCTTTGGAATTGACTTTCTTCATTTGACAATTTATAGCTTTGATTTCTTCATCTGAAACATGCCTATTCATATCCTTTATCAATTGGGGAAGGACTCTTATTTCTATGAATATAACTCAGTTCCAAATATATTTTAGAAATGAGACTTTTATCAGAGAAACCTGCTATAAATTTTTTTCTCTGTTTTTTGCTTTCCTCCTAATCTTGGCTATATTAGTTTTGTTTGTGTGAAAGTTTTTTAATTTCATGGAATCAAAATTATCTATTTTATTTCCCGTAATCCTCTCTGTCTCTAGTTTGGTCATAAACTCTTCTTTTATACTTATATCTAAACAGTTACATTTTTCCATGCTCCCTTAATTTATTTAAAATATCATTCTTTATATCCAGATCATCTAGCCATTTTGACCTTATCTTGTTATGTGATGTGAAATGTTGACTTATTTCATGTTTCTGCCAAACTGCTTTCCATTTTTCCCTGCTTTTTTTCTCAGATATTGAATTCTTCCAAAGCATGGGTCTTTAGGTTTATCAAACATTAGATTACTGTGGTTATTTACTGCTAAGTGATTCCACTGATCATCACTCTATTTCTTAGCCAGTATCAAATTGTTTTGATGGTTTCCACTTTGTAATATAGTTTGAAATCTGCCAGACCACCTTCTTTAACATTGTAAAAGATGATTTCCTTGATATTCTTGACCTTTTGTTCTTCCAGAAGCATTTTGCTACTATATTTTCTAGCTCTCTAAAATAATTCTTTGGTAGTTTGATTAGTATGACACTGAATAAGTAAATTAACTTAGATAGAATTGCCTTAAATTTCTCTTTAAACCAACTTCCTCTTTTTAACATTAACTTATAGGACTCTGTCTAACCTTTCTCTGATCTCTTTGAAATGCACTATTGCAAAAAGCAGGGTTACTATTAAAAGCCTAGCAGATGTCCACTTCCTTACCCTTAATGAATTCTGGAATATCTTAGTGAAGCCTTCTCAGTGTTTTTGCTATTTCTCCTTTGGACACCATTTCTTCCTTATCAATAAGAATGAGTTTGAGGATAGTGATTCCTCTCATTGTTTCCTTTACCATATATAAGAGGAAAATATATTGAAGCCAAATCAAGAATTTCTTATTTTCTCTGCTATTATTAGAGGCCTAATTACCAGCAAATACTTCTTAAGCAATATTTTTTCTTGGTATCTGCTGTCTGGTCTATAATTATCTTCAGGGCAAAGTAGTTTTAGAAAAACATTGGAATGTTCATTTGACCTGTCCTCAAATTCTAGCCTTTACTTATAGAATCATGATAGTATTACTAATCAATACCATTGGGACTGTGGATTCCATGTACCTTAACTTTCTTATGGATGGAATTGTTTTTCCTTTTAGTATGCATTGGGTTGAACTGTTATTACTCAATAAGTTCAGATTAAATTTGAGTAAACCTCAAGCCTGGCTTATAGAGCTGGAAATTGTAACCTGTTTCAAGATGCTCTTGGGAACTGAGTTTTCCTCTGAAGGGGCAAAATATTTTTCCTGCTCCTGGCTCCATCTGTGGGGGTTGACTACAGCATCTTGGTTTGCTTTAATTGTTCCATGCCCAGTTCTGTAATTTTGGGTCTCTGCTGAGTTGAAGAGGCACTGATGTCTGGCATGATAAGCAGGGCTTGCTGGAAAGTAAAGTAGTATTTTGTGAGGGGTTGTTATTTAAAATATTGCCTTGGGGGAGTGAGGGGCTAGGTGGTGTAGTGAATAGAGCACCAGCCCTGGAGTCAGGAGGACCTGAGTTCAAATGTGACTTCAGACACTTAACACAAAAACTAGCCATGTGACCTTGGGCAAGTCACTTAAAATACCTTACCTTCCCTCCTCCAACAAGCAAAAAAAAAAAAATTTAAAAAATTAGTTTTAAAAAAAATATTGCCTTGGACAAAGTACTAGAAAGTAAGCCAAAAAGTGTATCTATCTACTCCATATATAAGATGAGACCTTCAGATTATTGAGTTGAAACTACTTTGGTTGTATAGGCCTTGATGTAGTAGCTGGGCTTTTGGCAAAGATGCGGTATTATATTAACTGCTACTGATGAACATTTATTTGCCTTTTTTCAAGTATGGAAAACAGAAGTGATGTGCTTGTTGGCAAAACTATCCTGGATGCTAATGGTCTGGCATAAAAGTCACATCTCATAAGGGAAGCATCTGTTTTTAACCTCCATTTTTATTTCAGACAGGGCCCTCCAAAAAAGTAACTATTGGTATTGGATCCACGGATAGGAAGCTATCATTTTTTCTGTGAAATCTTTTCAAAGAGTTGAAGCTTTGGTCTACAACCTAAGGCCAGATGTTTTTAGTTAAATAGCAAATTTGATTGCATGTGCATACATACAGACATACATTCATATATACATATGTATCACATATTGAACTGTAGCTTCCATTTTGGTGAACCTTTGCAGAAAAGCTGGTTTTGACTTGGGAGATGGACGCATTTTGGAAATTTTATGTAAAATATAAAAATGGCATGGCTTTCTACCTCAGTAAAACTCATAGTTGTTTAAAGCAGCCATGTGTTCTAAAGCAAGATTGTGTGAGCATATGTGTGAGAAAATCGTCTCGCAACCTCCTTCAGTAAAATGACCGTTATCTCATCATTATCTTCTAGAATACGAGCTTCTTAGGTAAGAAGAATTGGGAATGAGATTCTTTGCCTTTCTCCCTTTACATGGAATCATTTGAAATGAAGCTGTTGTAGGTTTAAATTGGCTTAGTTTCTCTCTTAGTTGTTTTGTTTTTTTAATCGATTTGATCATTTTTCAAAAAGTCATTTTTTTTTAAGCTAGAAAAATTTTAGAGTTCATTGAATGTAAAAGCCCTCACTTTTCAGAAGGTAGAAGTGAGATCCAGAGTTAAATTGATTTATAGAAGGTTGATTCTATGTGAGCGAATGGCAGATCTATGTTTAGAATTCAAGTACAATGGGTCTCAATCTAGGGATTTTCCCTCTGAGCCATGAGGTTTTCTTACACAGTTTTGCTTGGTTTTAGTAGATTTCTTATGAGATCGTTGAGTCAGATTTATAACTGGAATAGCTCTCTTTTTAGCAAACAAGGAAACTGAGACTTAAGCTTGTCCTTAAATTTCTTCCCTTGTCCTTTTTTATTATTCTGCCTCTGGTGTACTAAAGATAGTCTTTTTACTTTAGCGGTCATGGCATAGTAGATTATTTTTGCTTGACAGTCTCAAGGTTGAAGATATCTAGAGAGAAATTTAGGACAAAATCCCTATTTGTTTTCATAGGAATGCTGCCTCCTGTTTATTCTGGACATAGTAGATGCAAGTGGTTTTCACAGTGCTTTTTAACTGAGTGGAATAAGGATTTCAACAAAAAATTTTATAATAATAGATTTGTGTTCATGCATATAGATGCACAGTGGTAGATTTAGAATACATTATCCTCCAAAACAGGCTCTTACTTTATTGATCTTATCCTAGCTACCCTAAAACATAAATCCAGTGACTAATTGCAAAAAGCTCTCTGACTACTGAGATCCCTTTCTGCTTCCAGATTCTATGGTTTTATGATTCTCTGAGTTTGGTTTTGCTAATAATTGGATGCATTGATCTTCCTAACTTCAAGTGTCAGAAAACAGCTTTTTAGGACCAAATGAGATGCAATCTGCAACTAATTAGAAATCTTTTGTGGGTTTAAAGGAAAGTGCCAGTTTTTGTCATTCCTGTTGTGGGTTGACTATATAAACTATTGGATTTTCTAGATATATCATTTGGGCCATTTGTCTTTCATTCCTGCTTGAAGAATTTCTGTCCTAGTTCACTACCATAACTCCAAAGGCAGAAAATTTCCATTCTTCTGTTCCTTGGCTCAGGTCAATTGATTATTGTAGTTTTTGGTTTAAATCTGGCTTCATCCAGATGTGGACTTTATATTGGGAGTATTGGTTTGAGTTAGAGATTAAATCAGTATTGATTAACTAGCACTAGCTGATTATTTATTCACATTGTCCCTAGATGGCATATTTGAGAAAGATCTATACCAATCGTAGGAGGAACTCCCTGGGGCTTGGAACTGCTGGGATCCATCGTGTAGAGTGGCGTGGTGTGATTAAACTGTTCATTAAGCATGGGTTGATTTGCCTCCCTATTGCTTGGTACATGTGTCAGTTTTCCACCAAAGGCTTCTGAACTAATTAATACAGCTATCTTCTGTGGGCATGAGAGGCAATGTGTACCATTTGGTACAACTCCACAATGGTGGATCTTGATTTTCCCATACCAGACTCATTCATCACCCCCCTACATAGAAAAACTTCAAAGTTTGTTGTCTTCCAACTTGAGAATTTAATCACTGCTTGTCACCTCCTCCCCTGCACTGAATGTAGACAGTGATCCTTTCCACAGTGTGGCAATCAAAGTTCCACCCAGTGTGCTTAGAGTCTCACTGTGCCTGATATAGTGCCTGAATAACTTATGCTGATTTGTGCTCCCTCCCTCTGTATTTTCATCTTAGGATCTTATTTGCATGCTTGACATTTAAATATACTGTGTTTGGAATGTGCAATTTTATTTTGAGACCTTTATTAAGTAGCTCCAGTCTAAGAGTTTAATTGTTACTGATAGCTAAGAGTATAATTACCTTGGTAAAATATCATGACTATATTAAGCAAATGGAAATTGGCTTCTGGAATTGGGTGAACACAAACCATTTTCCTATTTGATCTGAGCTATTTCAAGAGTGCTCCTAATATTCAGCAATACAATTGAAGAATTCTGTTATTATTTATAGAAAAATATATAAGAACTAACTTCCACTGAGAAAAAATTTTTATTATGCAAACAAAAAACTTAAAATTCACTAAATGCAAACTTCCACATACAGAAGCATGTCTGGTACGACCAAGCCCATTTGATCAGAAGAAATTCCAATGTCAAAATAATCTGACTGCAATGGTGCCTTATTTGTATGAATTAGTAGGGCAGAAATAAATTCAACATTGTGTTTATTCATAGTGTTAGTATTTCATTGTAACTTGAAGCAACTTAATGTGATCAACACGTTGATTGATAAATTACTATGACCTGAACAGACAGATTTAGAAGGGAGAAAATTACCCAAAGTATTGATGAAATTTCCATACTTGAAATTAATTGACTGATGGGGACTTTGGAAAGAGTTATAAATAGTTATAGAAAACATTATGTGGTCAAGGATGGAATCTAATTATTAGCCAGTAGGGTTGGGTTATGATAGCTATTTAAGAAACAATCAGATAGCTGGGGAAATGGATAGAATTAGTAGATTAAATTGATAGATTAAAAGGGATTAATTCTCCTAACATCCTGTAATGGTAGTTCAAGCCCTCATTACTTCTCATCTGAACTACTGCAGTAATCTCATAATTGATATATTTCTACCTGTGATCTTTCTTCATGCTATCTATTTTGTACCTAACTGCTACATTCATCTTTTAAAAGCATAAATGATCTTATTATGATATTCTCCTACTCAAAATCCTTCATTGTATCCCTATCTTTACTTAAGTTTAAATCCTTAACTTCTTTTCATCCATATTGCCTGGTTTTTCCCTTTGTGTGTTACATATTCTAACAATATTTTACTACTCTCTGTTACCCAAATTTGTCCTCTCTTCCTTTTTTTGTACCCATGCCTGTTTAGCTATAGCTTGAGCTAGATCTCCTTTCCTGTTCTGATTCTGCTGTTTCCTCCAGTTTGTTTGTCATTTTTTTATTTCTGACATGTTGTGGTTAATCTTATACTTCAAGGGCTGATGAAAGGATGAAGCTTTTCTCTATTAATCCTTCCCTTGATTCTCCTTTAGAGTTTGGATCTCGCGTGTCATTTTGTAATACTTTCTCTGTTCACTTATATTAAAATTGTATTCTGGATATTTGCATATTTGCCTTTCATCTTTTAAACTAAGGCCCCATTTTATTTATTGTATCTGCAACTATCACCTAAGAAAGATTATTGTGCATAAGAATATATTTATCAATTCAATGAATATTTATTAAGAGCAGCAATCTGACTAAACAACCTTTTGGAAAGAGAAGTAGTCACATCATCAGTGAAAAGACCACTGACTTTAAGTACTTATAATCTTAAGTACTTTATGTGCTACTATATCTGTATAAAGTACTATAACTATATATATCTACAAAGTACTCATAAGTACTTATAAATTAAAGAGTTCAGTGCTTTGTTCAACCTTTACTTAAGAGTTAAGGGGAGGGCGGCTAGGTGGCACAGTGAATGGAGCACCCTCCCTGGAGTCCGGAGGACCTGAGTTCACATCTGGCCTCAGACACTTAACACTTACTAGCAAGTGTGACCTTGGGTAAGTCACTTAACCCCAATTGCCCTTCTTTCCTCCCTCCCCCCAAACAAAAGAGTGAAGGGAAGGGCTCCAAAATATTACAGGTGATTTATTTACATATGATCAAAAAGTATTCAAGGAATTTATTTAATACAGGAGTAAATCATTGAGATTTAAAGAGTAGTCTCATATTAGGATCTTTCCTACATTATTAAACATCTTAAAGGGAAATGGAGAT
This sequence comes from Pseudochirops corinnae, assembly GCA_028646515.1. NCBI lineage: Eukaryota > Metazoa > Chordata > Mammalia > Diprotodontia > Pseudocheiridae > Pseudochirops > Pseudochirops corinnae. The sequence continues at coordinate 103,341,105 of CM053587.1, forward strand.
GATTGCAAATAGAGACAAGTGCAGATGAAGGATTTTATAAACTAGCCACACTACAGATTCTGCTGAAGCTCTTAATAGTGGTGATTATTTTTTTCGGTTTGCACATCTGCCCATTCTATAAATACTCTATTAGAGGAGTATTTTAGGAACTATGCATCATTGAATTAATGGTATGCATTGACCATACTGTTTTAATGTCCGTTCCATTCTATTAAGTTTTAAAAAAGAATTAGTTTTGATTATTGAGCAGGATATGATGCTCAAACATGGATTCACAGCCCTTGTTTTTGCAGTCCCTCAGCATGTTACATCAATGTTGTGTGGGGCGTGATATGGTGGAAAAAGTCCTAGCCATAGAATTGGAGGACTTTTGCTCAAATCATCTCTCTGTAACATAGTGCCTACATGATCACAGGCAAGTTACTTAACCTCCAGAGTCCTTCCTCAAGGAGCTTACATTTTATTATAAGAGACAATATTTATGTCCATATAAGGTAAGTAATTATAACATATTCACCAAGTAAAAATAGGTGGCTTCAGGGTCATGGGAAGTACCAGTCCCTCCAGGGTTCTGGAAAGGTCTCTTATAAGAGGAGGATGCATCTTTGTTGAGCTTTGAAGTGAGCTGGGCATTCTGAGAACTGGAGGTGAGGAGGTATTGCATTCCAGGCATCGTAAGACAGCTCAGAAACACACCTAAGGGGGGAAAACACTTTTAGAACTTGTCATATTGTTGTCATTTGTCCTTCATTCTCTAAGAGGGCCAATGATATTTTAAGATGATGTCTTGACTTGCAATTGAATTGGATTTAAGTGAGGCAGGGCTATGCAAAGTCATTAGCTTCACTCTTTCCTCCAGGATCATATGAGTCTAGTGGTCAGACATAAGTCAGGACAACTGGAGATTACCCAAGATGCAGTAGGAGACCTTGACCTTTTTAAGCTAAGGTCTTTCCCAGGTCTCAGTTTGTCTGATCATGAGGAGGAGGAAGGAGAACATGGTTATGTTCTGCCCCAGAGAGAACTCAATTCTCCAGAACAAGAAAACCATGTCCCATGTGATCAATCAATCAATAAACATTTATTAAGCACCTACTGTGTGCCAGGTGCTGTGCAAAGCACTGGGAATACAAATAGAGGCCAAAGGCATTCCCTATGGTTGGGAATAAATATTGTATCACATTTGTATATCATTTTGTAGATTACAGATCACTTTCTTCATAATTTCCTTGTGAGGCTGTTAGTTCAAATATTGTTATTCCTCTTTTACAGGTAATAGAAATGGGGTTCAGAGAAATTGTGACTTGATCAATGATATAAAACTAGTGATAGAACTAGTAATGGAACCACGTTGTCTTCTGACTCTGTGTCTAAGATTCTTTATAGTATATTTTGTTGGAATCAGGGACTTATCGTTGTTGCAGAGTGTAATGTATTATAAAAATATGCAGTTTTATGTGCTTAGTTCAGGCACTCTTAGTCAAGCTCAGCTGCAGCTGATTTTATAGGTACAGAGAAACTGCCCTTTCTCACTCTTTCCCTCTTGAAGAGATTTGATGGCGTTTTTTTCATTCATTTGCTAAAAATTATTTTACACTAAGCTTGACTATTAACAAAAAAATTTTTTAAATGGGAAAAATCTCCCATAAAACAGAAATCAGAGCCTAACTCCAGACACTTAGTCCTTAATTTTAGAACTCGAATGAACCATTCATTCTTTAATCTAGACAGCTTGACCGGATCTCTCTCAGACTATGTCACTGGGCCATTTATACAGGGTGCTGATAAAAT
>CM053587.1:103343395-103360658 GCA_028646515.1 Pseudochirops corinnae
ACTTTTCACCCTGAACTAGGTAAATGATATGCTTGATTAAAGTAAGATTGTTAACCCATTTTGAGTTGCTTTCCTTTAGAAAAGCAGATCTAAGAACCTGTGCTAGTAGCCGCCCTATGTATGCTAGGGTGCTTGCTGTTACAATAAGTAAACTGCTCCCACTTGTGTACTTTCTCTTCACCTTATAGCAGTGGTTCTCAACCTTCCTAATGCCGTGACCTTTTAATACAGTTCCTCCTGTTATGGTGACCCCCCCCAACCATAAAATTATTTTCGTTGCTACTTCATAACTGTAATTTTGCTACTGTTATGAATCATAATGTAAATATCTGATATCCAGGATGTATTTTTATTGTTACAAATTGAACATAACCCACAGGTTGAGAACCGCTGCCTCATAGCCTTAGAGAAATGCCTAGAGTATGAAAAGTCACCTTCCTAGGGTCATACAGCTAGGATGTGTGAGAAGCAGAATTGAACCCAAATCTTCTTGGTTCTGATGCCAACTCTTTATCCATTGCAGCATGATGCTCCTAAGGCTCTGGGGATACAAAGACAACGTGAAATAATCCATGCCTTCATACAATTTCCATATAATAAATTTAACGTATGCATAAAGGAACCCCTTATTAGAAAAGTAGCTTTAAGTTAGCATTTTGGTCCAATAAATTAAGAATTTTTTTAATAATTAAAACAGTAATACAGTAAAATCTTTCATTCACTTGTGAGACTGAAAATGTGTTCTATTGAATATCAAATATGAAACTACCTATACCTTTTGCCTTTGTTGAAGATATAAGCCACTAGTTAAGCCAAAGCCCTTTGAACAGCCAACCTGGCTGACATAAAATCCAAATATCTTATTCCTAAGAGAACTCTTTTCACTCACTGTTTCTCCTATGGATCCCTCTCCTCAGTAGGGGATGGTTCACTCTCATTTTAATATACAAGTGGACTTTATTATCAGAATTCTAAATCCACAGCAGGTTACGTTGCCACAAAGTATAAGTTCAAAAGGGAATGCTATAAACAAGTACCTTTCACAAGATTCAAAATGACAGTTGACACCTTGACCAGTAAGAGACATAAACATGATTAAAAGCTGCCAAAGTAATCCAAAAAGTGCCAGCATTCTAGAACTACTTCTAGAGGCCTTTACATCTCAGCAGACTGTTCAGTGTTAACAGCTGGGAGCAGTGCTGAGTCTGACTAGAACCTCTTCATGATGACTTAGGGAATATATTGCCAATTTTCAGTAGCTGGTGTAGTGTGTAGAGTACTGAACGTGGAGTCATTAGAGAACTGTTGAGTATACGCATACTCTGGTGCGTATAAGATGTGTGTCATTTAATTTTCTTGAGCCTCAGTTTCCTCATTTGTAAAATAGCAGTTTTAACAGTTCTAACCTCATAAGTTTTGAGGATCAAATGGGATAGATGTTTACTGATGACTTGTATATGAGATGCAGCTCCCTCGATGAATCTAGTCTCCTTTTCCTCTTACCTTCTTGCACTTAATAAATTGTGACCTCATATTTAGATGGTATTTTTTACTGCTATGTGATCCTTAAAATGTAGCTGTCAAACATTGTGAATACATGTGTCTATAGTATGTGTTTTTATCTATTTTTGTGTGTGTGTGTGTGTGTGTGTGTGTGTGTGTGTGTAATATACATATACATATGGATTTTTAAGTGCCAAAGTACACCCTGGTCCTATTATTCCTTTTTATTTAAAAAAGGAACACCCCAAAATGGACCATTCTTTCAGGTGCCATTAAGAACCATTGCTAGTGGAAGTGACTTTTTAAGAGCTTGCTCAGCTTGTGATTTCTAATATAACATTTGCTCTACTTAGTAAGATTGCCCTCTTTCTTTCACAGATAAGCAAGGATCCTTTCAGCTTTAAAATTTAATTTTCAGGTGTTAATATATCGTATTTTCAGGCTACCTTTCTAGGCTGACATTTCTATTATATCCATTTAAGAAAAAAATTCCACCTGTTTTGTTATTGGAAAATGCCATTTGCAAAGTTATTAGAAAGCCAACCTTGTCAGAAATATTATTGCATTATCCCTTTGCTAGGACAGCTGGAACTGGTTTGTGGCAGAAAAAAAAATCCAAAGAGAAAAGCAATTTTGGGAAATATAATGAAATCAAAACAAAATGCCTTTTATCCCTCTCCAAAGTCAAGATGTTGATTAAGATGAGGTTTGTGGGATTTTGGAAGATAGATGCTTGTGGACTGCCTGTGGCGGTGGTTAAAAAAAAAAAAAAGAAGAAAAGTAGGAAGAAAGAAAGAGTGACCTGAGGCAGGAACATGTAGATGTTGTGACCTTTGTGTTTATGAAGCATAGAAGAGGGAGCTCTTTTTCCCAACCAATATTTGGTGTGCCTCATGTAATTTCCCTTCTCCAAACTGTATACATTCTCCCATTGACCTCTTCTCTTCCAAGTCTGTTTTTTAGTAAAGAATTCACTCAGCCTTCTAAAAAATGAGTTTTTAAAACTCTTAAATGTATACTCTCTGAATTTGTGGGTTTTCCAATTGTTACTTGTTAATCCCTGCACTTTAAATGCCCAAAGGCTGTTATACTTGTGAACTACGTTCTCAGAGTGGAATTTTTCCTCTCTGTTCCTTCTGAGCATCTTCTTAGATTTTTATCATTCCTGGAATTTGACTAGAAACTCTCCATAATAGCTTAGTTAGAATATCACTTGTTAGTACCTGGTAGAAAGAATATATGGCATAGATGATGCTCTCAATAAATGCTTATTGATTGATTGATTGATTGACTGACTTAGAATCCAGAAAGACAGACCTGTTTTTTCAAATCTACCTCTGACACTTACTAGTTCTGTGACCATGGGTAAATAATTCACCCTTTTGGAGCCTCAATTTCCTCAGCTATAAAATGGCTCTTATGAGTCTCAGTACAATAATATGTATAAAATTCTTTACAAATGTTAAAATAGTAGTATAAAGGAAGAAGAAGATAACAAACATTTATTAAGTGCCTACTGTGTTCCAGGAATTATGTTAACCACTTTGTAAATATTACTTCATAGTATAAAAGGTACATCCAATTTATCAGTTGCAGTGGAGAATGTAGGAATGAATTGCTTACATGCTTCTTAGGGGACAAAAAAATGTATTCTTAGAAGCTGAGGGTCATATAGAGAAAGTTAAATAAGACAAAGGCCCTAGAAATCGTTTTGTTTATTTTGGTGGTCTATGGAGAGACAGGAGCAGGAAGAGGAAGAAAATAATGTAATTATTATATTAATGATGAAAACTAATATTTATAAGCCACATACTATGTGCCAGGCACTGTGCTAAGCACTTTACAAGTATCATCTTATTTGATCCTCACAAAGGTGCTGGGAGGTAGGTACTATTATTACCTACTGTTTTACAGTTGAGGAAATTAAGGCAAACAGAGATTAGGTGACTTGCCCAGGTTCACATGGCTAAGAAGTGTCTGAAACTGTATTTGAACTCAGGTCTACCCCTGCTGAGAACTTTATCCAGTGTACCACACAGCTCCCCCTATAGAGGTGTACCAGATGAAGAATATATACACGTGGTCAAAGAGGTGAGCTTAATTGACATCTCCTGAATCTCACTTCAATATGTACAGTTGCATACACCCAGCCACATACCTGATGATTGAGGTATAAGAAATACATTAAACTCAACAAGGAAATAGGCAGATACTGAGAGAGGGAGGGTTGGGTATAAGAGAGAGGGCATTCCTGCCCTCCTCTCCATAGTCATATGGAAAAGAAAATGTCAGTAAGATTGAGTGGAAGAGAAAAGGAAGAAAGAGTAAAAGTCTAAATTTAGGTGGTACCAGGGAAAGAGATGAGGGCCAGTGGAGGGGAATCAGCGTCCTTCATTTATATCAGTGGTTCTCAACCTTCTTAATGCTGCTACCCTTTAATACTCGTATGTGGGTGTATCTTGGCGTTTCTGCATGTGGGCGGGACCTGCCTGGAGACAGATAGAGGAGCGGTGTCTCGGTTCCTAAGACCATCGGAAATATGTTTTAGGTGGTCTTAGGTGACCCCTGTGAAAGGGTTGTTCAACCCCCAAAGGAGTCACAACCCACAGGTTGAGAGCCACTGATTTATACAGATGTGTTAGGCAGAGTCACTCATTTTTACTACCTTTTTTGTGAAGAGGTATTGGGACAAGAGAGGAAAAAATATACAAGGACAGAGTAGAGAGAAATACACAATTAATAGTCATAACCTTGAATGTGAATGGAGTGAAATCACCCATAAAATGAGAGGCATCAGAATTGACTAGAAAGCAAAGTCTAAGAGTAAGTTGTTTACTTGAAAACACTATATAAACATTGTTCCTTATTGTTATTATATTTCTATTTATCATTCTTCCTATCAAAGTGTTGTCATGGAGGAGGAGAAATATAAGTGAACCTTTAAAAAACTCAATATAGGGGCAGCTAGGTGGTGCAGTGAATAGAACACCAGCCCTGGAGTCAGGAGGCCCTAAGTTCAAATCTGGTCTTAGACACTTGACACTTACCAGCTGTGTGACTCTGGGCAAGTAACTTAACTCCTTTTGCCTTGCAAACAAAACAAAAACTCATCATACTATCACCTGATGATGTCACTTCCAAGGTCAGCACTGATTAGAAGCAGACCTCTTCTTGCTAGCCAAAATTACACATATTTTGGACTTGGGACAAGAAATGGTAAAATAATAGCAAAACCTTTTTGGAATATACTTTTCCCAAAAGTTCAACTGCCCTAGTAGAAAATATTCATTTCACTGGTCTTCTCAAAATGGTATCCTAACCATTGAAAATATATGCAAAAGACTGACTGATAAATACATTAGAGTTTTTAAAGGAAGATACAGTTTACAACTTCAAAATCTTAATTATTTCTATCTACTAATGCCTTACTCCAATGAAAGTAAAAAATATAATATTTTCTATGACAATGATCATGAATCTTGAAGAGAAAACTAACCCCAGTGTTGTAGACTGCTGTCTTTTATAATAGTAATTGCAGACTAGAGAGCTTCTGGGACTACCTTTTCCTTTTACACAATAAGAAATAAGACGTAGAGAGGGAAAGTAACTTGACCAAACTAGATAGAATCCAATTCTTTCCACTGGAGTGGGAATGCCCATTTAAAGTGGCATAATCATTTCAGGGAATAGAAAGAGTCCTGCTGATAAGCCTACTTGATTCATTCTGTGTTGTTTAGGTTACTCTCTGTCTTTCTGTCCCATGAGTATTTTGCTCCTCTTAAATCCAGGCCATGGCTCCTTCTCCTTTTCTCTTATATACACATTGTCCTGTTCTGGACTGAAGAATCAGATTCTTTGCCCTTTGTTGACGCCTTTCCCTTGTTATAGAAACTTCTAGGAAATTCAAATCTTTGAATAACCTTGGTCCTAAAGGAAGGCTGTAGGTCAGAATTGATGGTCACACTCAAAGAAACAGCTTTCTATAAAAAAAAATGGCCTCCACAGTGTTGGCACTAAAAATAACTTTAGAGTTTTGTTGTTTTTTATTTGTCTCCAAACTACATAGAGCAACAGTTCTCAGCCTGTGGGTCGCAACCCCTTTAGGGTCACAGGGGTCGCCTAAGACCATCGGAAAACATATATTTCTGATGGTCTTAGGAACCCAGATACTGCTCCTCTATCAGTCTTCAGGCGGGTCTGCCCACATACGAGTATTAAAGGGTCATGGCATTAGGAAGGTTGAGAACCACTGACATATAGTGATTTTTTTACCCCAAAGTATGTAGAAGATATAGTACCAGCCTCTTTTTGATATTCCTAACTGATCCCATCTGTTCTGTGAAATGGTAAAAAAAAAAAAAAATTAACTATCGACCCTTGAAGAACTAAAATGACATTTTTTATTTGATTTGGTCTGTTACTTCCAATTATATACTTCCACTTTGACTGTGGGTGCTGTTACTCCTTCTAGAATTTTGGATCCAAAAAACAGCCTTGGAGAGATCATCTTGCTTAAGCTCTGAGATTTGATCTGGGTTATTGGATCATAGCCTCTTAGATCTAGAGCTAGGTCATAGGACTAGTTTGCAGTGCAAACAGGATTATAATCCAACTTTTCTGATTCCTGGTTCAAAATCCTTTCCATATCCACTCCTAAATTAATGAAGTAAATTATTTTAATTTCTCTTCTATTAAAACTAGAGCCAATATATCCTAGATTTATGGAAACTTTCAAGAATATAAAGCTAGTTACACCTCACTTCTACTTCACTTTTGAAATTTACAACTGGCCACAGATTCAGTGTCTGAACACTATCTAGGCTTAACTGGATAGTCAGCTTTACTTGACCAAGGTCATTTAGAAAGTGTTGAGCATAGAGGTTTAAGGTTAGTCTTTCTACCTCTATAAAATCTGTGGGCCTTACACTAAAATTTGCTTTTCTCTGGGCCCTTGATGTACTAGCATAAATAAAAAATGGAATGAACTGAGTAGTGGCCAAAAGAATGTAAGGTTGTAAGACTGTAACTTGAGAAAGGAAGTTGAATCAGACATGCTTATCCTCCCACTTGAAGTAACTACTTTATAATTTCCTGCCTTCTGCTTATCTCTGTAGCATTCTTGGTGAACTCTGGTTTGACTCTTTTTAGGCAGTTTGGTTTACTCTATGTTGGGCCACATTAATTTTCCTCAGACCTGATTGATTACCTGTAGTCACTAATAGTCTTCTTTCTAAACATATCCCTCCCCTCCCACATCCCATTCACCACTATGTTTCCACCCAGTTTAAGAGCTCTGTGATATTGATATCACTTTGGCAAGACATGAGACTAGGGTTGAATAAAGTCTAGGCAGCACTTTTAATCTCTTCCACAATATTAACTTTAAAAAAAAAAGTTTAACAAAAAACCTCCAAAGGACATTATTTCTGTACCATAATGGATTGAGTTTTTGCTTGCTAATTATCATGATTTATGAGCTTTTCTGTTAATTTGGTAGCTTATGACCATAGCAGAATTGAATTGCACAGTAGTTTATTGTTAAACTGTACAGTGGATTTTTGTTGTTTAGTATGCAGCTTACTCACTTTTCTAAAGTCATAAGACCATTGATTTAGACATCACCTTTGAAGTCATTAAGTCCAGTATCCTTATTTCACAATTGAGGAAACTGAGAGGTTGAGTGAGTTCCTCAGAGTCACACAGCTAATGAATTCCTGAAGTGGACCTCTTTATTTCATGTCTAGCATTCTGACCACTGTTCACAGTACAGTTGTCCCTTAGTGGTTAGGAGCATGGCACCCACCAGATCTGAAAAATCTGAATAAAATGTTTTGACCCTCCCTTTGTACCAGAGAAGTCTGATTTTTTTTCTCTTTTTTTTTTGTGGTGTTTATTGTACCTTATTGTAAGATTTGGATATATTTATGGTATTAAGATAAAATATGTTGATATTATACAATATTATGCACATATTTTATGCATTTCTTGAGTTTCTCAAGTTTTCTGTGTCATCTGATGGCCTTTGCATATCGTTTGCAGCTTCCAAAAAACTCCCCCCAAATTCCCATTTAATTTCTTATGCCTCCTTGCAATATATCAAAGTCACAGGGGTAAAAATTGTGGAAGGGATCACTGTACTTCCCAATGAGAACCATTATCTGAGTAGGCTTAAAGGGAGTGCTTTGTAGTGGAAAGAGTGTTTTCCTTGAAGCCAGGGAAAACCTGGGTTCGCATTCAGCCTTTGAGGCTTATTAGCTGTGTGACTCTTGGCAAGGCCCTTGATATCTCAGTTTATCAGTTTTGTCATTTATAAAATGGGGCTAATAATTCCACAGTGCCTATGTCATAATGCTGTTGTTATGATTATGTATATTTACACACACACACACACACACACACCATGCACAACAGAACTAAGATTTTTGGAATGACCTCTATAAATTACATTCCAAAACTGAACATGCCATATAAATGCTATGATTATTTTAAGGATTAAATGAGAATAATATATGTGAAACACCTTGTAGATCTTAAAAGTTTTAAATAAATTTTAGTTGCTGTTATTCTTGTAGGTAAAGGCTGGAACTTTCAGCGCTAGGCATTTCTTTTCCTTCCTTTCCTCTTAAAAAAACAAAACAAAACATGAAGAAGCTTTATCTCAAGCCTAAAGAAGGAGATTGAAAAGAAATAGATTAAGTTCTGCCTCATGTAATTTCATTAAAATTTCCTGGGAATTTGTGTTTGGCTGCATGCAGGTCCTTGTATTCCCAATTCCCTAAATTCATTCATATGGGAAAGAGTGGGTAGGTTTGCTGGAAGAGTCTGAGGAGAAGGGATTTGGAAGGCAGGCCATCTAGACTCAGCCACATTTTCAGCACGCTTAACTGTTTTAGGGGTGCTGTAAACATTTGAGTTTCTCCTTAGGGCCTTCCTAATCTGTTGACACCCTTTATTTATGCCCCTGTTTGTTCAGTTAACTTTTTGAGATTGGAGGGTGTGGTATAATTCCTTGCAAGGTTTACAGAAAACTGGTTGTTTTATGTAGTTTAGTTTAACCATTATTCTCATGAAATCCTCATGGAACATTAAATCCAGTAGAAGAGTAGCAACACTAGGTATTGTAATAGTTATTAAGGAGCAATAAAATGTGAGTATATATATTTACAGACTCAATGTGAACACAAAATGAAAGGTATTAAATGTCATCTGTCATCAGTAAAATATAGTAACAGTAAAATATAGGGCCTGTTCTTTAGAGTTAAGTCTTTTTGTTAACTGTGATCATATAAAGATATAAGCAGCCACCAATAAAACTCCCAAGTGAGAAAATAAATGCCACCAAGCCAAAGTAGTAATGAATGCAGTACATCTAGAAATAAGCTAGTCCACTTTCCTCTTAAGGGATCAGCTCTAAATAACATGCTTAATTATGGGGATACAATCAAAAGAAAGGGAAACACAGCAGGCTATTTTGCAGTTTTCTTATCTTTTTCCTTGTGTTCAAGGCTTACCAGACCAGAAATTATAAAGTCAGTTTCTTAACTAAGTGTGTGCGTTTATGTTATCAGGAAGACCAGGCTGACTTCCGTCAGATTCTTCTGTCTACACGAATTATCTGCAAGGTGGACCTGTGCCCTTGGACAAGGTGTAAATTGTAGGAGGAGAAGGAAGAAATAGGATTTCATAATGACTTCTTTCTCCCCTAGCTCTGGAATCGCAAAATTATAACCTTTGTATTTTGCTCATTTTCATATATGATGAATGAAGAAATCATGTAGTGGAAAGAGTTAGAAGTAATCCTGCTAAATGTGACACCCAGCACTGTCACTTACTAGTTGTGAGACCCTTGACAAGTCACTTGTCCTTTTCTGCAAAATTTAAGGGCTGGTCCAGCTGAAATTTCTGATATTCCTTCTGGATCCAAAGTAGATTGTCTAAATCCACAGGAGACACAGTAACGTGAGTGAGAATAGTTCTGAACTGTGCCTGTTCTCTAGCTAATTATAGCGACCAGTCTCAGCAGGGGAAAACAATGATGAAACACTGCTTTTGAAAGAAAGGTGAGGAGCGAAGTAGAATTTCACAGATGCTCTTTGAATCAGTTGCTGTGGTTGTTAGTTTTGCTTGCCCAGTTGTTTTTGTTTTTAGGGGAGGATTTAGTGGTGTATGTGTATGTGTGTGTGGGGGGGGAGTATGTCTGGAAATACCGGCATAAATGCAGGTTTAAAAGAAAAATTCTGTGATCCCTGACTCACTTTTTATATTCACAAAAGTTTGTACAACTGAGGCAGGTTATCAATATTCACTGTGGTAATGATATTCCAGGCTCGTGTTAAAGTGTTTTAATGAGGTTTTATCTGCCCGCCCACCTACTCAATATTAGATACTTTCCCTGATTTCTACCTTGTCTATCTTACTAAGCTGACATTGCTACTTGGGTTTAAGGAAAGTATTGATTTGCATTTTTAATTTTCTTCTGGCTGGCATTTGTTACCTATTTTTAAGTCTCTTTCCTCCTTCCCCCAAACATACTGACACAACAGCAAAGACAACCTCCCCTCCAAGCAAAAATAGTTTTACTGTTTTCCTGTTTATTACTTTATGTGTAAATTCTCCCTTTACTCTTCCTCCTCTACCTTCTCCTCCTCTATTCTCTGTTTATTCACTTAAGTTTCTGCCTTCCCCTTTTTGTGCTAAAGTAACCTGAAAGGAATACAGTAGTAGTTCAAGGTGACTTCTATTCAAGTTGTTTTTTCCCCAGTCTCTTTCACTGGCCCCTGCTTACTTCAGCCTCAGATGAATTCAGTATTTTTTTTCCCTCTGAACCATTCCTGCATAATTAGTGGACATCTTAATTGAACTGTCGACATTGATGCCTTGATCTGTTTCTGAGAAGCTCATGTAATTCATAGCTCATCAGTTTGAAGAAGCAGGCTCATGCTTCTCCTCAAGCTGGTCTCTCCCCTCCCTCCTCTCTCCAGTAGCTGTTTCTTTGCAGTGGTTTTCATTGTTTTGTCTCTGATACCTATTAACTGTGTGACCCTGTATACTGTTCAGAAAATCAAAAGTTCATACTTTTAGAGCATTGAGAGGACCAGAGAGGTTAATTACACCAGTTCTCTCATTTCAGAGACAAAGAAATTGAGACCTGAGATTTTAAATGATTTGCAGAACTAAGATTCAAACTCAGATCCTCTGACTTTAAATTCTGTGTTTCTCTATTGTTCTGTGCTGCCTGCCCAGTTGTTTAACTTTCTGGCTTTCAGTTTCCTCATCTGTGAAGTGGGGCTAATAATACCTGTGTATCTCCCAGGATTGTTGTGAAGATCAAGTAAGATAATGTCTGTGTGAATGGAGTTGGAAACCTTAATACAATATACAAATATGAGCTATCATAGTTTACTCATTTTATTAAGTTCTAACATATTTTCTTAGACCACTTTCAAGAACAAACACTGATTTTTGTCAGATTTTTTTTTCTTCAGCAGAGAAAAAAATGAAAAAAAAAAAAAAGGATAAGAATATATTTTTCTTCCAAGAGGAATTTCCAGTGTCTCCTGCTTCCCCTTTAGGAAAAGGGGAAAATGTTTTCCCCTGGCTCTCCTTTCCTGTTTCCCTAACTACTACCTTCATTTCTCTTAATATACAAAATGTCTAACAGTCTAGTTCACCAAGCATTTATTAAGTTTGTGCTTTATTCTAGACACAGATTCTGGGGATGCAAAAATACAATGACAGTATAGCCCTTTCCTTGAAGGAACTTACATTTTATTGAGGGAATTCAACGGGCACATAGATAAAAATCTGTATTATAATTTGAGGATGGGGAGGAAGAGAATTCTACAAACTGAGGGGATTAAGAAAAACTTCCTTTAGAAGATGGCATATGAACTGAACCCTAAATGAAGCTAATAATTCCAAGAGGTACCTTTGAGGAGACAGCACATTTTGGCATGGGTCATTGTGGGGTCTGAGCTTGTGCCAAGGCACAATGCTGGGAAACAGTATGTTGAGTTCAGGGAATGCCATTTAGGTTAGTTTAGCATGAACACGTTTGTGAAAGGGAGTAATGCATAGTAAGCCTAGAAGGTAACATGAGCTAGAGCTGCAGAGTAGAGTGCTTAAAAGCCAAAGTGATGAATTTTTTATTTTGGATGCCATAAGTAACCTCTAAAGGTTTCTGGTGAAGAGGTTGACATGGTCACACTTATATGTTAGGAAGGTGGTTTTTTCAGTTTTGGGGTGTGTGTGTGTGTGTGTGTGTGTGTGTGTGTGTGTGTGTGTGACAGAGAGAGAGAAAGCAGGGGATGGGGGGAAGAAGCAACTGTGTACAAGATGGAATTGAGGAGGTAATGACTAGAAATGAGGCGTCCAGTTAGGAGATTGTTGCAATAATCCAGATGAGATCTGATGAGTGCTTTTGCCAGAGAAAAAAATGACCATGTTAAGAGTTGTTGTGGAGGTAGAAATAACAAGACACCTACCAGTAGGACATATTGAGGAGAGAGAGGATGGTTCTGGGTTTGTAAACTGGATTGTTGTGGTAATTTATGCTTAGGCTAAAAAGTCCCACTGTAATAGATCATTGTGTAGACTATATGAGTAGAAGGTAATCTTTGGCTGGTTCTAGCAAGTCAGAAAAACGTTATCACAACTACCTTGGTAGGTAGGTGGTATTATTATCCTCATTTTCTAGATGAGGAAATCGAGGCAAACAGAGGTTAAGTGACTTGCACAGGGTCACACAGCTCTTAAAGAGCCTGAGGCCAGATTTTCCTGACTCTTGCTCCAGCACTCTATCACTGTCCCACACAGCTGCCTGAATACTGTGTGCAGCATAGTGGCCTTTCTATAGTAGGCACTGTTCTTTAAAGAAAATGTTCCTGATGATGGTAAAATTGACTTGCAGCTCAGAACTGTGATCACAGTGCCTTTTCCTCCAGGCCATGAGAGCTAACCATAGGTTTCACCAAAGCTTCACATCCTGAGCCACCTTCCCTTCTCCTTCTGTGCTTCCCTTGGTGATCTCATCAGCTCCCCTGGATTTAATGATCACCTCAATACAGATGATTCTCAGATCTATTTATCTAGTCCTAACCTCTCTGCTGACCTCCAGCTCTAATTTCCAGTTGCCTATTGGACACTCAAACTGGATGTCTTGTTGACATCTTAAAATCAACATTTCCAAAAACTGAACTCATGTTTCCTGCCTTAAGCCCCCCCCTCTTCCTGACTTCTCTATTATCATTGAGCCATCACCATCAATCAGTGAGGCCCACAACCTAGATGTTGTCTTTGCTTCCTTACTTTCTCTCAAACTTCCACATCCAGTTTCTAAATCCTGTTAATTCTGTCTTTGTGTGTAGGCCCCGCATCACCTTATGTCTATACTACTGCAATAGCCTGCTGTTTGATCTCTGTCTTAAACCTCTCCCCATTCCAATCTGCCCCTTATTCAACTGTCACATTGATTTTCTGATTATATCTCTATCTCACCACTCCCTCCCCCCATTCCCCTTATTCAGTAAACTCTAATGGATCTTTATTACCTTCTGGATCAAATATGAAATCCTCTGTTTGACTTTCAAAGCTATTTATAACCTGGCCCCTTCGTACCTTTCCAGTCTTCTTATACCCCTACTCCTCTTCATGTATTCTACAGTCTGGTGACACTCATGTCCTTACTGTTCTTCCATGTACACTTCCATTGACCATCTTCCATGTCTGGAATGCTCTCCCACCTCCTCTCTGCCTGGTATGTCCGCTAGGTTTCTTCAAGTCTCAAATAAAGTCTCACCTGTTTCAAGAACCTTTGCCAACCCTCCTTACTCTTACTGCCTTCTGTGTGAAGCTACCTTCATCTGTCCTGCCTGTATTTTGTACATAGCTGTCTGCATGTTTTCTCCTCTGTTAGACTGTTAGCTACTTGAAAGCAAGGACTGAGTTTTGGCCTGAACATCTGGAACATCACTTTGGTGGCTGTGTGGAGGATGAATTGTAGTGGTAAGAAATAGGAGAGAGGGGAATTCATTAGGCTGTTGCAGTAGTCAAAGAAAGAAGTGATTAGGGTTTTTTCTGAGTCTTGAAGAGGCAGGGGAAGGTCTTTGTGAGACATTTTTTTGAGGTAGAAATGACAAGCTACAGAACATGTTCTTTATTAAAGTCAGATCTCTGACAGTATTGTTTGCCACTATAGGCCAAATAAGCAAAATCCAAATGGTAAATTGAAGCATGTTGCCAAGTACATAATCCTGGGAAAAGGGTAAGCCCTCCAAACCTCCAAAGCCGATTGTCCTGGGATAAGAATGAGGTTTCAGTATGTTTCCACATGTAGATTTTCTTTCAGAGGATAGTGTAAATTTTTTGGTAGTCTCTGATTAGCAATATCAGATCCTCAATAGGCTTAGCTCACAGGAGGCCTCAGTTAACTTTCCTTCTAGGAGGTACTCACTACCACCCATAGCACTGCCTTTGGATACTCCCCAGGATGAGTGTCTGCAGGTGTAGGAAGAGACAACCCTTATTTTAGAAGATACCCTTAGAAGCTTGGACTCCTTGTATTTGTTCTTTTGCTTTCTCTAAATTACCCAATTCAAAATACAGACAAGCCTCTTTTCTCCTGGTTAGCAAGGCTCCCTAATAGGTTTTTATGTAGGACTTTATCCAAAGCTTTTTGAAAGTCTTTAAATAAATGATATCTACTAGTTAGCCTTCATTGGAGATTTTTATTAGCCCTCTTTTGTGGAAATATAGCTAATTCCAGAAGGATGATTTATCCTTGTATAAGTTATCCTTGTTTAGCTACCTTTAAGCTCCTTAGAGGAATAGCACTTTATAAATGGGAAATACTCTATCAATAATGAGAAGCATATATAAAGATGATACTCTGTGTTAGGAAGTGGGACTGATCTGTCTTTCGTGGTATTTATTCTTTCTTACCTCCCTCCCTCTTACCTTCTGCTGTCTCTGTACTGAAGAAAAAATCTCTTACCCTGATCCTCACGGCATAGCTTTTCAAGACCCATGGTATTCTTTTTTAAAAGCTGACTGCAGACTGTTACTCCCTTTAGCCCTCTGACAAAGGGTGACTCCTAATGTAAAGGACTCTGCCCTTAGAGATGCTTGATAAATGTAACTGCCTTGCTCTAATGAGCTGCAGTTTAAAGAGGACCCCTAATTAATCCTTTTCTTAAAATGGCACATGCAGCTTTGACTCCTCTAGAACCTGGAAGCTTGATCTTTAGTAATAACACTTGAAGATGATCCTCTTTCAGCCAGAGGACACCTCATTCTCCCTTCCCCCATCTTTTTGTATAGTATTTCAGAATTTCCCTCTTCTATAAGTTTCCATTTGAGTCTTTTACCTCTCCTCATCTATTTTCTCCTAGTTCTTTGATCCTTTGGTTTGGGAGATGGGGAGTAGAGTGTAAGAAGGGAAGAATCTGGAAGGGGAATCTCAAAGCCAGATAATGGCAAAGTGTTGGTGGAAATGAATGGGATTTTCCTCCCTGGGTTCCCTAAAATTCCCAAAACTTCATCTAATGACAACTTTAGTAATGCCAGGTGGCAGCCATGAGGGTAACTTTAAATATCAACAAATGTCCAAATATTATTTCCTAAATCACGTTATTCCATTCTTTTCCATCTGTTCAGGTCCAGTGAAGATCCATAGTCAGTGTTGAGGGACCTCCTAAGAAGATCCAGTATAGGATATTGTCAGACCAGATTGCTATATGGATTTGCAGAGGATTACAATTAGTTAAAGAACTCTTCCTTGCTTTCATTTCCTTGTATCTGTCAGCTATTTACATGCTAATGTAGGGCCTGCCAAGGAGAGTAAGAAAGGTGTCAGCAACAGGCATATTATCATATCAGGAAACAGTTGAAAAATGAGATGACTATTATTTTATATATTTATATTGCATCTATGTATATGAAAAAATGTCTAGATTAGAAAAAAAATTTGAGTCAGTGCAGTAATTTTTTTTTTGCATATTTCCTGAAGTGTATGATGTGACTGAATAGAATTCTCTCCATTAAGGTTACATCTTACACTGCATAATTTAATGCATTATACATGGTAATATCTTAGCATAAGCAATTTTATAAATAAAGAGAATGAAAAGGGTAGAAAAACTTTTTAAAGTGAAAGTCTTTCTTCAGGAGATAGGAAAATTGTCCTTTTTACAAGAAAATTTCAATTTCACTGATTTAGATAGGTATAGACACTTGTTTTTGGAGCTACTGGTTCATACTATCTCAAGAAAAGAAATAGTTAATTTTATATTCAGTTCACTTCAGCAAATATGTATTACTCATCTTTGTCAATATACATTGTGCTGGGGATGCAAAAATGGGTCTTCTTTTTTTTTTGAGTCTTTTTGGAGGGGGAAGGAAGGGCAATTGGGGTTAAGTGACTTGCCCAAGGTCACCCAGCTAGTAAGTGTTAAGTGTGTGAGGCTGGATTTGAACTCAGGTCCTCCTGACTCTAGGGCTGTTGCTCTATTCACTGTGCCACTAGCTTCCCTGAAGTCTTTCTCCTTTAAGGAATTTGAGACTCTAATGGGGTAGTATGTGGAATGAAACAGAAAATTATAATCCAAGTTGTATTAAAGAGGTCTGACCAAAGTGGTATGATGATTTGAGGAGGGGGAAAAACAACTTTGATCTGAAGAGAATCCCAAAGACTACAAGGATGTGTTGGGCACCTAAGCTAGAGTTTGAAGAGAATGGAAGATTCCAGCAGGTTGCAGGGGCTGTTCTTACGCATGAGGGGGAGGGTGTGCGAAATGATCCAAAGGTAGGACAAAACCAGGGCCTGGCTGGTAGTGCCATTGGCCTGGAATAGATAATAGGAGAAGCCTAGAAAGTTAGATTGCAGAAAACCTTGAATGTTTAAAGCATGAGTTTATAAGGAATGGACAGCCAGTGCAGTCACTATATTGGAAAATCTGGCTTGGCAGGGATATGAAGGGTGGATCATAACTAGTAAGACAACAGAGCACAGTGGCAAGAACACTGATTTTGGAGTTTAGGAGGACCTGGCTCAGACTGTGCCTTTGACACTTGCTAATGGCATGACTCTTGGAACGCATCAACCAGGTGAAGCCCACCGTGCAAAATGCAGAGGAGGCCAAGCTGGTTTGAAAGCAGAAAAGTTTTATTTGGAGGATAATCATAACACTAGTGCTAAGGATCCCAGTACAAGATACAGAGGAGCCCACAACCCAGGAAAGGCAGGGGAGATTTATGCCTGAAAATCATGAAGGGGGTAAGTTTTTAAGGAAGAGTTGGAGGGAAAAAAAGGACAATCTTTCTCAGGAGCAGGTAGACATAGAAGCAGAATGTTTTGCAGAAACAGTTTCCTGCAATACTGGTTTGGATGAGTTTGGGTTTGGGCGGAACAGCTGAGCTAGGTCAGCTAGAGAACACCAGCAAAGGCATCTGGAAATGAGCAAGACTTTGGCACACTACCGGTTCCTGATTGGCCCCTTTTTTTTTTTTTTTATCAGTCAACAAGTATTTATTAAACACCCATTTTTTGCCAGGCGATTTGCTAGGTTTTGTATACAATACTACAAAACTCTTTTATGTACAACTTGCTTTTCTTTTTAAGTATATAATAAATTTAACATGTCATTTTCAAAGATGTCCCACTTATCTATGATTCCTTCTGTTCCCATTTGTGTATTTAATAGAAATATTTCAATGCCACTCTTTTCCATTGTTATTTGCAGTAGTTCTAAAAATGCTAACAATA
>CM053587.1:103361158-103382830 GCA_028646515.1 Pseudochirops corinnae
GCTGAGGATTTATGTGGGTTTATTTTATATCCTGCAACTTTGCTAAATTTATTTATTGTCTCAAGAAGTTTTTTACTTGATTCTCTGGGATTCTCCAAGTATATCATCATATCGTCTGCAAAGAGTGATAGCTTAGTCTCTTCTTTACCTAATTTGATTCCTTTGATTTCTTTTTCTTCTCTAATTGCTACTGCCAGCATTTCTAGGACCAGATTGAGATTGGCCCCTTTTAGCAAACAGACTTCCTCTGTGTCCACTGCACCTGCCTGGTAAGGTAACTCATAGAAAACAGACACCTAAACTCCCAAAGTCTCAGAGTTTGTTCCACATAGGTCCCTTAATGTTAATGAGCCTCAGTTTCCTCATCTGTAGTAAAGAGATATTAATAGTACATATGTCCCAGAGCTATATATAAATCACTTTGCAAACCTTAGATTTCTGTATAAAGGTCAGCTATTATTATAGCAGAAGCAGGGAGATGGGATCTGTGTGGGTCAGAAAACCCCACTTACCCAAATCAAAGGAATGCAGAAGAGTGCTTGCGACTGGACAGGAATATTTATTCTTTTAAAATACCCTGGAAGCAGGGAGGGATCCCTCTCCGCTGCATGTCTGAAGAAAAAGAGAAAGAGCCCCTCCAGGAGCCCTCTTTTAAAAAAACCTGAGAGTCATAAAAAAGTCATAAAAAGTATATTCTTTCTGTCATACCTAACTTCTATTGGGTGAGAGCGAGGGTACAGACTCTGCGCAGGGAAAGTCACAGGTGTCTCTGACTTCTCATTGGAGGAGGGGCGGAGTCTAGTTTCTGCGTGAATTTAAACAAAGAAAAATTTGTCCCGCTGTCCCACTATCCTCTGCTTCTGCTTGAGCAAAAGGTGGGACGCACAATCTTACGTAGAGAAGCAACTCCTGTGGGATTTTGTCCTCACTCTATTCCCAAACAAAAGTTCTGGTCTGCCTCTCCTAGCCTGTTCCCAAAACAAAAAGTTCCCATCTGCATTCCGGTAATTAAATGAGACCGGTCTGCTTCTAGCCCACTCTAAACAAAAGTTCCGATTTGCGTTCTAATACTGCCTTTGGAGATTCTCAAGCTTAAAAGCTCTCCATTCAGATAGAATTATACAAAAGTTGTTCAAGGGAAAGTTGATGTGGGCCTGAACAAGGTTGATGGCCCTAGAAATGAAAATTCTCCTTAAGTAGTGCAGTGATACGTCAGTAATGTATTATATGATCCCCAGAGAAGCTTTAGAATCAGACCAGGAAGACATTGAGTTCAGCCTCTTCAGTTTTTGTTGTTCATTTGTTTAGTCATATTTGACTCTTTGTGACCCCATTGAACTATAGCATGCCAGGCCCTTCTATCCTCCACTGTCTTTTTTTTTTTTTCTTAAGTGACTTTTCCAAGGTTACACGGCTAGTTTTTTGTGTGTTAAGTATCTGATGCTGGATTTGAACTCAGGTCCTCCTGACTCTAGGGCTGGTGCTCTATTTACTGTACCACTCAGCCGCCCCCCTCCACTGTCTTTCAAAGTCTGTCCAAGTTCATGTTCACTGTTTCTATGACACTATCTGTCCATCTCATGCTCTGCTGTCCTCTTCTTTTGCTGTCAGTCTTTCCCGACATCAGAGTCTTTTCTGATGAGTCTCATCTTTTCCTTATGGGGCCAAAGCATTTAAGCTAAAGCTTCAGCATTTCTCCTTCAATGAGTAGTCTGAATTGATTTATTTAAATATTGACTGGTTTGATCTCCTTGCTATCTAAGGGACTCTTAAAAGTCTTCTCCAGCACCATAATTTGAAGGTGTTTATTCATTGACACTGTTTTCTTGACTGTCACAACCATACATTACTATTGGAAAAACCTTCACTTTGACTATACAGACCTTTGTTGGCAAGGTGGTGTCTCTGCTTTTTAGTATGCTGTCCAGATTGGCCATAGCTTTCCTTCCAGGGAGCAAGTGTCTTTTAATTTCATGGCTGCAGGTACCATCTGTGGTGATCTTTGAGCTGAAGAATATAAAATCTGACACTGCTTCCATTTTTTCTCTCTCTATTTGCCTTCTCAATGGGAAAAATGGGACCAGTTGCCTTGCTCTTAGTTTTTTTTTTTTTTTAATGTTAAGCTTCGATCCAGGTTTTACATTCTTCTCTTTCACCTTCATCATGAGGCTCCTTACTTCTTTTTCATTTTCTGCCATGAGAGTATAATCTACAGATCTGAGATTGTTGATATTTCTCGCAGCAACCTTAAACTCTTAGAATGTACAAATGATGAAACTAAGTCTCAACAAGATCTGCCTAGAAGAAAGCTTGGACAGTAAGCAAGGAATCTTGAGTACTAAAGCTAGTAAATATATTTCCTATTGTACCAAGCTGCCTAAATATCTGCTCCAGAGCTTCCAAAGCTTTTCAGAATTCTATACAATCTCATTTCAAAAAGGGAACAGAAAGATCTAAAGATTTTATAATTGGGTTCAACTTTTTCATTAAGAATTAGAGCCTAGTAGGGTTCAGGAGACTATATTCCAGTTCAGTGCCTTCCTTTGAATTTTGTCACTTCAGGATATTACTTAATTAATCTCATCTTTGTTTACCAATAGAGTATATCTTTATAAATCATTCACTGAGGAACAAGAGTAAATGAGATTATACCAAACAATGCTTTGACAACTTCAGAAGAGAGTCATTCAGTTAACTGAAGATAATCCTGACTTTATTTAAGGAAGCATAAATTCTTTGGATAGGCAAATCAATGAGTAATTGAATGTAAGTGTTTTCTTAATTTCTTTGGAAGCAATTAGCAAATAATAAAGTGTTTTTTGCTGATCACAGCACAGGTGCTTAGGAATTGAAAAACCAAAATATATGATGCACAGAAATTAAAAATTATGTTTTCCTATAAAATTGGGGGCTACCCAAGGATAAGATCTAGGTAGCTAGGTGCCACAGTAGATAGAACACTGTGCCTGGAGTCAGGAAGACCAGAATTCAAATCTGGCCTCAGACACTTAACTGTGTGACCCTAGGCAAGTCACTTAACCCCTTTTGCCTCAGTTTCCTCATCTGTAAAATGAGCTGGAGAAAGAAATGACTTTGCCAAGAAAACCCCAGATATAGTCATGAAGAACTGGACACAACTGAAAAATGATTGAACGACAAAAAAGGCTAAGATCTAAGGAGTAGGAGGGTGGGAAGAATAGAAATGGTTTCTTGTGCTTTGCTATTGGAGTAATTTGGAGTGACTTGGGCAGATGAATTTGTCAATCAGGGGTACCCCAACTATTGGTGATTTCTGCTTTTCTATTCTGACTCCCGACTTAGATCTAATTCATTTTTGTGTTATTTTTTCTTTTTGGATTGTTCTTTCCTATAAAGTTTGGAATTATAAATAATCTAGCTATATTTTGTAAGATGGGTCACTGACTTAAATATTTAAATTGACTAAATATTAAATATTTCACTATGATAGTTTCTGACCCCTGTGACAGAATATAGTGGTTTCCTCATCCAAACCTCTTGCATTTGAATATTATAATTCATTTGTAATAAATAATATTTAACATTATAAATCATTGTCTAATGCTCTTTTCATATTTCATGCTAATCAAGTTCCTGAGATTTTGTTGAAATGTCAATGGTCTGGAGTTAGGGGCAGCTAGATGTTGGGACTGGATAGATTGCTGGTTCTGAAGTCAGGAAAACCAGAGTGCAAATTCAGCCTCAGACACTCACTGGCTTTGTGACCATCAGCAAGTAATTTAACTTTTTTTTTTTTGCAGGGGGAAGGTAGGACAAGCTGGATTTGAACTCAGGTCCTCCTGACTCTAGGGCCGGTGCTCTATTTGCTGTGTCACCTAGCCGCCTCAAGTAATTTAACTTCTGTTTGCCTCAGTTTTCTCAGTTGTAAAAGTGGAATAATAATAGCACTTACCCCACAGGGTTGATGGGAGGATGAAAATGAGATAGTGTTTGTATAGCATTTGGCACATAGTCTTTATATAAATGCTATTTGTTATTATTATTATATTATTTTAGTTGGTGTCTGCAAGAAGTAGACACTTTAATCAAGGTCCTTTTTTATTTTGAACACTCAAAGTGGATTGATTAGGTGTTGAATATAAAAGTTTGATGGCAAATAATTTAGGATTAATGTAAAAAACAAAATTTTCCTGTGAATTAATAAAATGTATTAACTACACTATGAAGATTCAGGATGTTCTTCCTTTCTCTTAATAGAACTGCCAACTTAAGAGAGCTTGTACTGTGGCTAATTTTGAAAATCTTTCTTAAGCATTTACCTCTTAAAAAAAACTTCTTAACAAACTGAACATAGGTTTTAGCCTACCCTAGTTAGCCAGAAAGCCTTCCAGACCTCCAGCCTTCTCAAGTGCAACTTGAATCCTCCTTTTTCGCTGTTGTGGCCTCTAGTATTCTCACATGTGGTCACTATCTTTCCTATAGAAAATTCTATAAACCTGGGAAACTTCATCTCAAGCAGGCAAGTCATATTCACTGAAATTGTGGGCATCAGGGTGGAGTCCTACTTTAAAGAAAGAGCGTTCTGAAGTTTCAAGGTGAATGTGTTTTTGGAGGTGGAAAATCTTTTTTCGTTGCTGATTATTGTCTCTGAAGTTGCTCTAAGGACTTACGTTAGACTGAACTTTGAAAATACAAGTGAATCTAGCCACTTGATTACTGCTTGAATAAGTAAAATTTTTCTAATGACAGTCTGACCTTTTGGGGGATTTAATAACTTTTGATTTATAGGGATTTGTGTGTAAAGAAGAAAGTACAAACATTTTCACAGTTGAATGGATTGTCCTCAGTAGACCAAGGCTTTTACAGAGAAGGAACCCAATGCTAGTTAAGAATTTAGATGGCTTTTCAGTTCTAGTTTAGCCTGGTAAGAAGAAAATGCTTAGTTTCATGCTTGATAGAGCCTTCTGGATAAAAATATAATTTTTCCCTTTCAGTCTTAGACTTCATTTCTACTTAGTAGTACTATAATAAAATTGTTTCAGAATAAATGGGCATTCCATTTCCCTTTTGGATGGTTTTTGAAGGTTGTGTTTCTCTTCATCTGAATGTGCTAAGAATAGTGAGGCAATGTAGCAGATCTGCTTAGTAAGGTGGGTTAGCACTAGGGCAAGAAGCAAAGGCATGGAAGAAGTCTCCTATTAGCTTGTCAGAGCTATTGGTCTGTCATTTGGAGCATAATATTTACTCTCATGGAACAGTGAGTTTAAAAAGTAGTTCAGGTATCCTGAGAATAAAATCATGATTTAGATAAGGATTGCTAAAAGATAGTGGTTGTGATACAGATGTGTGTGTGGGGGGGTAATTCTCAAAATGAGTTGAAAATAATAAGATGATTGAGAGTAGTTTATGTGTTGTACTCTGCTACAGGTCTTTATTGCCCCTTATCTGCCCTATTCCAGTCACTTTCTGGCTTGTCTTCCTGTCACAGTGATGAGGGGGAAAGGGGGATGGATTTCTAGGAAATCCTTTGAGGGTTCTTAGTCTGAAACGAATTACTGGACTCAAGCTGTCTTTTGGCAGAGTTATAAAAGTTTATTGTTACGCTTTGCGGACAGGAAAGGAGAGTAAGGGGACCTGCAAAAAATGCAAGAGTTTGAAATACAGTTTTTAAAGCCATAAAGCTGTCAATCAGAGATTAATTATGCTAACTAGGTGAGTTAGGGAGGGATTAGGGAGGAGTTTAGGAGTGGTCAGTGCTTAAAGGGACATGCACTTTTTATATCAACTGTGCAGGCGTGTTGCCCATAATGCACTTGGACATCCCCCTCGGGAGGCTACCAGGAGGTGTGGTTTTTGTCTTGACATGTCACTAGGTTACTTTTGGTCAAGGGTGACTGAGATATGTCCGGTCTGTTACTCCTCAAGATCTGGGAGGATAGACATGATTGTTTCAGGAGATGCCAAGTTTCGAAGCTAAACTGATTGTGGCTTCAGGAGGTACCAAATTAGGAGGTAATTTTATACTCTCAGGTTTTTGGGTGCAGCTGGCCACTTAGAACAAAGGAGCTATGTATTACTCTAAACTAAGGTTTTGTTTATAAAATGCTTGAGTGATGTATTCATAGGTATGGCTACTGTCACTAGGCAGACTGCTGGCTCAGGGAAAAGACTTTTAGGCTGGGGGCAGAGGAGAGGCAGAGTTAATGCCTTTATGGTTGGGAGAAGCGTGACTTCACAACTTGGCTTCACGGGCTGATATCACAAACAGGTACCTGAATACAAGTGAGATTTAACAATGTTACAAAGGCACCCCAGCACCCCATCAACAAGTCTCTCCCCAGTTCCATCCATTTCGCTGTCAAAAGTGATCTTCCTGATGCTCTGATCATGGTATTTCCCCCCACTCCCTCTGCTACCCTCCTACTCAGTAAAGTAGCAATTCCTTGTCACCTCTAAGATCAAATATAAAATGCTTATTTTGGCTTTTAAACTCTTCATAACCTGAACCCTTTCTGCCCACTTTATCAGTGTTCTTATACTTGACTCACCCCCCTGTATTGAAGCCTCCTTGCTCTAAGTATATAAGTTACTCCATTCCTTGACTCTGTAAATGTTTACTGGCTGTCCCTCATGCCTGGAATCCTCCCCCTCCTCACCTCAGCCTCCTGGTTTCTTGAAAACTCAGGTCAGATCCCATTTTTTGCAAGAGATTTTCCCCAATCCCCTTCAATGCAAATGCTTTCCCTCTGCTGATTAGCACCAATCTCTCCTGTCTATATCTTGCTTCCATGTTGTCTTCTCCATTATATTGCTAGTTCCCTAAAAGAATGGGGAAAAAAAATTGTTTTGGCCTTTCTCTGTATTCCAGCACTTATCATGGTGCCTGGTATATAATAATCATTTAATAAATGTTTGTTTTCTTGACTTGGCTCTCCAAATGCTAATGCTGGAAAGAACCTTTTAGACAAACTTCCAGGAACTCATTTCAGAATGACTTCCCATAAGAAGTAACTTTTTTTGAAACTCATAGTGTCTTTGCCTCAGTCTTCCAACTTAAAGAATGACCAAGTTGTAAATTCATACATTTAGAGCTTGAAGACTCCTTAGGGAATGTCTGCTTGAATTCCCTTATTTTTATGTAATTCGGCAGATGTGGAGTGGTGACATGACTTGCCCTACCTACTGCACAGGTAGTAAGCAGCCAAGCTGGAGCTTAGCCCATATGACCCTATGTAGACCAAGATGCCAGAACCCTCTGTACTGTGTCAGTCACCCTCTTCCATGTTTGTTTGTATTGCTTTTCTGGTGGATTCTTTGGAAAGTGGGAGCTCCTCAGTTGTAGAAGTTTAGTTTCTTGTCTATCACATTTAGCATTTCTGTTGTACTGTGTAACATCCTTGTTGTGCTTACTGTCTGTTTAGTTTGCTCATTCTTATTTCTTTGGTAAGAAAAAAAAGAAGATAATTTGTGTTAGCTGGCCCAAGTCCTGAAGCAGGTGTGTAGTAGAAGCAATCATGGATATTCACTGCTTTGAGGTTTTTAATATGCTAGCTGTCTATAGCTATATGCAACATGAAAATTAACAGTCCCCTTAAGAACTGAAAAAAAAAAAAAAAAGATGAGCTGGTAATGTGGCAAGGGTCAGGGAGAAAGATAGATTGTCCAAGTAACCAACTGTTATGTGAAGGGATCTTGGGAGGAAGTTAAGAGAATTTCCAGCATGCTGGGTGTTACCACAAGGTGAAATTATGAGAAAACTTGGATAAAAGTCTCACAAATTAAGCAGGTTGCAATCTGCAACCATTTGAATATTTTTCATTTTTTGTATTTTACCTCTAGCACTGAATACCAGTTCTGGCATAAAGCAAGTTCTTAATAAATTCTTGTGGATTGATTGCATAGCTGAAAGGAACATCTAAATTAATGAAATCATAAATCCATTTGAGTAGTAAAGAATATCTTCCTTGAAAGCAATACTATGTCAAAATCAATATCAAAATCATTGCCTTCTTTCAGGAATGAAGAAAAATGGGACTATATGTTATACAACTAAGGGGAAACCAAACTGCCTTACTTAAATAATCTGTTGAGGTCTTCAGATGGGAAATGGATAAAACCAAAGACATCTAATTGAAATATCAGCATTTTCCAAGTCATTTTTAACAGGTGTGAATCTGTTAAACCCTGAGATCAAAAGAGCCTAGCAAACATTTGATCCCACCAAGGTATATTCTTCTGTACTTCTCCAGAAGGTACCCTTTGAACTTGGGGCCCCATTTAAAGAAATCCCTCTGGCCAGCCATCTCTTCATTTTCCACCAGGCTTCACTCTTCTTAGAGTTTTCAGTTTTGAACTCTAACAGATACCTTTTTTCCCTATAGAGTTCCCACACCTCCATCTCTGCCAAACTTCCTTTTCCTTTTATGCATCATCTTCCCCATCATTTGTATTTTTGATTCATAGGTTAGCCAAGGGTCTAGCATTTAATAGGCATGTCATTGTAACTGACTGATCTTTTTCTTTTTCTGAGAAATATAATTTGCAAGACCAATACAAGTTTAAGAAATAAAGTCTTAGGGTAGAATATCAGAGGAGATTCAGAGTGCTGTTATCTCACAAAATAGTGAGAAGCTCTATTAAAAACACTTGAAAGCATAGGAATAAATGGAACCTTCCTTAAAATGGTAAGTAGCAGCTGCCTAAAACCAAAAGCATGCATTAAATACTTGGAAGTCTTCCCAGTAAGATCAGGATGAAGCAAGGATGTCCTAGTACTACCACTAATACTCGGTATTGTAGTAGAAATACTAGATATAGCAATAAGACAAGAAAAAAATTGAAGGAATAAAAAATAGACAATAAGGAAACAAAACTATCACTCTTTGCAGATGATATGACGGTATACTTAGAGAACCCTAGAGAAGAAACTGAAAAACAAATTGAAAACATTAACTTCAGCAAAGTTGCAGGATATAAAATAAATGCACATAATTCATCAGCATTTCTATATATTACCAGCAGAACCCAACAGGAAGAGATAGAAAGAGAAATTCTATTAAAAATAACTGCAGACAGAATAAAATACTTAGGACCCTAACTGTCAAAACACATAGGTACTACATGAACAGAATTATAAAACACTTCTCACATAAAAATAGATCTAAATGATCAGAGAAATAGTAATTGCTCCTTGGTAAGCTAAGCCAATATAGCAAAAATAACAATACTGCCTAAATTGATTTGTTTTTTCAATATCATACTAATCAAAGAATTAAAGATTATATAGAGCTAGAAAATTTCGTAGAGCTGGAGAATTTTAGAGCTAGAAAAAAAAATAAAATTCATCTGGAAGAACAAGAGTTCAAAGAAATCAGTGGAAAAAAAGTGAAGGAAGGTGGCCTAAAATCACCAGATCTCAAACTATATTACAAAGCAGCAATAATCAAAATAATTTAGTATTGACTAAAAAATAAAGTGGTAGATCAGTAGACTAGATTAGGTATGCAATATACAAAAGTAAGGGACCACCTGCTATCAGGGTAAGAACCCACTATTTGACAAAAACTGTTGAGGAAACTGGAAAGCACTCTGACAAAAGCCAGGCATAGATGAACATGTCACACCATATACCAAATAAGGTAAAAATGGGTACATGATTTAGATACAAAGTGTGATATCATAAAGTTAAGGGAGTATGGAAAAAATCACCTGTGAGATTATGGGAAAAGGGAGAGTTCATGTGTGGATAAGGGAAGAGCTTATGACCAAGCAAGAGAGAAAATTACAGTAAGGAACATGGATAATTTTAATCACATGCAGTCAAAAAAGGTTTTGCACAAATGAAATTAATGCAGCCAAAATTAGAAGGAAAGCTTGAAACCTGGAGAAAATTATATAATAAGTTTCTCTGATAAGGTCCTCAAACAAGTATAGAACAGAGCCAAATTTATAAAAAAAATAAAGTTGATTTCACAGTTAATATGTCTAAGAATATAAGCAGGCACTTTTCAAATGAAGATATCAGAATCACATAAAAAAATGCTCTAAGTAAATTACTGATGAGAGGAATGCAAATTAAATCAATTCTAAGATACTATCCCATACTTATCTGATTGGCTAACATGACAGATAAGGAAAATGACAAATGCTGGAGGGGGTATGAAAAAATTGGGATTTTAATGCATTGTTGATGGAGTTCTGAAGTATTCTCTCCATTCTGGAGAACAATTTGGAACTACATCAAAAGGGCTATAAAACTGTGCATACTCTTTGACTCAGCAATAACACTACTAGATCTTTTCCCCAGAGACCACTTTTTGTGGTGGCAAAGAATTGGAAATTGAGGGAATGCCCATATATCAGGAAAGGACTGAACAAGTTGTGGTATATGATTGTGATGAAATACTCTTGTGCTAGATTTAACAGCAGTTCTCAACCTGTGGGTTATGTTCAATTTGTAACAATTAAAATGCATCCTGCATATCAGATAGAGTCATAACAGTAGCAAAATTACAGTTATGAAGTAGCAACAAAAATAATTTTATGGTTGGGGGTCACCACAACATGAGGAATTGTACTAAAGGGTCATGGCATTCAGAAGGTTGAGAACCACTGTGCTAGAAGAAATGATAAGCACAATGATTTAAGAAAACCCTGAGAAGATTTAACTGAACTCATACAAAGTGAAGGAAGCAGAACCAGGGAGGACATTGTACATAGTAACAGCAATATTTTTAGGATAATCAACTTTGAAAGACTTAAATACTCTAATCAAAACAATAGTCCAAGAGAGTTCCAAAGGACCATGCTGAAAAATGCTATTCACCTCTGGACACAGAAATAATGAACTCTGATTGCAAGTTGAAGCATACATTTTTTACTTGATTTATTTTTCTTTTCTTTCTTAATTTCTTTTTTCTGTTTCTGTTTTCTTTTTCTTTAAATATTTTTTTTCTTGCTTTTTGGAGGGGGAAGATAGGGCAATTGGGGTTAAGTGACTTGCCCAAGGTCACACAGCTAGTTTTTTTTTTTTATGTGTTAAGTGTCTTGAGGCTGGATTTGAACTTGAGTCCTCCTGACTCCAGGGCCAGTGCTCTATTCACTGTGCCAGCTAGCTGCCCCTGTCTCTGTTTTCTTTTGCAACACAGCTAATATGATTTCACATGTATAATTGCTATCACAATTCTTCCCTTCTCAAGGAAGGGAGAGGAATGGAGGGAGGAGGATAATTTGGAACTCAAAAATCTAAAAAAAAAAAAATTAAAAATTTTACATGTTATTGAGAAATAAAGCAATAAAATATATTTTAAGACAAAAAATATTTCATATGTTAATGTAACCCCAGTCATGGCAGCTCTCCTGAGGACTGCTGCTGTGGTTCTAAGGGTCTACTTGCATAGTATAATGAACTCTCTGAGTTCCACTGACCTTTCACTTAGTCCTTATTTCTTATGGCTTGATAATTCTGGAAACTGCCACAGCTGCTGCTGATCTACTCTCCTGAAGGCTCCAGCTGCAGCTCATCCTGACTGCTGTGCCACAGTTTCAGACTGGGCTGGTTTTGGCTCCCAGCACTGTGATGATCCCTTCCTGCCAAGCTGCCTTCAGCGGGAGGTGTATTTTTGTGAGTTTTAGATCCCTAAAATTTGTTTAGAGTCATATTTTATGGGTATTTGAGGTGGCTATGTGGGTGCTATGGAACTTTGCTGCTCCTACGCAGTCATCTTGGCTCCACCCCCTATAATGAACTCTCTATTCAGAAATAAACTAAAACATAACATTCATAACTGCATTCTTAAGAAAAACATGTCAGCTATATGTATCATAACACTTAATATATCATATGGTACATAGATATATCATTGCATCTAGTAGCATTCCCCAAAACACTTGTTTACACAATTAGGGGGTCCCAGGCTAGGGTTTTCCTAGCATAACATGTCCTTAAAGGGTAGCAGAAAATACAAATACCATCCACCCCTAGGTCACAGTAAGTTGGCAGTCTGTTCAGTCAGTACAGTGTCCAAGTAAAGTTCTCTTTCATCTTGACTCGAGGTTGACTTCCAAGTCCCATTGTTCCTCTTCTGTGGGCTGAGCACTCCTGGGTCTTGGCTGGATTCACCTGTATAGACAACTCTCTGCTCTTGCTCTTTTCTTCAGCTCACAGAGGCTCCTCCATTCCAAGATCTTCCTTCTT
Organism: Pseudochirops corinnae; assembly: GCA_028646515.1. Lineage (NCBI taxonomy): Eukaryota > Metazoa > Chordata > Mammalia > Diprotodontia > Pseudocheiridae > Pseudochirops > Pseudochirops corinnae. The sequence goes on from CM053587.1 coordinate 103,373,334, forward strand.
CTAATCGAAGCAGGCTGCAGGGGCTCTTGCCCACAATTTCTCTTTCTAGAAAGATAAAGCTTAACAGGGCTACAACAATATTTACACACATTACCAGCACTATCATCTCAATTCACTTTCTGTCTGAGAAATCAACACAGAACAAGAGACAGGGCTTCTGTCTGAGAAATCAAGACAGATCAACAGACAGAGCACTGACATCACAAACATTCTTTTTGTTAGGCCTCCCCACATGCAAGTTCTCATAGCCTGCTTACATTTTCTTCTCAGCCTCTGCTCTCTCTCTCTCAGGTGCTCTCTCCTCTCCCTCCAAGAAATGCAATATAAGTGTTTCCAATCAAAGATTCTTAATTCAAAGACTCTTTAATTCAATCAAAGATGAGGTTCCATTAAGGGCACTTGATTGGCAAAAACTCAGTCCAGAAAAACAGCAAAAAGTCCTACTTTGCTTGCCATTACCTTTTGGTGTGTAAAATATGTGTGAAATTAAATGGAATTGATTCTTGAAAAAAAAAAAAACCAAAGCGTTAATAACTAAATATGAGACAAAATAGCAAATTGACAAAATTGACAAATTAATTGAATCAATCTGAAAATGTATGCAATGTTGTATGAGTACATGGAAGAGATAAAATCTAAGAAGACTTGAAATATAAGAGGTCACCAGATTATGAAAGCTTGAAGAGTCAAACAGAATTTTCTAGTTGATTCTGGAGGGACTTGATCAAATAGGTAGGTGAAATGATTAGACCTGCACTTTAGTGGAAGATCACTTGCATAGCTAAGTGGAAAATGGGCTAGAATAGGGAGACAGTTTATGAAAGGGTGAGCAGCTAGAAAGCTATTGCAGTATTTCGAGTGTGGGGTGATAAAGGCCCGTACCTTGGTGTTTGCAGTGTCAGACGAGAGAAGGGATTATATATATGAGAGGTGTTAATAGGACAGAATATGTAAGACTTGGGAACAGATTGGATATGGGATTTGATAAAGAGGGAGGCAATCAAGAATGTTATCTAGCTTCTGACTCTAGGTTACTGAGAGGGTGGTGTTTGTGGAAGAGGAGCTAAGAATGACATTTTATGTGAATATAGTTTTAATTTCATCAGAATTTTATTAGAATTTTTACTTTTCTAATCCTTAAACCTTGGTTTTGTTTTTGTTTCATTTTACTCAGGATCTGATCTTGTGGTTATCTGCAAAGTGGAGTGGAGGGGGAGCAGATTTTCAAAATGTTTGCAATTTATATTGAAATCTTCCAACCATGAAAGTATTTATTTAGCCTTTAATATCAATTCCACAGTTAGGCTTATTTTTGCAATTTTACGAATGGACCTTTCTCAAGACAGTACTCTATGAAATGGGAACAAGTGTAAACTTCAATTTTAGTCTTGACTTCTCTGTACTTTCATGCTTTAATCAGAATCCTGATCTTGAATGATAAGCAGTCTTTTCAACCATGTCTTGGTACTATGCCTCTTTCTCCTCCCCAGACATAAGGGGCAAAGCATAATGTCAATGAACATCTCATCTTAGTTTTTGAACTCTGGTACCCCTATTTATTTGCCTTCTTGTTATCTTTTTAATCCATAGCTCAAGCCTTCAGACCTTCTCTTGGTACATCTCCCTTAATTTTGTTTGTCTCAACTGCTTCTGTTTCTTCCAGCACTGTGACTAATGGAGCAGATAGTACCACCTTTCTTTCTGTCCCTCTGATTTGAGGTTACCTTTCAACTGCTATCTCTGTCTTGCTTCCCATTGCCTTCCATCATAGTACCATAACATCAACAACTGCTTATCCTGGCTGCTATTTTGACAACCTAGTAGAGGAGATGCAGCATTCACAGGATTTATTTAACTGTATTCTTCTGACCTCAAAGCATGATTTTTTTCTTGTGTCATCCAAGAAAATATTACATATGATAAAGAACCTTTTAATTGGGGGTCTTATTCTTTTTATAAAAATTATTTTTTTCAATCCGTGAAATTCTGACCTCTCCCTGCATTGAGAACAAAAATAAAACTCTATTAGAAACATGTATAGTTTACTAAAAGAAATTTCTGCATTGGCTATGTCAAGAATATCTTTTATTGTGCACTGAGTCCTTTTTCTCTCTACCAGGAAGTGGGTGGCTTGTTTCTTCATTGGTTCTGTGGAATTTATATAGTTGGTCATTACATTGATCTGAGTTCTGAATTCTTTCAACTTTGTTTGCCTTTACCATATTGTTGTCATTGGTTTTTTTTTTAGCTATTGTAAATATTTTAATAAGTGTTCTCTGCAAGGCATTTAAAACACCAGTCTGTGAGGATAAACTCCATTGGAGAGAGAGAAGACAAAACGCAGGTAGCCATGGAGCTGAGGAATTTTCTTGATTTGGAGCAGGATCTGAGAGTCTCCTGTTTTCTGGTCAGCCTTGTGCTGCTCTGTAATCTCGTATTTCTCTTTTTCTGTGTCAAAAATCTCTTCTTCTTGGTGTCTAGGTTTACGGAGCCTCTTATTCTTGAAGTAAGCATCAGTAAGATGATTTGGAATTTTCACACCTGAAAGGTTAACCCTGGTAGAGGTGGCAATGCCAAATTTCTGATGGGTCCTTCTCAGAGGAACACGATTGATCGTCAGAGGTCCAGTCACCAGTAGCAAGCCGCTAGCTAGCTGTTTCAGGAAAACCAATCACTTGCCCATGTGGCAGCCAGTGAACATGATCAGAATGGTGCCTGGGGTGATGCTAGCTCGAAGTCTCCTCACATGCTGGCTGAAGGGCTTTTTGCCATGACTTAGCAGCTTTCTACGCACATCCTCAGTAGGTTAATACCTAGGCATTTTGTGAATCTTTACCACTCGAGTTCCTCCATTCTTATCACCACCAACAGGCTTTGAGATAGTAGCAGGCACTTTTTCTTTCTTCTTCCTTTCAATCCAGGTTTTGGGGGCAATCCAGATTTCCACTTGTACACGGCTCTCCAGGAATACATTGCAGAACTGGAGTATCTACCAATCCCTCGAGCCAGGACTGGGTTCCGACTGCAGTGATTTTGAGGCTTTTTGACCTTTTCAGCTGCATCTTCCTTTTCTCTTTTTTTTTTCTTTTTGACCTTCTTTTGCTTGGGTGGCTTTTTGTCAGCCATCTTGAGAGACAAGACTGTTGTCATTGTTGTAATTGTTCTCCTGTTCACTTCACTTTCCGTCAATCCATATAAGTCTTCCCCAATATCTCTAAAATATCCCTGTGATCATTTCTTGCAGCATAATTAGTGTTTATTCTCATTTAATACCATAAGATGTTTAGCTATTCCATAATTTATGGATACCCCCTCAGATTCCCATTCTTTGCCACCTCAAAAAGAGATATAATTATTTTTGTACTTCCTTAGAGATTGTTTTAGTTGGGTGTATTGCTTTTTAAAAATATAGTCTTCCTCTAATTCCTCTTTCTATCTTCACCAATTTTCCTCTCATTTCCCTATTAAGTGAAATGTATTTCTGTACTCAATGTATATATGCATGTGCATGCATATATCCTTCCATCCTTTGACCAGTTTAGATGAGAGTAAAATTCAGATGTCAGCTGTTCCCCTCTCTGCTTTGTGAGATAAGTTTTCCTAACCTTTCCTTACCTTCCCACCCTCCTCCCCTGTCCATTCTCTTCCTTATATCCTGATACTCTTCTACTTTCTTTCCATTCTCCTCTTAAGATCATGAAGCATCCCAGAATCACTTCTAGGCTTTGTCTAGTCTTCCTTTATGAGCTCTAATCAATACTTTCAGAGGGAACACATGTATTTCTTTCTCTCTCTCTCTCTCTCTCTCTCTCCACACCCCTCTCCCCATTTGATTTTAACCAGTTTATTCTTGTTTAGATCCCTTGCCTTCTGGATTATTGTATTCTGAACTCTCCACTCCTTTACAACAGTGGATGTTAAATTGTGTATGATACTGACTTGAATTCTTTTTGTCTGCCTTTGCTACTCTTTCTTTGACTTGGAAACTTTGATTTGGGATATGACGTTCTTGGGAGTTTTCATTTTCTGGTTTCTTTCAGGAGGTGAGTTTTTCCATTTCTACTTTGCTCTCTGGTTTTAAGAGATCTGTGTAATTTTCCTTTAAGATTTCTTGAAATATAATCTAGGGTCTTTTTTTTTTTTTTTTTGGTCATGACGTTCAAGTAGTCCAAAATGCCATTGTTGTCACCATAATGGCTCTTTATAGTGGAATTCTTTTTCTGTTGTAATTTTTACGTGGGACTTGATATTAGAGCTCTACTCTTCAGTCCTTTGGAGACAACATCTTTTTATTGAGTGTTGCATTATTTCAGGATCTCAGGAAACAGGCTGGGGACCTCAAGGTTTTTATTGATTCCAGAATGTTCTGAACCAGGAAAAAGTCTTATTTGCTCCATCTCTCTTCTCTGCCTCCTGCCCCTGTTTTGAGCTTCACAAGTCCCTGACCTAGATTCGCATCTGAAGAATAGTTGAATGCTATTGGACCTTATCTGCCAGCTGAGAAAACTCTGCTGGTAGAGTGATAAGACTAGTCTTCCCTTTGCTTTAGTATTCCTGTCCTGGTTATTACACTCCCAAGTTTCACATTGGGTTAGAAGCTGAACCTGAGACTGTGTTCTGTGCCTGTGGTCTGAGCCACACCGCTACTGTTTGCTTCTGAACTTGTTTCCTTCTTGGTACACTGGCACTTCAGAGCATAGGTCCTTCGCAGTCTGCCGTCTGTCTTGTATATTCAATGCCAACACTGCCATTTGGCCCTGGCCCTATGCCTTGTTCCCTGTGTCCTGGGCTGGGTAGGTTATACATGTGTAATCAGTTTTATATGGTTTTCTAGAGCTCCCTGGAAGAGTTTGACTTGTGGGGAAGGAGTGCAGTATACTTCTTCTTGCTTCTCCACCATCTTGTCTTTTCCCTGGAGTCTCATTTTTGAGAAACAAATTGTGTCTCAGAATTTTCTCTTATATAGGCAGCAGAGCTGCCTCCAGGTAGTATCACAAATTATTTACAATGTCCTTGGCAGGAAACACTTTTCATTGCACTATCTGTAAATTGGCCTCTGTTTCCTCTTTGTCTTTCAATGCATTTTAGTCATATAATAGAGGCCTGACTTAGGATTTTTAAAAATAAAATAGTTTAGCCTGTTTACAGAAGGTACCAATAAGAAATGTTACAAACTGGTGGGAGAATTGTTCTGCTTCATGACACTGTGATCTTTGCACAGGGGTGTGGCCGGGTATGTTGATCAAGTGGGAACCCCTAGTCACAGATCAGTCTTGTTTGTATTGATATCGCCATCTTTCCCATTGTCCATGTTGTTGTCAAGGATGCCATAAGTGGGCTGGTCAGAAGTAGGGTGGAGAGTGTGTTCATTGGATCCATTGTTGAATACACTAACCTTTTCCATTGTTCTAGATTGTAGATATCCTACCCCTTTGTTTTATTGATAGGGAGTCTGAGGATAAACTGCCCAAGCCACAGAGATTGTTTTTCTACTTTTTAGTTCAGTGTTTCATCTATTCTCACCCTTCCATGTTACCTCTTAACTTTCTAATTAACTCAAAATAAACAGTTTCTCTGGCAAATTCAACTTTTTAAGGCATTCTTCTCCTCATTGGCTTTTTGGGCCTCCTTTGCTATTTGCGTTAATCTGTTTTTTAAGGTGTTATTTTCTTGAGTCAGGTTGTTGACTCTCTTTTCAGGATTTTCTTCCATCATTCCCATTTGTCTTCCCAATTTTTCCTCCACTTCTCTTATTTGGTTTTCAAAATCCTTCTTAAGCTGCCTGTAATCAGTTTATATTTTTCTTGGAAGCTTTTGGTACAGGAGTTCTGACTGTGTTGTCTTCCTCCTGTTCCATGCTTTGATCCTTTTTGAACCCAAAAAAGCAATCTAAAGTTGGATTGCTGAGCTTGGTTTGCTTCCTTTGCCTGCTCATGTTGCCAGTCAATTAATTAAATTTTTGAGCCACAGTAGATCTCTGCTTCCAGGGGGGAGAGCTTTGTCCCAGATAGCTGGGGTTTTCCCAGCTGCCGTAGCTATTAGGAGGCCGCCATCTCTGCAGCCCCCACCAGCTTTGGCTCACTGGTCACACACCTCAGGACCACCACCCAAGACCGCGATCCTGATCCAGGGAGGTTAAGGCAAGAGGGCTTAGCCTCTAAATGATCACTTGGCTCCCTTGCAATCTGCAGACCATGAGCTCTGAAGCAGCTATGTGGAGGCAGCTGCAGGGGCCTCTTCCACTGCTTGCTTGCCCTGGGGGCTGGCGGCCAGACTCGCTTCTCTTCCTCAAATTTAACCAAGCTCCACTGACCTTTCACTTTGTTCTTGGCTCTTATGGGTTCATAATTCTGGAAACTGCCACAGCTGCCAGTGATCCACTCTCCTGAATGCCCCAGCAGAGGCTTTTCCTGGCCGCCCTCGGGTTTAAGCCAGTCTTGGCTCGCAGCACGCTGCAGTGAGCCCTTCTGGTCAGCCTGTCGCGCTGCCTTCCGTGGGAACTTTGTTTCCCTGTACTTTTATGGGTTCTGGAGCCCTAAAATTTGTTTAGGGTCATATTTTATAGGTGTTTGAGGTGGTTATGGGGGGAGCTGGGGAGTTCTCCTGCTTCTACGCTGCCATGTTGACTCCACCCCCCCCCATAAACAGTTTCTCAATTCACTGAACATGTTAGAGTATTTCCTTTCATTTCTTCTCATTTTGTCCATATGTGGAATGGCAGATGAACCAGTAAACCTCATCTGTTTTACCTCTCAATAGATGTGAAAACTTAAATACTCTCCTAAAAGTAACTGACATTAATTAATCACTAATTAAAATATCCTTTAAAGAAAAAGGGAGTTTTATTTTCTCCAAGCTTACATTTTTGTCCTTTTTCCTTGATCTGTATTCCCTGCTTCCTTGTGTTTGGAACACTTTCACTGGCCTTTCAACTGATATTTCACATATGTTCTCTATATATTCAATATAGGTTTCCCAGAACGGATCTTTCCCAGCAGCACCTGGTTGGCAAGCAGACAGGAACATGGCAGGAGTGTTGAATGTACTATTTGTCTGTGTATATGTGTGTGTGTGTGTATGTATGTATGTACATATATATGTATGTATGTGTGTGTGTATATATATATATGTATATATGTGTGTGTGTATGTTATAAGTGTGTCTTTGTAATTTTTTTTTTTACTCAGATTGTTTCCAAAGGTCTTTATCAAGTTCAATCAGGTTCATTTCTTTATTTTGCCTCCAGTTCACCTTCTCTTCTGTCCTGATTTTACTCTAATCAACATGTCTCTACCAGTTTTACTCTCTTATGAAGTCCCTCAATCAGTCCATTAGTGGAACAATGCTGCTAGTCTGATTGTCAATAGTACATTCTTTTTACTTTTCACATTTGTGGAAGCCACCTGTTGAATTTTTAGCTTTGGACTAACTGGTCTCTTAATCATCTCTTTGATGAATCGGGGAAATCTCCTAAACCCCTTCATCTCCTGTACTATACAAACATTTGATAATAGAAGTAAATATTTAGGTCTCTGTGTTCATTTTCTGCCACCCATTCCCTTTCTTTTAGTGGAATGTGAGGATACCACCCCAAAGTCCCTTGTGATGTCATTGATTTCTCAGGCTATACCATAAAAACATTGATACTGATGAATTGTTTAATATATTGGTTAAAACATAAACTCTTATACTCTTTTAATGCTTGCTAAACTTTTCCTCATGGGAACTTTGAGAAAGTTAATATAAGCATCATTGTAAACTTGACATGTGCCCAATAATTATAAGCACTTCCTTGTTTAAAGAACAGTAAAAGGGGATTGAACATGGAATTGTGCCTCTTTATGACCCAGGACTGGCTTTAGGCCCCTCACCCTTTTTTAAAACCTGTGCCCTCCAAAGTCAGTACAATACTTAGCATTGCAGTACACATTTAATAAGTGTTCTTCCTTGTTTCTCTCTCTTCAGTCCTCTTTTCCCTCTGTCCTTTATGGTGACTTTTTTTTTTAACATTTGATTTTACAACTTTGAAATCTAGATTCTTTCCCTTCCTCCCTCCTCACCCACCCTTACTGGGAAGATAAGCAGTTGAACATAGGTTGTGTATGTGTAGTTACACAAAATATTTCCATACTGGATATATTATGAAAGACTGATGATAATTTCCCTCCATCCTATCCTACCCCCCCACTTGTTCTATTCTCTACTTTGACCCTGTCCCTTTTGAAAAGTGTGTCCTTCTAACTCCCCTGCCCCCAGCCTACCCTTCCCACCATGATCCCCTCTTTCATCCCCTTCCCCCCTACTCTCCTGTAGGGCAAGATATCCAATTTAGAGCCTATGTCATTCCCTCTCTAAGCCAAATTTAATGAGAGTAAGGTTGAGCCATTCCCTTTTGCCTTCCTGTTCTTCCCCTACATTGTAATAGCTATCCCTTGCCTCTTCTATATGAGATAATTTACTCCATTCTGTCTCTCCCCATCTCCTCTCATTATATTCCTCTCTTACCTCCCAGTTTCACCTTTTAAATATCGTCTCTTCCTATTCAGTTGATCCTGTGTCCTCTGTCTATGTATACTTGTAAACATATATACACACTCTCCCATATGTACTCATATCCATATATACCCTTCCATATAGACATATGTGTATGTATACATATGTCTATCATACTTCACCTATCCTCATACTGAGAAAAGTTTCATAAGTTACAATTCTCATTTTTCCATGTTGGCATGTAAATAGTTCAGCTTTGATAAGTTCCTTATGGTTTCTTTTCCATGTTTACCTTCTGATGCTTCTCGTGTTTGAGTGTCAAATTTTCTATTCTGTTCTGGTTTTTTCCTAAAGAATGTTTGTCCTCCACCTCATTGAATGACCATATTTTCCCCTGATACATTATACTCAGTTTTGCTGGGTAAGTGATTCTTGGTTTAAATCCTAGCTCCCTTGATCCACGGAATGTCATATTCCAGGCCCTTCAGTCCCTTAATATAGAGCCTGCTAGATCCCATGTTATCCCGATTGTGTTTCCACAGTATTCAAATTGTTTCTTCTTAGCAGCTTGTAATATTTTCTTCTTGTTCTGGGAACCCTGGGACCTGGCTATGACATTCTTAGGAGTTTTCTTTTGGGGATCTTCTTCAAGAGGTGAATAGTGAATTCTTTCAAGTTCTATTTTGCCCTCTGGTTCTAAAATATCAGGGCAGTTTTCCTTGAGAATTTCTTGAAGGATGATTTCTCAGTTTTCTTTTTGATCATGGCTTTCAGGTAGTCCAATAATTTTTAAATTATTTCTCCCTTATCTATTTTTCAGGTCAGTGGTTTTTCCAATGATATATTTCCCATTGCCTTCTATTTTTCCATTTGTTTGGATCTGTTTAATAGTAACTTGATTTCTCATAAAGTCATTAGCCTCTATTTGCTCCACTCTAATTATGAAGGAATTATTCTCTTCAGTGAGCTTTTGAAATTCTTTTTCCATCTGGCAAATTTAGCTT
>CM053587.1:103383330-103406394 GCA_028646515.1 Pseudochirops corinnae
AGCCATGATCAAAAACAGAACTTAGAAAGCATCTTTCAAGAAATTCTCAGGGAGAATTGCCCGGATATTCTAGAACCAGAGACCAAAATAGAACTTGAAAGAATTCACTGATCACCTCCTGAAAAAGATCCCCAAAAGAAAACTCCTAGAAAGATAAGCAGTTCAATATAGGTTGTGTATGTGTAGTTACACAAAACATTCTCATAGTGGATATATTATGTAAGACTGATGATATTTCCCTCCATCCTATCCTGCCCTCTACTTGTTCTGTTCTCTACTTTGTCCCTGTCCCTTTACAGAAGTGTGTGCTTTTAACAACTCTTCTCCCCAAACAGCCCTGCCCTCCATTTTCCCCCTTCTCATCCCCTTCCCCCCTCCTCTCCTGTAGGCCAAGATATCCAGTATGGAGTGTATGTTATTCCATCCCTAAACCAAATTCAAAGAGAGTCAGGTTGATCCATTTCCTTTTGCCTTCTTCTTCTTCCCCTCCATTGTAACAGTTATCCCTTGCCTCTTCTATATGAGAGGATTAACTCCGTTCTGTCTTTCCTTGTCTCCTCTCATATTATTCCTCTCCCACCTCTCAATTTCACCTTTTAAAATATTATCCCATCCTATTCAATTGATCCTGTGCCCTCTGTCTATGTACATATATATACACACACTCTTACATGTATTCCTATGCATATATACCCTCCTATATAGACATATGTGTATGTGTGCATATATATACATTTATATTCCCAACTATCCTCATATTGAAAAAAGTTTCATAAGTTACAATTCTCATTTTTCCATGTTGTCATGTAAATAGTTCAACTTTGATAAGTTCCTTATGAATTCTTTTCCATGTTTAACTTCCCATGCTTCTTCTACTGAATGTCAGATTTTCTATTCAGTTCTGTTTTTTTCATAAAGAATGATTGGAAGTCCTTCACCTCATTGAATGACCATATTTTCCTCTGGAACATTATACTCAGTTTTGCTGGTTAGGTGATTTTTGGTTTTAATCTTAGCTCCCTTGATCTCTGGAATATCGTATTCTAAGCCCTTGGATCCCTTAATGTAGAAGCTGCTAGATGCTGGGTTATCCTGATTGCGTTTCCACAGTATTCAAATTGTTTCTTCTTGGCAGCTTGCAATATATTCTCCTTATCTGGGAACTCCAGAACCTGGCTATGACATTCCTAGGAGTTTTCTTTTTGGAATCTTTTTCAAAAAGTGATTGGTGAATTCTTTCAAGTTTTATTTTGCCCTCTGGTTCTAAAATATCAGGGCAATTTTCCTTGAGCATTTCTTGAAGGATACTTTCTAGGTTCTCTTTTTGATCATGGCTTTCAGGTAGTCCAATAATTTTTAAATTGTCTCTCCTAGATCTATTTTCTAGGTCACTGATTTTTTCAAGGAAATATTTCACATTGCCTTCTATTTTTTCTTTTGTTTGGATCTGTTTAATAGTGTCTTGATTTCTTATAAAGTCATTTGCTTCCATTTGTTCCACTCTAATTCTGAAGGAATTATTCTCTTCAGAAAGCTTTTGAGATTATTTTTCCATCTGGGAAATTTGACTTTTTAAGGCATTCTTCTCCTCATTGGCTTTTTGGGCCTCTTTTGCCATTTGAGTTAATCTATCTTTTAATGTGTTATTTTCTTCAGTCAGGTTGTTGACTCTCTTTTCATGATTTTCTTGCATCATTTTCATTTCTCTTCCCAATTTTTTCTCGACTTCTCTTATTTGGTTTTCAAAATCCTTCTTGAACTCCTCCATGGCCTGTAACCAGTCTACATTTTTCTTGGAAGCTTTTGGTGCAGGAGTTCTGACTATGTTGTCTTCCTTCTGTTCCATGCTTTGATCCTATTTGTCCCCAAAAAAAGAATCTAAAGTTGGATTGCTGGGCTTGCTTTGCTTCCTTTGCCTGCTCATGTTGCCAATCAATTATTTGACTTTTGGAGTCACTAGAACTATGCTTCCAGAGGGAAATGTTTTGTCCCAAATCGCTGGGGTTTTTGCAGCTGCCAGGGCTATTAGGAGGCCGCCGTCTCTTCAGCCCCCACCACCTTTAGCTCACTGATCACACACCTCAGGACCACCACCCAAGACCATGATTCCGATCCAGGCCAGTTAAGGCAAGAGCACTTAGCCTCTGACTGATCGCTTGGCCCACCTGCAGTCTGCAGTCTTTCAGCTCTGAAAGCAGCCATGTGGTGGTAGCTGCAGGGCTGCCTCCGCTGCTTTTCACCCTGGAGGCAGACGGCTGGACTCTCTTCCCAAAATTTAGCCAAGTTCCCCTAACCTTTCACTTAGTCCTTGTTTCTTATGGGTTGATAATTCTGGAAACTGCAACAGCTGCCGGTGATCCACTCTCCTGAAAGCTCTAACCACAGCTTGTTCTAGTTCCCTAGGGCTTTAGCCACAGGTTCATGTGGTGCCAGTCTATGCTCCAGTCAGCCTGCTGGGTTGCCTTCAGTGGGAGCTTTTTTACTCTGTAATTTTGTGGGTTCTGGAGCTCTAAAACTTGTTTAGAGTCATATTTTATAGGTATTTGAAGTGGTTATGTGGGGAGGTACAGAGTTCTGCTGCTTCTAAGCCACCATCTTAACTCCGCCCCCATTCCAATTTTGTTGTTGTATGTTATTTTAAAAGTTATTTTTCTTTATTGTGTTATTGTCCTTGTATTGATTGATCTTTTGGTTGTTTTCTTCACTTGTCATCTGTTCATATAACGTAAGATGTTCTTTGTTTTGAAATAAATGTTATTTTTTTTTAATAATTCAGGTTAATTTTATTTTTTTCAATAATACTTTATTTCCCCCAGTTTCATGCAAACATATGTTCTGCCATTTATTTTTTTAGAGTTTTGAATTCCAAATTATAATTTTTTCCTCCTTCCCCTACCCCTTTCTAGGATGGTAAGCTGTCTCATATAGGTTTTACAGGTGCAATGATTTAAAAAATATTTCTGTTTTAGTCATTTTGTGGAAGAAAACAAGAACAAGAAAAAAAAAATGAAAGAAGGAAAAACAATAGGCTCCAGTCTGTATTCAGAGGCCATCGCTTCTTTCTCTGGAGGCAGATAGCATTTTTCACCATGAATCCTTTGGAGTTGTCTTAGATCATTGTATTGTTCAGAATAGCTAAAGTCATTCACAGTTTTTCATCATACAATATTGCTGTTATTGTATACAGTATTCTTCTGGTTCTGGTCACTTTACCTGTATCAGTTAAATTTAAGTCTTTCCAGGTTTTTCTGAAATCATCCTGCTCTTCATTTTTTGTCTTATAATAATATTCCATTACAATCATAAATCACAGCTTGTTCAGCCATTCCCCAGTTGAGCGACATCCCCTCAGTTCCATATTCGACCACCACAAAAAGAACTGCTATAAATATTTTCATCCAAAAGGCCCTCTCCCCTGCTCTACTCCCCCCTTTTAAAAATTTTCCTTGATGCAGATCTAGTAGTGGTATTGCTGGGTCAAAGGGTATGCACAATTTTATAGCCCTTTGTGCATAGTTCTAGATTCTTATCCAGAATGTTTGGGTCAGTTCACAGCTCCTACAGTGCATTATTGTCTCAATTTTCTTCATATCCTCCATTTATCATTTTCCTTTTCTGTCATATTAGCCATATTAGCCTCACATATTAGATAATGTGAGGTGGTATCCCAGAATTGATTTAATTTGCATTTCTCTAATTAGCTATCTGTAGTGATCATTTTTAATTATTTCTTCCTAAAGCTGCCCTCTCATATCTTTTGATCATTTGTCAGTTAGGAAATTACTTGTATTCTTATACATTTGATTCAGTTCTCTATATATTTGACAAATGAGACCTTTATTGGATATACTTGCTATAAAAATTTTTCCCCCAGTTTTCTGCTTTTCTTCTAATTTCCAAACCAAGATTTTCTGAAGTGATCTCATTCTTTCCTATGGGGCAATAGTATGCCATTTCACTCATATAATACAATTTCTTCGGCCACTCCTCAAGTCATGATGTAATTTCTTAGATTCTAGTTTTTTCTTTTTCTTTTTCCATTTTAATATTTCCATTAGGTTTGGGAAGTTTCTTTCGCTTTGAACTTTTCCTTCTATTACCCTTTGTCCTAACCATTCCTCCCCCTAATCCCTAATTATTTATTTCCTTGTTTTATTTTATTTCTATGCTGAGCTTGTATGTTTATGCTCAACCCTCCTTTTCCCTTTTGTATGGTATTAATAATAGTAGGCATTCATATAGTGCTTTTCGATTTGCAAAAGTGCTTTACTGTTTATCATCTCATTTGATCCTTCCAACAATTCCAAGAGGTAGTTCCTGTAATTATAACTATTTTACAGATGAAGAATCTTAGGTTGAGAGATGTTAAGGGTCTTGCTCAGGGTCATATCCTTAAGAAGTGTCAGAAACTGGGCTCTTAAGTCCAGCATTTTCTCTCCTGGACCATCGAGCTTCCTGAAATATATGCCACAAATTGGAGAAGATAGCACAGAGAAGTAACTTTTAGTAATATCCAAGGAAAATGAGTTCACAAAGCAAATATTTAAAATCTTGTACTGTATTTTATAGTATAAATCCCGTATCGTAGAAGTCAGAAGTCAAGAAAATATCCATTGAAATATAAGGAAAATGGTCTTTAGTGAAGAAGAAAAGAACTTGAAACATTAATAGTGCTTCTTTTATGTGCCAACTGTCATAGTGTTTTCCACTCTCAGCCTTATTAAAAAACTGAGCTTGACACTTAGACTCCATTAACCAAAGCATAATTAAAATATTTTCATACTTGACTTGTTAAACTTCTTGGGATGAAGCGCTCTCCCTTTAAGATCAGAGGTCTGGGTCTTTAAGGCCCTCTCTCACTTTTCAGTGGGAGCCTAGGTTCCATTGAGCCAGAGCTTTCCCATTCTGAGTGTCTTTGTCCTTCTCTTTGCCATTCCTTGTAGCCTTCTCAGACTCTGCCCTGTGGCTTACTGAATAGTTTTCTGCTGTCTCAAGGGGATCCTCTTGAGTCCTGGGGGTTTCTCTGGCCTGTGGCTGCCTCTACTGGGAGGCAGAACTGTTTTTTGGTCTGGCAATTGGCTTTGCTGGCATGTTCCTTCCTCCTTACCTTGGGGGTACTGGCCGATTTTTTGAGTATAGTTTTTAGGTAGATGACGTGACTTACTATACTTTTTTATTAAATTTCTTGATAATTATTTAATCTGATGTCAATTTCAGATTTTTGTTGGATTAGGTAAGAGTGAGTGGTCTGTTTGCTTCTGGGTTCAGGTAGCCATCTTTGCCAGAAGTTCCTTAGGTATGATTTCTGGTGACAAGTAGAATAAGTATAATTTCCCCATCAAGTGCCATTGATTCACATTTTGTATGTGTTGTCATCTTTCTCCCCCTCTCATCCTCTGTCCTTTGCAGTAATATATACCATATCCCTTCTATGGCATGCAGGCCCTACCTGCTCCTGAATGCTGTTCTCTGAATAGTCCCTAGCTTATTGATTGCCTTCCTAAAACATGGTGCCCAGAATTGAACACAATTCTACATTTGTGGTCTGACCCAGTGAGAGGACAAAGGAATTGTTGCCCCTTTACCTGCTCCTAAGAAGTAAGCATTGAATAAATGTTGAGCTGAATTGGGCAAAAAATTCTCTCACATTGAGCAAGTAAATTAACAGTTCTTATGTTTCTCAAAATCTCTAGTAATTACATTTCCCTGATATATTTAATTCAAATCCTGTCAGCAATCAAGTGAACTCCATAAAGTGTGATGTATTTATATCGAAGTTCTGTGAAAATATATTTGTGTGTACGTGTGTATAATTTTTTTTCTGTAAGAGTGTGACATTTATGTCTTACTACCTGAAATGATAGGTCTCTTGAAGGCAGAGACCTTTTCATAAGGTCTTACTACTGTTGCTCAGTACTGCCCCCAGGAATGTTGACCAACTAATATGGCATCTGTACCATTAACTAAGGAAGTGTCAGTTGCTGATATTAGGATGGTTAATGCCAACTCAGAAGGGATACCGGGGGAGTGCATTATATAAGTAAAATAAATGAAATGGAATTTGTAATAGATCAGCATGAAATCTAAGTAATATTGCTTCAGGAAATCTCAATTGATTCTCACTCTTTTTTACAATAGGTGTTGTAGAGCTTTTATCAGGAAGTTGAAATTGCATGAACATAACTTGCCTGGTGAGAAATATAGAACAGCATGCTCATTCTGCCTCTTCGTCCTTTCCACCCCCTCTAGCTAAAATGTACAGGTGGGACCACTGCCGAGAGAGAACAGTCACATCCTAGGCATTAGAGCAGTGAATCAGTGGGAAACTGATCAGTCTGGAGACATGAGGAGAAAAGATACATTCCTTTACAGCTGGCAGTAAGAGTAAGGGTAAAGGTCTGGTGAATCAAACAGTATGAAGAGAGCAGAAATTTCCTCTCTTGCTGTGACTGGCATTTACTTTTACTTGGTTATCATTTACTATCACGGTCTTTGTGAAGAAGGCTTTTTCTGGGAGAGAATGGTATAACTGAGATTAAGGTGGAAGGGTTTCTGAAAAGAATGGCATAAAGGAAATTAGAAACAGATTATTTACTTAAGAGACTAAGTTTGGTCAAAGACCAGGAAGACATCTTATTTAACCTATGTATTCCAGCCACTGAATAATTAGTAATAGTAATAATAATAATTTACATAACACCTACTATGTGCAGAGTACTTTGCTGAGAACTTCACTAGCTCATCACTTGCTTTTACTAGCTAACCTCAAGGCTAGATTCCTTGGGAAGGCTTTCTATAATAAGTGCTTTTACTTCTCCTCTCACTCTCTTCTTAACTCCTTACAATCCAGCTTCTGACCACCTCATCATTCAACTTGAAACTACTCCCTCCATGATCTTAATGGCCAAATCTATGACCTTTTCTCAATTCTCATTCTTCTTGAATTCTCTGCAGCCTTGATCAGTGTTGATCACCTTCTTCTTGATTGTCTTTTCTCCCTGTTTTGGAACAGGTTCTCCTGGTTCTCCCATCTGTCTTATCTCTCCTCAGTCAACTTTGTTGGATCCTCATTCATTTTATACCCACATACCATGGATGAGCCATATAAGGTAGACTTGGGCCCTTTTTTCTTCTCCTTCTTTACCATTTAACTTGGGAATCTCATTAGCTCCTGTGGATTTAATTATTATTTCTATGCTGATGGTTTTTAAATATGCCTATACATCCTTCATCTCTCTGCTGGCCTCCATTTTCTACTCTGCAGCTACCTTTCAGACATTTCAAACTGGGTGTCCAGTAGACATCTTAAATACATGTCCAAAACTTAATTCATTATATTTCCCCCTAATCCTTCCCTGCTTTCCTACTTTCCTATTTCTCACCCCCAATATTGAGGTCTTTTGCTAAGGTCTGTTGATTTCATTTTTGTGACGTCTCTTCAGTCTCCCTGCTTCTCTCCTGTGATACTGGTAGAGGCCAATGTTACTTCATGTATTGGTCTACAAGCCTGTGGTTAGTCTGCCTGTTCTAAGCCCCTTATGACTCAAGTCTATCCATCATTCAGCTGCCAAAGTGATTTTCTTGAAGCACAAGTCCAATTCTGTCACTCTATTACTCAGTAAGGTCCAATGACTTCCTATCTAGAATCAATCACAAAACCCTCTGGCATTTAAAGCCCTTCATACCCTAGTTCTCTCCTACTTTTCCAGTCCTCTACAGGAAGTCTTCCCTGGCTCCTCTGAATTCTAGTGTCTTCTCTCTGTTAATTATATCCTCTGTATCCTGAATATACCTTGTTTTGTATATAGTTGTTTGTATGTTGTCTACCCCTCTAGATTGTGAGCTACTTGAGGACAGGGACTGTTATTCCTTTCTTTGTATCTCCAGCACTTAGCATGAGGAAACTGGGACAAATAGATTACTGACTTGCCTGCAGTCACACAGCTGGGATTTGAATTCAGGTCTTACTGACTCTAGAATTGATGCTTTTCCCACTAAAAACTCTTTTAAAATTGTAGTAGCTAAAGAATAGCTTAAAGTATTAGAACAATTAAAAAGAACAGGTAAGATTCAAGACAATAAGTTGCTTTAACCATATCTAAATAGTAGTTGATATTTATATAGCTGTTTTACCTTACACTTTTGATGTGACTCTTTTGAGATACACTTAATAATTCTGGGAAATGAGATTTACAGGTTCTGTTTTTACAGTTGCAGTGAACTGACTTATCCATAGTAACATAGCCAGTAACTGTTGAAGGTGGAATTTGAAGTCATACCTTTTGACTATAAATGTAACACCCTTTCTCCTTCTCAGAAACCATGTTCTTCTCTTAACTTCTTTCCCTCAAAAGAAGATGAACATCTTGGGGGGATCAGCCCTATTTTTTGCCTCTATTTCTTCCATTGCTTAGCAAAATCCTTGCTGCAGAATAAGTGCTTAATAAATTACCAACAGATTCATTCTTTCTCGTTTGTTTTTTTTTTTAAACCATGATATCTGACTCTGATATTTTAAAAAAATCGATTGGGTTTAAGTGACTTTGCCTAGGGTCACCCAGCTAGCCAGTAAGTCTGAGATCACATTTGAACTTGGGTCCTCCTGACTACAAGAGTGGTACTCTATCCACTGTGCCACCTAATCACCTCTATTTTTTAAAAATAACCCTTGTACAGTTAACATTATGCTGTAGTGTAAAAGTATGGAAAGTCAGAAGACCTGTCTACCCATTCCACCTACTAATCTTGAGAAGTACCAGTCTATAAGTTATTCTGTTTCCTCAGATGTAAAATGAAGATAATGTTATTTGTATTATCTGTCACTCAAGGTTGTTTTGAGTAACAAATTAGATAATTAATGTCAAGTGCTTTTTTAACTTTAATCATTATTTAAATATCAGTTATTATTATTAAATGAATTAAGAAATAAGATTGTAGAAAGTAGAAGGAGACATCTGGTAGCAGGATATGTAGGTAGTTTATTAAAGAACCAAGATGGTGAAAAAAATTGGGAGAGGAAGTGGAAAGTGGTGATTCATGTGAAGGAAGAAAGAGATGAAATATTACAATAGCCTAGTGGATGAAGGATGTTTTTTTTTTAGGAGAAGATAACTAGCTCAAGTTTATGATGATGACTCTTATTCCTCAGATTGGTATAATTAGGATGTATGTATGCTCTCTCCCTCTCCCTTCAGTGATGACTGTAATATATTAAAACACACACACACACACACACACACACACACACACACACACGATCCGAACACCTTAAAACATATTAAACTAAAATAAACATTTTAATACCAAAAAGTTATGTTTCATTTCTTTGGAAATCTAACATATCTGAAAACTATCCTCTATAACTCATTTTCCTGTACGGTATAGTTGTTTCAAGGCAGCTAGAGCAGACAGCTAGGTGGCTTAGTGGAGAGTGTTGAGCCTGCCGTCAGGAAGACCTGAGTTTCAATCTAATCTTAGACACTCAGTAGCTGTGTGATCCTAGGCAAGTCACTTAACCTCTGTTTGCCTTAATTCACTGGAAAAGGAAATGGCAAACCACTCCAGTATGTTTTTCCAGGTAGTATGCTCCATGGGGTCACGAAGAGTGGGACACAACTGAACACAATATAGTTGTCTTTGTTGTTCAGTCATTTCAGTCGAATCTGACTCTTTGTGATCCCATTTGGGGTTTTGTTGGCAAAGATCCTGGAGTAATTTGCCATTTCCTTTTCCAATTCATTTTACAGATCAGGAAACTGAGGCAAACAGGGTGAAGTGACTTCCCCAGAATCCCACAGGTAGTAAATGTTTGAGGCTGGATTTGAATTCAGGTGTTCCTTGCTGCAGGCCTGGCATTCTTATCTGCTGAACCACATAACTGCCCTCCATGGTTATGTAAAAGCTAACAATTCTAAAGAAAGGGGTTATTTATTTTCTTAGTGTTTAGGTGACTAAGCAAGTTCTCACTAGGCATCAGAACCATCTATTGGCAGTTAGTCAGCTCTATGTAATAAGGCTTTCTTTTCCCATTATTTTAATTGTGTCTTTTCATCATTTAATATTGATCTCCCTATTCCTTTCTAATTAGTCAAAATTAAGGAGGTTTGAGTACTGAGAAAATAGCCAATTCCTGGAGGTCAAAGAGATTCCCTTTGTGATTGATGTCCTGAGAAGTTTTTTCCTCAGACTTGTATTTAAAATGCTTTTTCCATATTTAAAACATGTTGTGTGATCAAGATTTGTTTTCTTATGTATAATAGAAACTGACATCTATGCCTCATTTGCTCTAGGTTTTGAAGGCTTCATTTGTAAGTGGGTGGAGTGGGGAGTGGCAAGAGGAGGGCAGTGGAGGGTATAATGAGTTACTATTCTAGTGCTTTCACAAAAAGAAATGTAAAGATTTCAAAACCTGCCTTGAAATGTGAATCAAATCAAGCTTGAGAGGTTTCATTTGGATTGAACTAGATCATGCTGGGATCAGCAGTTCTGAAGTCAGCCTCAAGTAGCTGTTTGCACTTTGGGTTCTACTGGCAAGTCTCAATAGAAGGTTCAAACTGGCATCAGGGTGGTCACATTCCTAAGAAAACAAACTCATTTAAGACTCTTTGAGAAGGAATTTTAGCCTTTGCGTTTAGAATCAGGACTGTCACATATTTCAGCATTACCTTCAGGTATTGAGAGTGTTTCTCCTTTTTTTGATGGTTATTTTTTCCTTTATATACTGCTAGTCTTTATCCAGCTATCTTGCCAGTTTAATCTTCCTAAAATGCTACTTTGTGCTTGTCATCACTCCTACATATGTGCTTCTGAAAGAAGGTGGAGAAAATACCACAACTGTTCTGACTGAATCTGCTACAAATTTGTGTTACCAGCCTCATTTTAATTTTTATTGCTACTAGACAATCCTATTATAGTCCCCTTTTCAACTCACTATCCCATTCTTCTCAGTAGATCTTCTAAACCTTTTCATCCCTCCTCAGATCTCCCATGGCTCCTCACACTCCCTCAGTGGAGAACTTTGCCTCATTTTGTAGGTAACACTAAATAATCCACATCCATAGTGATCTCCCTTTGGTCTCTTCCTCATCCTATCTCTCAGGTGCTTAGTGCCACTTTTTGCTCCCTCACTTCTGTCTCACATGAAGTAGCCTTGCTCCTTATTCCTCTATGTGCGTGAGTGATCCCATTCTATGCTATCTCCGACAGTAGACTATTTCCTCTTTTATCCCCACTCTATTACTTATTTTCGGTCTCTCCCTATTTACTGATTCCTTCTCTGCTATCTGCAAAATATGTCAACGTTTCCCCTTCAGTCTCCACTATCATAGTATATCTCTTTTCCTTTTTGTGGCTAAACTCAATTCCCATGTGTTGAATTTCAGTTCCCATTTATTCCACTTCTGTTACATATAGAGATGGTAAGACCATCCCACACTCTAGAGAGAAGAGAATGTTAAGGAGTAGAGGTAGGTGGACAGTGCCAAATACTGCTGAGATCAAAGAAGATGAGAATTAAACAAAGGCCATTAGATTTAGTGAATCCTTCAAATAACAAATGAATATAGCTACTTAAAACCAATATGCACTTTTGACTCTGTTCTAATATTTCTTATTGTTTTATAGAATCATTAATTTCTATTGATTTCATTCTGATTTTCATGGAGTTTTAAATTTACTTTCAATTTTATTTTCAGTTTTTTTCCTTTGCATTATTTCTTACCAAGCTATTCTTTTCTTCAAGATTCTATTAGTACTTGTTGTAGAGTTGCTTCCTTTTTTTCAGGGTTTACCTCTTGGCCTTCTCTTAACCATAGTATTTCTTCATGGTTTTGAGAGAGAGACAGAGATAGACAGACACAGACAGAGATAGTCTGTTTCCTGTGTACTAATTTCTCAAATCCCTCCTTTTGGATTGGGACATGCCCTTCTTCCACACTCTTGGATCTGTGGGCAGGCCCTATTTGGCCAGTCAGTCACTAAGCAAGTGCTTGCAGTATGTGAGACTGTGCTAACTCCTTGGGTTACAAATACAAGCAGAAAGAAAGGCTGTCCTTGCTCACAAGAAACTTATAGTGTAATAGGGAACTAGCTTGGGGTGATGGTAGAGAAAGTCCAGTGGAAATGAGTCAACCATGCAGTTAGGAAAAGGATGAAAAGAACTTTGACCTGTACCTCTTCTTTAAATGGCAGGTTCTGGGAGGAACCCAGTAATTGTAAGATTAGGCTTCAGGGGCAGAGAGTATTTCTGATCCATATTTCTACCCTCTACCATAATACCTAGATTTTGTGTCCTTTCTTCATTGTGGGTGTTGAACTTAATCTGTGTATTCATCTCTCTGTACAATACCATATCTTGAATTAGTTTCACCCTTTGCTGGATTCTACTTACGTGCTAGAGATTGTGCTGGTCACAGACTTCCTTCCAGGTCCCATGGTACCTGATCCCCCTGTCTTCTCAATATTAAATGTGCTAAATTCCTTCAACTAATTCCCCAATGGTATGTGCTTCAGTCCCTTTGCCATGCTTATTGCCTTGAGTGACAGTGTTCTAGGGAGATGGCAACCAGTATAAGCTTTGATCATTGGGATTTGAAGCTACTTGGCTGTGACCCATTGGAAAGGCAGTGGGAGACAGAGCCCGGTCATTGCACAGAGAAAAAAGTGATAGGCAGTATTCACATCAACTCTGAGCCATATCAAGAGAAAAGGCCCCCTCAGTGACTAGAAGTAGGTTTCAAAGGGTCTTCTAGAAGGCCTTAGACCCACAAGATCACTGGTGTCCAACTAGGAACTTGCAAGACCTTAGTGAGCTTCAGACCTTACGGATATGTCCTCATTTCAGCCTTCCTTGGCACGTCCACTCTCAGGGCACCGTCTAGCTGCAAGCCAGTTACTAAAGTGTGTGGTAACCTCTCTCTCCCCACTTGACCCTTTTGTCTTGTACAACCCTGGGAAGAAGGGAGAAGTTAGTGCTGTTTCTTTATGCTTCTTTTCATCTGTTGTTTTAATTATTGCTGATTTAGAACTTTCTTGGAACATATGTGGGAGAGTTGGGCTTTTCTGCATCCATTTGCCTCGTAGCCACCAGTGATTTTTGTATGTAGTAAGAAAGCGTTTGTGTCAGGCAAAATGCCACCCTAAAAGCTGTCTTCCAAAAAGTTATCTCCTATATATACACAAAAATTATTCAAGATTCAATTAAAGATAGAACAACAGAGAGCCTTGTTCAGTTATTTTTAGATGATTGAAACCTGAAAACAAATGCTTGCCAATTGTGCATTCTGCCATCATCTATCAGATTTACTGTAGAGTCTTAGGAGAACAAAGGTTTGCTCTAGATTAGTGGTTCTCAACCTGTGGGTTCTGTTCAATTTAAATACATCCTGCATATCAGATATTTACATTATGATTCGTAAGAGTAGCAAAATTACAGTTATGAAGTAGCAATGAAAATAATTTTATGGTTGGGGGTCACCACAACATGGGGAACTGTATTAAAGGATTGTGGCATTAGGAAGGTTGAGAACCACTGCTCTAGATGGTAAGATGTTTTAGGCCCTTTTCCTTGTGGAGGCAATGCATGTTATATTCATACCTGTTACATTCAAACACTGCAGAGCTTCCTGGAAAAGATCTCTCAGTAGTAAAAAGAGTTTGACTTAAGCATCCACATAGAAAAAGCAGATGGATAAAGGATGCCTGGTATCTTGATAATGGCATGAGGTTGGATCGGTACCTGATAGAGCTCATCTATCAGCATTTTTATATGTTTATATAACTCATATAAATAATGCAAATGGACATTCATGTCCAAAATTATACAGTAGGAGGATAGTAGACTCATCTCCCTGAAGGAAATGGTAGAGCCCTTTTAATGACCCCAAACTTCTCCTGAAACAGTGTCTTATATTTTTATCACTAGTCAGTATTTCAATCTACAAGCATTTAAGTGCCTTCTCTGTGCCTGTCATTATGCTAAATACTATTCATACAAAAACAAAATCAAAGAATTCTTTTCTTTCAAAGAATTTATATTTTGTCAGAAAATATAGCACATACATATTTAAGTATATAGTATATAAATACAGTGTAATTTAGTGGAAAATGTATTGTGGTTGTGAGCAGGAGGCAAAATATAACCCATGAACCACTCCAAAGAATAGCAGGAGTAAAAGATATCATCAAGAAATATTATAGGAAGAGAAAATGGGCCAGTTATATGTTGAGCGCCAGGGAAAATAGGTAAACAGCCAGAGTGCCCCACCGGTGCCCTTGCAATGTTTGGAAAAAATGAGAAAGGCCTCCAGGGTGTTGTATAGACCCTCTGGGATGAACTTTTAGCAGGGCATGGGTGAGAACACATTGGGGACCTCCCAAATTGATGAGATTACAGATCCACTTGAATACTTAGTAATTTTGAGAGTATGAGCAATAGCAGCTGAGTGACTGGTAAATTACTTCGTGTAGAATGTAACCCCTGAGTTTAGTTTAGAAAGAAACAAGGAATTCTAAGTGATATAGGTGAGGAGGAAATATATTCCAGGCATGTGGACAGGCACTGTAAAAACACAGAGATTGAAGATGAAGAATTGTATATAAAGAACATCAAGAAGGTGAGTCTTGCTGTACCACAGCATCCAGGAGCATGTCTTCAGGCATAAGTTTGTGTCAGGCTGTGAAGAGCCAAACAACTGAGTTTATATTTGATCATAATAACATGAGGGAGCTATTGGAATTTATTGAGTAAGGTAAGTCTGACATGGTCGGATGTAGTCAGACTGGTGCTTTTAGAAAATCACCTTAATAGCTGAATGGAAGATGTATTGGAGTAGGTGTGGACTGTGTGGCAAGGAAAAACATTAGAGTGCTCTTGGAGTAGCAGGAAAGAAAACCATTATAGCAGTCTTCTACCTGGGGTATTGGAAGTCCTGCAGTTCTATGCTGTACTTACCAAAGAATTAAACATGAATACCACTCTGAAGGCAATAGGGAGGCACATGCTGAGTGTGAACAGACTTCTACACTCAACAAAAAAAGCAAGTATAAACACAAGTAAAAGATATCAAAGACATGCCCAATCAAAGAAGATAGGTCTTCACATGACAAGATTGATGGATAACTTGTGGACAGACAGTACTTCAGTTGTAAGCACAGTGTCCATAAAGTGTCTGTAAAGAAGAAAGGTTCCCTGTGAACTTTTGGAAAGATACTGATAGTTGCTGCACAGGACTGGCAGTTATACCTGGGTTACAATCTATCATTGGAGGGAACCTCCATCTCAATCACAAATCCATGTGATCTTTTGAGTTGTTTCTTCAACTAGGTATTAATCTCCTCAAGGGCAGATTCGACTTTCTATGTATGCCCATGGCCTTATACATGTAGTTACCTGCATCACATTTATCCTGTGTCCTAGGTTACCAGTCTGTGCAGGTATGTAGTGAATTGACATGAATGTGACTTGACGTTTCCGGTGTCTGTATTCTTGGAGATACTTGTATTCTTCTCATTTTTGTACTGTATGGTAATAAATCTCAGGGTCAAATTTGATGATCCAGGCACTTGGTCTTTTCAAACTGAGACAAATGGAATCAATATTTTTCTAAATGCACTTGTCAGAGCATAGGCTCTGTAGTCAGTGATGGCCTAGTTAGTTGGATACCTTACTCTCCTATTAGTCTCTGCCTATTCATTACACTGGATCTTCACCTTTCTCAAACAAGCTTGCACATGCCACTGTAGGGCTAGTATGATTTCTATAACACTTCATTACATCTTGCAAAAGACTATATTTTCATGTCTCCAGAGAATGGTTGGGGATGGTGATTATGTCTTTTTTTCCTCTTTCATTCGAGGATGGTTAGTTTCCTCTTTTTTCCCTCCACATGCACCTTGATTTAAAGGCTTGGTGTAATGTAAAAAGCACTGCACTAGGATTCTAAGGAGATGGGTTTGAGAGTCCTAGCTCACTGCTTTCTAGCTTTGTAATCTTGGGTAAGTCATTTTGAGCCTTGCCTATAAAATGGAGATTATACTTTGCTTCTCTACTTCATAGGCTTATGAGGATCAAATCAGAGAATATATGAAAATACTTATTTAATGATAAGACCATGCAAAATTTAATTTCCCATTTTCTACCTTCATGCTTTTACTTAAGCTCTTTGTGCTACCTGGAATCCTGTCTTCTTTTATGCTTTCTTGTTCATCTCCTTCTGCATGTTTGAAATTCAGCCCTTACTCCCCTTATCCAGGAGGCTTTTCTCCTTTCCTGTAGCCTTCATTTGTCTTTTTCTGTTCTTAATTTCTACGAGACTTATAAAACACTGAATTTAGCACTCACACAACTCCTGTGTCATACTGTAATTGTTTTATGTGGATCTTGCCTCTCTAAAAATTATGTAAGCTCTTGTAGGGATGAACCATATCTTCTCTTTCTTTCACTCTCTATAATGTCTAAAATAGTGCTGGACATGCATTAGCCTCTCACTAAGTAATTGATTCTCATTGTATGTAATTATGCTTGTTCTTTTCATGGGTTATGACATGAATAAGCTTAGGAAGATTTTTGGACAAAGACAGATTCCTAAAGAAATATTTCTACCTAATATCACAATTAAAATTTTTTTTTTTTTAAAGCAACAGCAAGAGTTGACTACATAAAATGATCTGATGATTTGTGGTTAGATTATTCAACTTGTGAGTCTGGAGTGTTTGTCATTGTAGGGAAGCAGACTATCAACCATCATGCTTATGTACTGATTTCCTTCAGTATCAATATGAAGATATTAAATTTGGACAGTTGCTAATATTAACTTGGCAAGTTTGAAGAAAATATATCTACTATAAAAAATGAAACAAATGATGTAGTCCAAAACTAGACAACTGATTTTGGGATTATCTGTCTTTGTGGATTATAGGTTCTGTGATGTTATGGATTATTTGTTCCTTGACTTTGTCACTGTCAGTGTGGACAGTATCTTTTTCATTTGTTTTGTTCCTTGCTTGGGCTTTCATTGGTATTTGGAAGTCCTTGTGAATAAACTCTCTTGACCATTTCAGATTAGCATCTGTTTTTCAACTGAATATCTTAGAGAGCTTTTCAGGGCACTTGACTTGCCCAGGATCATGCAGCCTTTCTCCCTGATGGCAGGACTTGAACCTAGGGCTTCCTCATTTTAAGGTCAACTCTATCCATTACAGGGTGTACTACATAGAGTATGAGAAGACATGGAGAGCTTGTATTTTGTAATGGTGGAGGGAGTACTTGCAGTAAAGTCACAGTCCTTTTTGAGCCTCCAGTGTTACTATAAATTGAATAAATGTAGACATAAACATAGATTATTTACAATAAGAGTCATGGTTCTTTATTATTTGTGCATAACATTGGAAAAAAATGCAGTTAACTCATATTGACCCAGTGCTTTATTTATTGTTCGTTACATTTAACTTTTACTTGAACAACAATCTCCTCAACATATAGTCATTCCTTTCATGTATGGACTGAATCTTGATTTTTCAAAACCTTCCCTCACTAAAGAAAAGGGAATTGGAATTTAAGTGATACTGGAAAAAGAACACCAGTGGACTAATATTATAAGAAGAGGTGAAAGAAGCTTTTATAAGTGAGACAGGAAAAGATTCTGTAGTTCTCTTGGAAGAAAATGTAAGATGGATTTTTTTCTGCCCCAGGATGAACTCTAATAGATGGGATATCTTACTCCACTTTTTCTATATTCAACAGTTATTATTATTGATATAAATTTTGGACATTTACAGAGATTTTTGGTCATATTTTCTCTTAGAATTGGAATTCTCCCAGCCAAAAATAAACAAAAACCAGTCATTCAACCTCCACTAAAAAACTATGATACAGATACTCTATGATACAGACCTCCCTACCTCCTGAGGAAGCCATTTTGCTTCTAATCCTCTTTTAAGTGTTAAAGTTTTAATTTCTATCAAGCACAGACTTTTTTCTTTGCTTCTGCAGTTCCAAAATATCCCTATTCTACACAATAACCTTTCTGTTATTTGAAGATAGATATCATGTTTCCCAAATCTTTGATTTGGGTTACATATTCCCAGTTTCTTAATTTAATCCCCTCATGATACATCTTTAGACCCCTCAGCATGTCAGTGTTTTCTAACAGGTGTTTCTGCTTGTCAGTATCTTTTCTAATGTATGATAATCAAAATTAATCCTGATTTACTACCTGTTGTCTGACTTGGTGGTGTCATCTGCCTTGTTTTCTTTGATGAAGAATATGGGTTGGGTATGATGGCACACGCTTAAAATTTCAACTACCAGGGAGGCTTAGCCTGGTGTGTCTTTTGAACTCAGAAGCTCTGAACATGGTGGACTAAGGTGATCCACATTAAATCCATG
This sequence comes from Pseudochirops corinnae, assembly GCA_028646515.1. Classification (NCBI taxonomy): domain Eukaryota; kingdom Metazoa; phylum Chordata; class Mammalia; order Diprotodontia; family Pseudocheiridae; genus Pseudochirops; species Pseudochirops corinnae. The sequence goes on from CM053587.1 coordinate 103,401,716, forward strand.
TCAATAGAAGTAGATTGTCTGAGGGGGAAATAAGCCCAGTTTGGAAAAGGTTCCCCTGATGATTACTTTAGTGAAATTGGGTGCTGAGGAGTAGCTATTACACTTCTAGCTATGAAAGAGAAAGAGAGGGAGGGACAGAGACAGAGAGACACATGCATGTCTGTGTGTGTGTGCATGTATACACACACACCCGGGGAGGGGAGAGGAGAGGGACACAGAAAGGGAGGGAGGGAGACAAGATGTTTAAATGGTTAAGAGTTTAATAAGGAAATTAACATAAAGATCCAGCAGCATATGGGAGGAATAATAAATAAACAGGATCTTTGAAGGCCTAACATCTGTCTAGAAAACTTGAAAGATGAAATTGTATTAGAACGTGATCTCTCTGACCCCAAAAGAAAGGTTTGTTTATCCAAGGACACTTGGATGGGCAGGCCATTCTTTATGAAGATTGATACTTTCTTGGAACTGATGTTAGTGCTGGAAAGTTGTCATCAGGGTGCCATTTCATTGTAAACTTCAGTTGCTTGTCTGAGTTCAGTAGCATTAATAATGAAGCCTTCAGTCGACTGTCACAGAGGCTTTGCTCCCCCATCAACCTCATGCTCAGTTCTCATATTGCCTGAAATATTGGATGAGAAGCTCAGGTGGAAAATTTTTTAATCCAGTGGGTTTTCATAGTACATATTAGGGTTTATACCTTCTGAAAAGTGAATAGTGTTCCTGCTCATTAGAATAGTGAAGTTTTGGTAAAGTGTTATTGAAGGAAAATAATACCCTATTCTGAAATGAAAAAGAAGAGTGGGGGAGTATAGAGGGTTACGGGTTAAAATGAAATCATAGGATTTTAGCATTGGAAAGGGCCTTAGAAGTTCTTTTATTTTTCTCATTTTACAGATGAAATTAGGTTAAAAAATGAGGGTGGGGAGAAAAAATTCAGACTTGATAGCTTTGAGGGAAGTGGAGCCCTCGCATAGATTGATCTACCTTTTCTAAAGAAGTATGCAGGTTTTTATCAAAAATTTTTCTAATTTTCAAGTTATGAGTCTGGTAAGCCTCAGAGTTGTCTATGTTGAATACAAAGAATTGTTATTCCGAATGAATATGCTAATATATGTGTTTTTGATCTCTAGAAGACACTTAAGTTTGATTTTCATGACTTTTTTTTTTTTCCCCAAACTGGGAGCTTATATTTCTGTATCCAGACAGTTGGATAAACACATCTCCTCTATGTGTGTCAGTGTCTTTAAAAAAAAATCATGAATTTTGGCTAGAATCTACCTGTAAAGATAGGTTAGGCCTGTATGGTCGGGAACCTGTGACCTTTTTAGCCATTCAGAATATTACATACATATATAATATAATACATACACACAAATACCTGCTCCCACATTCCTGTATTATTTTTCTTGTGTACTCTGGAATCCAATCACTTTGACCTTCTTGCTGCTTTTTCCCATGATTTTCTACCTCCTCTTTCTGTGTCTTTGCATGGGCTCTCCCTCATGCCTCAAATGCACTTTCTTCTCACCTCTACTGCTTAGAATCTCTGGTTTTCTTTCAGTTTCTTTCCACACCAAGTCCTTCCTGTGTCTCCTTCCCAAATGCTAGTGCTTTCCCTTAACCCCAAGGTTATTTTGTATATCTTTTATATCTAGTTTGTATTTGTCATATGTGTAGCTGACTATTCCTATACTTATATCTATATTAGCTTCTCCAATAAAATAAAAGCCTTTTTATATCAAGGTATGTATCACTTAAAAAAATATTATCCATTAATCAACCAAGAAGCATTTTTAAAAAAATTTTATTTTATTAAATTTGTTTATCTACTTTTAGTTTACAGCATTTAGTTCCATAATCCCTTGAGTTGTGACTTTCTCCCCCTGCCCCCCATGGCGGCATGCAATCTGATTTAGGCTTTATGGATAACCTTTGCATTAAACATTAATCTGGTTGTAAAGAAGAATTATAACCAATGAAGTGAACAAGGAGAAAGAAGGAATGAAACAAAACAAAACATGGAAGAAGACACAGAGCAAGTAGTTTGATTCAATCTGCATTTAAACTCCATAGTTCTTTTCTCCAGACACGGATATATACCTTTCCATCATGAGTCTTTTGGAGTTATCTTATAGCCTTGCATTGCTGAGAGGAGCCCAGTCTGTCAAAGTTAGTAGTCACAGATACAATATGTCTGTAATTGTGTACAAAGTTCTCCTGCTTCTGCTCCCCTCACTCAACATTAGTTTATATGTCTCTCAAGGATAGTATGAAGTCTGTCTGCTCCTCATTTCTTATAGCACAATAGTATTCCATTACATTCTTATGCCACAACTAAGAAGCATTATTACGCACATACTTGTTAAGCACACTGCCAGGCTGGGTCTTAAGTGCTGGTAATATAAAATCTACTCTAGTCATTAGGACCTAGTTGAGATCAGTTAATGTAAATTTGTAGCCAACATCAGAAGAAAAGAGATAAGAGAAAACAGATGGACCATGTAATTTTTTTTTTATCTCGGTGAAGTATAACTTGTGTTAAGATGGGGGCAAGGAATAAAAGAGTCGCTGTCTGGGAGTTGATGAGTTGAAGAACTAGGAGGTTAATCCTAGGACTAGGACTAGAACTAGGATAATCAATATGTCTATTGAAGCCTTAAAATAGAAGGGCATCCATGGAAGTAAGGTGCTCAGTTCCTTGAGAAATGAGGGAAAGTGACATGGGACATAGTTGGTAGTTGCAGTAATCATCTGCACTAGGTGGAGGACGTGGCCTCAGACAAACTGAGGCCTGGGAAAGACCTTACTCTTTAGTAAGGCCAGGGTCTCCCACCGCATTTTGGGCTACCGCCCATCAGCTTCACTTTTGTCCTGCCACTGAAATTTGATGAATGTGGAGGAGAGAGTGAGGCTGATGACTTTGCACAGCTCTGCCTCACTTAAATCTAATTCACTTACCAGTCAAGACGATTACCCTCATGATGCCACTGTTCTGCTTTGATAGTGAAGGAGGAACAACAACAACATGGCAAGAAGTAAAATATAGGAAAACTGGAAAGGTGGGAGGGGCAGGTTATGAAGGGCTTTGAATGCCAAAACAAAGGCTTTTGAAATTTAAAACTGCAGGTGATTACTACTGGAGTTTATTAATTGGGAAATGTTGTATAGTGGAGGGTGTCACATGGTCAGACATGCTTAAGAAGATCGCTTTGGCAGCTTAGTAGAGGATGGATTGGAATGTGGAGAAATGTGTGGGAGGGAGACCGGGCTGCAGGCTACTGAAATAGTCCATATGTAGGATTTGAGAGGTTGTGAGGATTGAAGAAAAAGTCCAGTTGACCATCTGGTTCATCATATTACCTGGAAGTTAGATCTCTTCTCCATATATAATAAATAAGTTTCAATGACATTTTTTCTCCTTAAAAAAAAAATCAGTAACTTATTGTTCCAACCCTTACCTTAAATGGAAAAAAATGAGAATAACTCAGTCACTATAAGAAATTTACCCATTATCCAAGAACAAAAATATATTTCTAATTTTGTATCCTTGAGTCCATCACTCCTCATCGGTCATTGGGCATCATGATTGATTATTACCTTGAACACAGGTCTTAAGTGCTTCAGAGTTGTTTTTGTTTAAATTGTTTTTGTTGTAGAAATTGTAATCATTTCATTCTATATCAGTTCATATAGACTTTTCTAGGTTTCTGTGAAATTGTCCCTTTCATAATTTCTCATGATACAATTATATTATATTACATTTATTTACTATTCCATTCATTAGCCATTAGAAATTAATGTATACCCATTTTATTTCCAGTTCTTTTCTACAGCAAAATGTGCCACTGTAAGTATTTTTGTTCACACGAATCCTTTTCTTCCTTTAATTTCTTGGGTGTATAGGCCTAGGAATACTATCACTAGGTTAAAGAATATGTACAGTTTAGATAAGGGCTGCTAGGTGGTGCAGCAGATAGTGTCAAGCCTGAGTCAGAAAGACTCATCCTGTTGAGTTCAGATCCAGCCTTAGACACTTTACAAGCTATGTTTCCCTGGGCAAGCCACTTACCCTGTTTGCCTCAGTTTCCTCATCTGTAAAAAAAAAAAATGAGCTAGAAAAGAATATGGCAAACTACTCCAGTATCTTTGCCAAGAAAACCTGAAATGAAGTCATGAAGAATCAGATACAACTGAAAAGTGACTGAAAAACAAAAGCAGTTTGGTTCCAAAGTTCCGGATTGTTTTCTAGAATGGCTGGGCAAACTTAGACCTCCACCAATGTCATATTGTTGTGATTTTCTTTCCAGGACTTCTCCAACTGTTTTTGTTTTTCCTTTTTGTCATCTTTGCTAATATGATAAGTGTAAGGTACATCTTCAGAAATGTTTTCATTTTTTTTTTCAGCTATTCCGTATTCATTTATTTATTTTCTTGTTTACCTCATTCATTTCCATGAGATTTTGAGTTACAAATTTTCTCCCCATCTTTCCCCTACCCACCACCCCAAAACAGCCATCACACTGTATAACCCCTCCCCCAGTCAGTTCTCTCCTATATCCTCCCCCATCACTCCTCTGACTTTCTGGTAGGGCAGGATGGATCTCCCTACCACAGTGCCTGTGTATCTTAATTTCCAGTTGGATGTAGTTAATAATAATAATTATATATATATATAT
>CM053587.1:103413789-103424283 GCA_028646515.1 Pseudochirops corinnae
CCCTCTCCTCCCCTTCCCTTCTTTGTCTCATTCTTTCTTCCTGAAAGTTATAAAGTGAATATAAGCTTATGGATTGAGTAAGAGTTGTAAGTGGAGGTGACCCAGACTTGATGAGATTGATTGTGAGGGAGCAATTGAATGATTGGATTAGAAAGGGTTTATTTTAAAAAGAGAGAGAGAACTGAAGGAGAAGCTCATCTCAAGCTGAGCTGCCACCTGTAGAGTGAGAAAAATTGTGATTCCCTTTTTAAAAGGAGTTTGGTTTGAGTGGGTGTGAAGGAGAGAATGAATCAGCTCAAATGGAGTGATGAAGAGAGGTGGGAGTTTATTAGAATGAAAACAAATTAGAGCTTAGTCTAATTTTCAGGGTAGAACAGAGGAAATGCTCATCTGCTCTTATTCTTTGCAGCTCCTTTTGGAGCTTAATGGAAGTGGACAGCATCAGCAGTGACGTTTATGATTGATTAAGTGCTAATAGCTCTTGCATTTGAAACCAGATATGCTCACTGGGATGGCTCGTTCTGAACAAATAACTAAGCATGTTTCTTAATAGTCATGCCTTCCACTGCTTCATCCATAATGTCCACCAAATCTGTATGACCTTCAAACTTAAAGGAATTGTCTCTTCATTCTTTTCTCTAACTCTTCTTTTTCTCTCCCGGAGGTACACATCAGTCAGTCAGTCAGTGAATCAGTAAGCAATGTGTTAAGTATCTGAAATATGTAGAATAGCTCTCAAAGAGCTTACCTTCTGTTGGGGGCATATAATACATATGTGGTGACCAAGGAAGTCCAGGTGGTCAAAGGGGTCATTAGTGGAACCATATTTTGACACACCTTTTCCAGCTGCAATAGAAATATTGATTTGATGATTGTTCCCAGAGTAAAATCAGAAGCTAGAAAGTGGGCCCTGACAGTAGAGTGGAATGAAATGGGTCCATTCAGGGTAGACCTTGGTGTCCTGTTGTGTGCCTGCATAGGATATAAAGAACAAAACCAATGAGAGAGAAAGCTTAGCTCCAATTTATACATTTCCTGTTCTTCATGTGAAAAGCTTAAGGCTTTAATAAGGCCACAGGACTTCTTGTGTGGTATTACTTACTGCCTGCATGACCATGGACAAATCTTTTTTTTTTTTTTTTTTTTTTTAGCAAATTTTTAAAATTTAAATTATTTCCAGATTTTCTCCCTTCCTCCACCCTTCCCCTACCCATTGAGAAGGCAAGAAATACAATACTCATTTATGAAATCATACAAAACATTTCCATGTTAGCCATATTGGAGTAGGGGGGATAGAAAAATAAAGAAAATGGTAGCAAAATCCTTCAACCTATACTCGGAGTTCATCAGTTCTCTCTCTGGAGGTGGATAGCTTTTTTCATCTTGAGTTATTTGGTATTTTCATGGCTCATTTTTATTTATCTAAGTAACTAAATCTTTCGCGGTTAAACATTGCTACAATGTTACTGTTACTGTACACAATGTTCTCCTGGTTCTGTTCACTTCACTTTGCCTCAGTTTCATATAAGTCTTCCCAGGGTTTTCTGAAACCATCCCCCTCATCATTTCTTACCAACACAATAGTATTCCATCACAATCATATACCACAACTTCTTCAGACATTCCTCAATTAATGGACATTCCCTCAGTTTCCAGTTCTTTGCATGGGCAAGTCTTTTAACATTTTGGGTTGGGACCTTAGTTTCTTCATTTTCTGAGTCTCTTCCAGCATTCAGTCTGTGATTCTACTATTATCCTTTGAAATTAAAAAATTTTATGACTTATACCTCTGATCTATCATGTTTTAAATTTATATATTTGCTTAATCTCCTCCCCTCCTCCCCTTCCCCCGCCTTTTTTGGATACCTTTTGTTCTCTCTTTCACTACAGCTCATTACTTTTCCCCATCATCTTCCTAAGTTAATCGCTTCTTTTACAGAAGTTTGGAACTCTTGAGCCCTCCATAATATCCAGTATTTAACATAGTGCAGGCACATTGTGGGCACTTAATATTAATAAATGTTTATTGATGCATTGAAGCCATAATATTGTTTTTAAAAATTTTGGAACTCCATCCAACATGTCATTGATGTAGTATTAGTCAAGCACATTATTATCATCTAGTGAGGGAAAAATATATTTATATGTAACAGGATTTGAGAAATACTACCCCCTGAATTGGTATTACTGTGGTTTGAATACCTGTTTCCTTAGATTGTGTAATATTTGTGTGTGGGAACTACCCCCCCTGTTTCCCAGGTAACTAGCCCTGCATTCATCTTCCTCCCTATATATTCCTCTGTGGGCTGGTGCATACTCTAAGTTACACTTATTCTCGCTTGCTCAAATTTTGCCTTCTCTTGTTGCTGCCTCTCTTCTCTCTTTCTTTCAATGTACCTTTCTACTTCTTTCTCTCCATACACATATCTTTGTATATTTTTGGATGTGTGTGTGTGCACACACACATACATCCTATATCCATTAGTACCTTCCTGTGTTTATACTTAAAAATGCAGTGCAAGTTATTTTCACATCGAGACTGAATGATGGTTATAAGGAGGATGCTGCTGTTGCTGATGGTGGTGGGTGGTGGTGATTGTCACTCTCTCTGTTATTGTTATCCAGACAATTTTTCCCAATTATAGTTCCCAACAATTAGCCAGGTTAATATATACATAATGCTCATGCTATTTAAAATCCAGTGGCTCATCATGACTGATTTACAAATAGTATTCATCTAAGCTAGGCATTTGTTGCTTTTAGCATGGTTGTATTTGATATTGGGTATATGCCCAAATGTTGGTTTGGGCTTGTCATGGTATAGATACATTGCGTGCAGAATTCATTAAGTAGTAATTACCCCTCTGCTCTCTGTATGCCACCTTTTAGTGTATAGGAATATTTATTGCCATGTTTCATGTAGATTTATGGTGCCATATAAATATTGATTTCTCAGACAAATACTTGGAGAAGCCTCCACTAATACATATAACCTTCTCTTTCCTCTTCCTCTCTGACTCAGACCTGTCACTTGTCTGGGGACTTGTCATCCTCCTTGCTCCAGAACATTTTTCTCTCTTTCTACAAGTTTGTTTATTAACACAGAATCACAGAATGCCAGAAATGGAAGGGCCCTCAAGAGGCTGGTCTAGCCCTTCCTTCAATCCCCATTCAAAACTATACTAAGCTAAGCCATCCTGATTAGAGGGTGCCAGGCTTTAGAAGGTCTCTTATTGTTCAGACTCCCTCCCTATACTTTTATTTGAATCCCTGTTCCTACATTAATTTGAGAGATACTCCTTTGCAATTCCAAAATCCCTAGTCTAAATCTTTCTCTATGCCTTCTTTCTCTAGTTACATTATATTTGCACCAAACCTTTTCAAAAATAGTTCAGTAGGATTTTGTATTCCAGAATGTTAGAATTGGAAGAAACTTTCGACATTGTTCAGTCCTAGTATCTCATTTTATAGAGGAGAAAATTGACAGCAGAGAGGGGAGGTGACATATCTAACGTCTTATAATTTACACCAGGCTCCTTAACTCAGTCCTTTTCATACTGTGGAATTGGCTCTCAAGACTGAGATCCATAATAGTCATAGCTCACAATTGTATAATGTGTTGTAGTTTACAAAACATTCTCCTTGAAACAGCTGTGATACTGATGTCAATAGTGCAAGTGTTAAAAGTTCTCATTTTAGGAGGACACTGAGGTTTTGAGAGCACACATGCCTTGCTGAGCTCACAGGGTTGGAGTGAAGACTAGCACAGTGGTCTCATGACTCCAAGGCATCTTGTTCCTCACTGCATCATGCGGCCTTTGTGTGCAACACCCATCTCTGGTTTCTGGCATCTTGACTGTACCTTGTGCACAACAGGTTCTGAATTTATGCTGATAAAGATGAGAACTTGCCAAATAGCAAGTTATATAGTCAGTTCTTGTTTCAAGGATGGATTATTTAGTTCTCTTTTTTTGTATCCATCTTTAGCTATTTTATGACTCATTGGTACTTTGAGGTAGGGGTAGGGAGGGAAATTGGAGAGCAAGGGGAGGTAGAAGAAATGATGCTTAAATGTATTGATTTCATGCATGATGTACTTGAAAGACAGTGGATTGGGCACATTTGAAGACCTGCTGTTTGACCTTGGGCAAATCCCTTCCCCTCTCTGGACTTTAGTTTCCTCATCTTGAATATGAAGGATTGCTTAAAGATTTCAGCTTTTTTTCTAACTCTCAGAGTGTATATTTATATTCTGAATCTTATATTATGCAACCTTTGTTTTCAGAAAATAAAAATGGATCCTTCATCATAAAAACAAAGCAGCACTGTAACACTGTACAGAGCATTTTCTAGATTTCTATCTGTCCTGACTTCTAGGATGTTATTGTGAGGCCTTCGGTGTCTTAGATACCACATTGGAGTTTACGAGGAAGGAACAAAATTCTGAGAAAAGGTTATTGGTTTTTTTATTTTTAAATTTTTTATTCATTTATTTACATATTTATATTTACATTTTTATCACAGAACCGGATAGCAAGTTTTTTACTGCCATTTTGATTAAAGTCTGTGGTCAAAATGTGTGTGTGTAGGCCAACACATGCATTACAATTTTATAGATTTATCTTCTAAGACATTTTAAAATTGAAGTCATCCTAGAAGTGCTTTAGGGAGATCACTAGTGCCTAAGGGAGGACTATTGGAAAGTTAGGAATGAATTATATATACTTTGGAGACATGAGAAGAACAAACTGAAAGTGGGATCAGGAAGGTAAGGTTTTCATAGTGAGAAGAGAGGTCTGCTTCAAGCAAATTTTCACTGTATGTGAGGCAGGGTACTGTAGTATGTAATTATAGGACAAGAGGCTAAGAAGACTTGAGTTTGAATCAGATCTTAGACACTTTCTGATTGTATGACTCTGTGCAAGTGCTCTTTGGGTCTTAGTTTCTTTATCTGTGAAATGAGGGAGTTGGATTTCACTTCAGAGGTCCTTTCCAGTTATAAATCTTTAATCCTGTTTACCCTTAAGTGGAAGGCATGACTACATGCAATGTAGAAGAATAGGTAGGAAAAAAAATGTGGCTTTCGATTATTTTACTTGATGATGGTAGGTAGGCCTCCCCTATTGCCTGAAGGCAGTGGCTTGGCTATCTTTTATAGGGATCTGCCCCATTTTGGAACAATAAGTCATACCAAAGACAGGGATGGTACCATCTTTTATTAAACATCTCATTCCCATATATTTTCTCCCTCACCTTTGTTTTTTCCATTCTCCTAACTAATTGGACTAGTTTAATTCTAATTCATACCCTTACACAATCCTCTGGTTGATTTCCTCATAAGTAACATAATCTATTAACTTTCTCTCTTTCAGTCACTGGTAATTAAGCAAGAGGCAAGTCTTGCCTCCAGAAGTAGGGTGGCTTCTCTGACATTGGAAAATCATGGAATGGAAAATATTATTATTATTATTATTATTATTTGTACTTTCCCAAACAAATCTTAGATTCTGCTTTACACAGAAGCAAAGAAAATGAAAGCAAAGCCTTGCATGTTTGTTTTTAGATTAATAGTTGAAGTTTGTTCATGTGGAAATAGGAGGTATTTCACCGTGACTAGAATCTGTCATTAAAAAGCCATTATCAGTCATCCTGCAGACTTCTTGGTTTTTTATTGTTAATGACAAAACAGTCTCTTAAAAAGGAAAAAAAAAAAGAGAAAAAAATTTTATTTTTATTTCTATTTAGTATTTTTCTACTTTGAAAGCCATGTAGTGTTGAAGACTTAACAGAATAGAACTTTAGTGAAGTGAGGCAGTTTAGAGATTTATTGATCAATAAAAGAGACAATTACAGCTTGTTTATGAAAGGAAAAACCCCTTTGGCCCTTTGAGCAACATAGAGACTCTAATAATGATAACTCTGGTAACCAGCTTGAAACTATAAAAGTCAATAGGAAGATATAGGAATTCAATAAAATTATGACACTAGATAAACCTTACTCCAGGAACAAATTTTCCACAGAAGGTGACTTGTTTCAGTTAGATTTGTAACTTTAATTTCTCACTTATTGAATTTTTTTGTCATCTATTATTATATTATAAAATATATGGTAAAAGTGACAATTCTATGTCCACTAATATGAGAGGCAAGCTGCGTGAATCATCAGGCCTCAGACTTGAAGCCAGCGATTCGCAGATGTGGATTTGTGATGTTTGAAGGTCTTCCTGGTTTTCTCAGGGGAATTCCATGAACTCTGCCAACCAGAAGAAATTTACATGTTTCATTTACATGTAAGAAATATGTGTCCTATGCTGTGTTTTTTTTTTTTTTTAGGAGGGTATAGGCATAAAGGTATAGATCACAAAAATAATGATAGAATTAAAAAAAAAGATAATAATAGAATGTCCCAGAACTTCCCAAAGCCTGGCAATCATTTTTCTAGGACGCTGAATCATTGAGCAGTATTTTCTCCCTCTATAAGGATAGTGACTATGTTCTACTCGTTTCTTAGAATCAAAATTTTGGAGACTTCTCAGAGACTATCTAATTTAATCTGTTCATTTTACAGTTAAGGAAACTGTGTCTCAGAGATGTGAAATGGATCATCCTACTGAGTTTATAGCCAGACACAATCAGCTTTTTCTTACTTTTTTTCCAGAAAACTTTTTGAGGGTAGGAGCTGTTTGCTCATTAAATAGAAAGGGAATATAGATTCTATCATCATTCCCTCAACTCACCGCAGCCTCTTCTCCCACATGTTCTTTGCTAATATTCTAACATTGTGGCAGTCCGTGATGGAGATAACTAGCCATTTGGATTGACCCTTTGAGCTTATTTGTTACCTGAAATCTATTACTTTATGGGCACAGCTTTCTGGAACCAGACGGAGTTCATGGTTGTTTTGAAAATGGGATATTCTAAGCCAATTGGAAACCATTTCCCTTGCAGATTTTGTACTGATGGGATATTAGAGAAGGTATAGAGAAATGATTTTAAAAAAAAAGCCATGGCCTAGATTGAGAAATGTACAATTATTCTTTGGGGCCCCATTGAAAGCAGGGGAGGTCCACACAGTATTCATGAAGACACAAATTTGTATTATAGCTTAATACTGTTTCCCTACTAACCCCTTAAAACAGATCTGATTTAAATAACCATGGCCAAGAAGCCTAAAAACACTAATGTTAATCAAGATTTTAACTCAGGAAGATGAGTCTTCCTGACTGTAGATCCAGCACTGTACCACCTAGCTGCCCCAGGAGAGTCTAGGGCTGGGTTTATAGTTCTGGGAGTCATTTATATAGAGATGATAATTAAAACAATGGGAGCCTGTGTGATTATAAAGAAAGATGGCATGTAGAAAAGAGTACCCAGGATAATGCCATGGGAACACATTCAATTAGGGGCTAGATGAGAGAGAGAGAGAGAGAGAGAGAGAGAGAGAGAGAGAGATTTAGAGAGTTAGAGAGCTGATGGAGGCTGCAGTCCATTGGAAACATCTGAGGGGTTGCCATCAATAGCACATGAAGAAAAGTTGTCCTTAGCCAAGTAAAGGACCATCTCAGTAGAGATTAACTAACAGAGTAGAATTGTGAGGAGAAAGGGAGGGGAAAGAAAGAGAGAACTGAAGATGAATGGCCCCCATTTTCTCAGTAAAATAAGAGGCTAGTTTGTAAGATCAGCAGGTAGCAGAATGTGTGGGAGATTTGAGGATTGGTTTTGGAATGGTATTGCGGGAGAATGAGACAGGGAATCCAATTACAGAAATATAAAAGTATTGTTTTTCTGTAGTACAAGCCCACTATATAACACCAAATCAGTGTGGCTCTATGAATCTAGAACTGAGGTTTAGCCAGGGATGAGTGGTGATTTGTGTCACTGCTCTAATGGGGTGAGGGAGTCAAGGTAGATGACAGTGTCAGGGTGAACTGGTTAACTGTAGGGTAAGAATTGGGGAGGTAGGACACTAAAGTCAGAATGGGGTAATGGCCTGAGAAAGTGCTGTGGGATGGAGAGATTTGAGGGTTTTGATGAGGGGCAAATAGGCTTAGGAAGTGTGAAACACAGGGAGCTATGGAATGATTGGAGGCTGTCCAAGAAGAATGTCAGAGTTTTTAATTAAGGAAGTATAATATTTATGAATAATGGTGAGAGCCAAGGATTGAAAGGAACAGAGAAATTGGGAGGTTAGGGAGTTGTACTGATTGTCAAAATGGATGTTGAAGTTACCTGAAATTTGAATAGGAATTGGGGAGGAGAGAAAATTGGTGATCCAGGTGCTGAAGTCCTTGAGCATGGAAGAATGACCTAAGAGTGTTGTGTACAATCCCTATCATGATCTGAATAAGGTAGAACATTTTAATTGAGTGCACTTCAAAGGAATACTGATAACTGAAGGATCAGGGTAAAGGAAAGGATTGGAGGTGGCAATGGAGAACAAAAACTAATGTGTTTGTGGTGGATGGCTGGAAAGTTGAGTGAAGGCCCCAGGAGGACCTGAGGATGAGTTGCCCTGCTTCTCCTTTGATGTGGCTGGTGGAAGAGGACAATATGAAGTGCTGAGGTGAAATTCCCAGTGGGCAGAAGTGACATTGTGCCAGACTTTGGTCTAATTTGCTCTGGCATGTTCTTCCTCTGATAGAGTTTGGAACTTGGATGTCATAGTTAGTCCTTTAGGTATTGTAGGTTGTAATGAACTGCAAGCCTAATGGTGAGTTTTATAAGTCATAAGGAGAAACGGTGCTTGATTTGAACTTGATTTGGACTGCTAGTCCGTTAGCTTCAAAAGCCTGTAGCCCTCATCAGTGACTCAACTGTATGATTCTGATAGCAGGAGTGAAGATAACTTTTTGATTCCAACTTGTGAGCTCCAATAGTTGGAAGAATGGATCAGCAAGGTCTATTGAACAGGGCTGGAAGTGGAGTGATGATTTTGTTGTACTTTCACGCTTTTTTTTACCATATTTTTGTCATACTTTCCTGCAGTGAGCTTTTGTCATGTACGAGAAAGAACTTTTGCCTTGATGGAGAGATTGCATATGGATTAATATGTTTGCTATTTGCGAAGGTCTGATAAAAACATTGTTCTTCTTAGGATACACTGCTCCAAAATGAAGGATCCAGGTAAACCAGAGTACCCTTTAAATTCTATAATTTGCCACTTCCATTTGTTTGTGAACATTTGTGGAACTTTCCGAAATTTGAAAACCTCTCATGACACTTGTTCACGGCACTCCATGTCTTTTCTTATGTCGCGACCTGTCTGGGCTTTTTGGTGCAATGGGATGATACTTAAATTTCCAACATCTTCTTTCCCCTTTATTTCAGTTCTTCCTTTTTTGAAAATGGGGCATCATTTTGATATCTTCATTTCATCTTTCAGCTCCAGATCATGCTAATAACTTGTTAATTTAGTCTCATTTCATAGGAATGAAGGATTTAAATGCTTACTATGGACTAAGCACTATGCTAAGCACTGAGTTCGCAAATACAAAAGCCAGATAGTTCCTGGCCTTTGAGAATTTAAATTTCTAAAAGGGAGAGAGACCCTAAATTTAAGGGAGAGGTGTTCATGGGAGGAGTTTTATCTGTGTCAGTGTGGCAGTGGAGCAGTTCATTGGCACATTCTTTTTCAAAGGCATTAATACTGTTAATTTTATTATATTTCTCAGAATAAGAAGTGGAAAGGGGAGGGAATTAACTTGGTAATTGCTCAGGCAGGATATAAAATAGCCAGGGTAAATATGAGGATACTTAACTCTCAGGGTACGCAGAACTGGGTTTAGCTTCTTCTGGTCTTGGTCACTGGTGGTGTTAGTTGTAGTCACAGTAGGAAGAGAATAGAAAATGGAAAATGGTTGGAGTGAAGATGTGGGCACAGGGTTCCAGAAAGTACATTGAATATCATCTGTAAAAATTATTCTTTTGCCCCAAGTCCTCTTGGACACAATTCTGAACCCATGTTTGAAAGGTGTTGGTTCCTCCTCCATCTTGACTGCTGATTCATTGGTTCAATAACTTTGGGAAAATGGTTATCCTCTCTTAGAGTATTATTTTGCTGATTGTAGCTCTTAAAAATTGCAAGTGAAAGAATGAAATGTTCCAAATTGATGCTGATTGTAGCTCTTAGAAATTGGAAGTAAAAGGATGAAATGTTCCAAATGACATTAGGAAAGCAAAGGTAATTAATTTGATATGGACCACAATTTTTTCAGATATCACTGCTTTTAAGTGGTGGGATGTATCATTTACATAAAACAGAGGGCTGGTAGTTTGTTGTTGTTGTTGTTGTTTTCCTCATTGGACCTTAATCTGGTTGTATAGAAGGGTTGTAACCAATGGAGTGAAGAATGGGAAAAAGGAAACAAAACCAAACATGGAAAAGAATGATAGCATGTAGATTGCTTCAGTCTCCATTTAAATTCTGTTCTTTCTAGATCTTTCTCTGAATATAAATATCTCCTTCCATCCTGAGACTTGTAGAGTTGTCTTATA
>CM053587.1:103431655-103444592 GCA_028646515.1 Pseudochirops corinnae
CATGTGACAGCCCTTCCTTCAGACTAGGTGATGATGGCTATCCTATTCAACCTAAAGGTCTTTTCTTCTACAAGCTTAAAGTCCTCAGTTTGTTTATGCATAATTCCATTAGTCTTAATTGCAGATTTCTCTCATTCCATTTATTAATCGACATTCATTTAGTACCACTGTTTTAACTAATGTAAATTTAGCTCATCTTTACTCATATTGTTCACAAGGAATAACAAGAAACTGTTTAATGTCTTGCCAAAATCAAAGTGTACTATGTTTGTGATAACACCCTAATCTAACAATTTTATGATCTTGTTTCAAAAGGATTGGAATGTTTCGTATGACTTTTTCTTAGCTTCCCATGCTGGATTTTAGTGATTTCTTCTTTATTTTCTAAGTACTCATTTATTTATTCAGAAAACATTGAGTTCCTACTAGTTTGAGGCATTGTGCTAGGCAACATGTAATAATTCAATCTGGGATTTTCCTCAATATTGCTTCCATTCGTATATCATCTGTTAAACAACCATTACCTTATGGTGGGAAAAATACAAGGTGCTTTGGGAAATACAAAAATAATTCTCTGCCTTTGTAGAATGGTTTGGGACAAAGGCAGGGACAGATATATAGAGTCATATCATGACTATAATACAGAAAAGACTGAGCATAAAAGAGGGATGAAGTGCTTCAAGACCTGAGGGAGGAATTTGTAGCTTTTATTGGCAACTCCTAACTGTTACTGTTTGTATGTTCTTTGGGTTCTAATAGTCACATTCGACTTTATGCCGTCTCTTGTCTTGTTTCCTTAAACTGTTATTTATGTCATTTATTTTTGTTCAATTTTCAGGTTTGCATATTGTCCCTCTAACTAAATTATAAGTTCTTTGAGGGCATTTTCTTTTATTCCTTCGTGTTTCCCAAAACAACAGCAAGACCTTTTGTACATAGCAGGCACTCAATAAATATCTATTTACTGAATTTGAAAGAGGGAACACTTCTAGGAAATAAGTATGGTTCTCTTTGATTTTGTAATAATGATTAAAAGAAGAACTTTGGATACTGACTCTCTTTCAAATGAAGGGAAAGAAATAGCCCACACCACGAAATTAAATGGAGACTGTTTTGGTAAAGTAACATTTAAATTCTCCAATTTAAATATGCTTTACTCATTTTGCATTACCAGTTAGGTTATTAAATTCAATTCCTCCAGTGCCTGGAATGTGAGTGAATAGGGTTGCTATGGGAACGACAACTTTCTGTATACAGTCACTTCTGCAAGTTGTGCTTAAAAAGCTTAAAAAGCAAAAGCCATTCATCAGACTTGCCAATGGAGAGCTGTTGCTGGGTGGAAAATCTCTGCTCTGCCCAGATTCTAGAGGCAGAACAGGTGGGCTCACCTTTCTAACGTGTACAGGTGTATGACTTTCAAAAGCATATGGTATTTTGGTGTATTCAGTGTTTGTGTGTATAATTATTCAATTCCACTGCTCTAAGCTGTTGGTATTGAGTTTTAATTGCACACCTATTTTGTGACCGTTTTTGAATGTGGAGCAGTGAATTGAATTACTGCAGGTTCAGCAGGGTGCACTTAGATCTGTTCATTGTAGAGTGATGGGGGGAGAAAGGTAAAAAGATCTTGTTCACTAAGGGTTGTGGAGCTTAATTATTCCTGTGAGTGATTCTCTCCCCTCAATGAATCGTTCATCATGTAGATCCATTGGCTGCCATTCCCTTTGTGAAGGTTTAAGGCTGTTGATGTGAACAGTTTAACCACCTGTCTTGTAATGAACAGATTGTAATGGGTTGATTAATTAAGCTCCTGTGCCTTAATAATCCTCCCTGACCAGGCTCTGGTCTCTAAATCTGAGCTTTTTGTCCCTGTGACTGCCACCCACATACTGCTTAGCTGGCAGCAGTGTTCTTGATCTTTGTGATTCACACCACAATATCAGCTGCTGTGTCTCTTCTCCACACACCCCCCTCCATGTTTGCTTTTGAGGGTTTGAAATATTCTCCCGTCAATCACAAGAATTGTGTTGGGAAGATGTTTAAGGAAAAGCATTACCTACCTCAAAGGGCACAAGGAAGAAAGCTAAATAACTCAGAAATGTCTTTCTGGTTTCTGTATTATTTGTCATGATTACAGACATTTGGTTGACTGTTTTTTTGCATTACAACCTTGAAGAGATGTGACCAAGGCTGCTAATAGGCTTCTCACCATTTTGACCTACCTTCACATTTGTAGGCGACAAAGGTGATTTTTGTTTTTATATATCCAAAAAATGAAGCTTTCAAACATCTGTAGGGAACAGATTTTGGCTGCTGACCCAACTCAGTTTCATTCTCCTGTTCAGGTAAGGGGCTCCTTTTTTGGGTTCCTTACTCTATAGTGTTTTCCATGGTGTCTCAATAATGGTCACCACTTCCATAATTCCTGGGTTAGTGATAGGGATCTTGATATATTTTTCAGTCTCTGAACCACTTCAGTAAGAAGATCATGGTTTTGTGTGATGATTAACTTTGATAGACTTAGCTCTTCTCAACAATACAGTGATCCAAGACAATTCCAAAAAACCTGTGATGGAAAGTGCTGACCAAATCCAGAGAAAGAACTATGGAGTCTGAATGCAGATTGAAGCAGACTATTTTCCCTTCTGTTCTGATTCTTCTTTTACAATATGACTAATGTGGAAATATGTTTAACATAATTGTCCATGTATAACCTACATCATATGGCTTGCTGTCTTGGGGAAGGGGGGAGAGGAAGGAGAGAAATTTGGAACTCAGAACTTCATAAAAATGAATGCTGAAAACTATCTTTACATGTAATTGGAAAAAATAAAATAATAGTAAGAAAAAAAGATCTTGGTTAAGTCTTGCTGATCTTTAAGCAGAAAGAGTTCATTAGACATGCCATTTCCTAGGTGGAGGGAGAATTAGATGAGAAAGTGAAGACTAAGCTGGAAGCTTCTTGTAGGCAAGGACTGTGCCTTCTCCACCCTCTACCCTCTTCCCCCTCTCCTTCACTGAATAGCTTTGTAGATGTTTTGTAAGTGCCTCCTTCCTTTGGTTCCTTGTACTTGTTGCATTAGTCACTTGAGTGTAGAACAGAAGAGAATTTTGGAAGGAAGGATGGAAGATGGATGGAAGCAACCCCTCTTTTTCACTGACTTCCCATTCTATGATGTGACTGCTGATTCACAAGAGTAAAAAATGGAAGGGAGGAATTGTGTGTGATTTACACTGGTAAAGAATGATAGGTTTTGAGGAATGTTAGAATGAAACTTTCCTTTATTTTTGTAAAGGAAGACCTTTGCATCAGAGAAACTGGGTTCTAGAAGCTTTATACCTGTACACCTTTCCCTCTCACCTGAATGCCTCCTTATATTCTGTGGTGGTTGGCAGGCTTTCAGAAGCATTCTGATTAAGTGAGATGTTTAGTAAGTTCAAAGCCTAATTTCTCTTTCCTAATTAAAAACGTGTGTCATGCTGCTGTTGATTAATTTACATTTTCTAGCAGTCTAGCTGGAATATTGCTGTCAACTCTTGACTGGTGGCATCTTGCTACTGAACAGAGTGGTAGTCTAGAATTCAGAATCACATTGAGAGTAAGAAGGGCCAAGATAAGGTGACCCCAGATAAGATTTCTCTAAGGTTAGAATTTGCCCCTTGAGTTTGTTTAAGAAGGCAGTGCTGCTAGTTGTTTCTTCAGATTCTTTTTCACATTTACTTTCAGGAAATATAATTCTGTTTAAAATTAAGTTTTATTCTCTTCCTCACCTTACTCTGTGTTTGTGTGTGTGTGAGTGTGTGTATATATATACATAGAATTTTAGAAGGAAATAAGAGTTTATTGTGTGTGTCTAAAATTATGAGATAGGATTTTTGTTGTGGCATAAAAGCTAATTCTAGAGATAAGTAGAAATGGAGACCACTTGCAATTTTTTAAAAGAATGTCAGTCACTTAAATAAACAGATAAGAGAGAGAGAGAGAGAGAGAGAGAGAGAGAGAGAGAGAGAGAGTTTACTTCTGCTTTCTGGGGAAAAACTTGCTGTAGGAACTGGATACAACATGGGTCCAAAGCTTGGGTTAGTGAGTCTAGCTGTTTTTAGCCCTTGCTCGCTAATGAATTTGTAAATGTTTCTGCAGGATTAAACACTTTTTCCCTAGAGATTTCATTGGATTATGCCTTGCAGTGACATTGCCTAGTCCTGTAAAACATCTGAGAATGAAGTGTTATAGTGATTGTGTTCTCTTGCTGCTAGCACAAGGAGTCATAGGTTCAAAACCTCTTCATGCAGTGATAAGCCTCCTAGACATACTGGAGGACTTATTCCAACACATTCATTCTCCTCTAGTCCACCCTAGAAAAAACTATTTCTCACCCTAAAGGAAATCTTTTTGCAAACACACTTGCCAAAAATATGCTTTGTATTACCTTTCTGTTTGGTTTTTTTTCCCCTAGCTGCCTTGGTGTTGATATAATTCTCCCTGATTAAATATTTGTAAAAAATTTGTTCTCAGGTGCCAGTGAATTTGCAGACAATCCCCTTGGGGCTCTAGCATCAAACTTGTGGAAATGTTATTTTTTCTTTGTTCTTTAATCTTTCTTCTGTCCCTTGTTCTCATCCCACTTTTCTATCCAGACCCAACATCTCCAGGCATGTTTACTGAAAGTATTTAATTTCCTCACACTAAGATCTAGGCTTATGCTAAAACCACATCCATCTTGTCAGAGCTCAAAGTGTTTTAATAACATGCTATTGTTGCAGCTTTTTCCCGGCCCAGGACCAGCAACTTTCTTGGTGCTTCTGCTGAGAGTTGAGGTTCAGGCTGGTGGGACGGTGTATAATGGCAATGTTTGCTTGGAAGATTTCAGTCTTATATTCACCAGACTACATGTTGGAGTCTTAGATGTGTAGTTTGGGGTTTGTTTGTTTGTTTTATTTGGTGTTATTTCAGTGAGATTTCCTTTTGTAGCTAATATTTTTCTTTTTTATTGCTCTATATGGTCAATAGTTATCATATGCTTTTACTTACAGTGCTTAGAAAACCTAGCTTATGCCATGTAGAGATGTAGCTGTAAGATTTTAATGAATATCCAAGTATAGCAAGAATATTTATTTATTTGTGTGAGAAACTTTCTACTTGGATTTTGTTTCCTGTTAATCTTTTCAAAAGTTAAATGAACTGATTTATTTAAGCCAAATAACTCCTCTCAGTATTTATTGAGGCCTTTTGTGTACAAAGCAGTGTATTTGTGTGGATAGTGAGATGGATGAAGTGCCTTCCTCAGCTTCATGCAGCTTACAATCTAGTAAGGATGATAAGACATATACAGAAATAACTGTTAGAAAGTATATCTTAATAAGAATTACCAGAGAGGTAGAAAACAAAATACCTGTAAAGTTAAAGGTGCTCTACAATGGCTCAAGGACACAAATAGGAATAATCTATTATGACATTTTTCAGAGCCTTTGTTTCAATTAACTAAAGAGATGTATTTATTAAGTGCTCATTATGTGCCTGGTATATGAGAAAGTGAGTGAAGTACTTTCTACCCCAAGACTTCTCACTTCCATTCCCTCTCTGAAGAATTTTCATTCATCAGGATTCCACCTGGATCCCATCCCTAATAGTAAAGCATCATCTTCCTTTCCCTTCATAATCTCTAAGACTTCCTATTTGTATCCATTTCCTCCCTGTGACATACTGTAGGAGTCTTATTGATTCCCCTCTGTTGATAATGTCATTCCCTTGCAGAGTTTCTTTTCATTTTAAAAGTGTTGTCTTTTTTCCATTTGATACTAAAACTTTCTCTTCAAGTGTACATGATAGTATACATTGCCATTTGTTTCATATGGTCACCTGGATGTATATGGAAGCTTAGTTAGTGGTGGTGATAATGAACTTGCCTTAAATCTTATATCATGCTGAGCGGTAGACAACTCAGCACTAAAATTCTATTTATCTCCTCTCTTCCTAAGTCAAACATCAGAGAATAGCTGTCTACCCTTATTGTCTCCACTTCCTCTTACTCATTCCTTAGCATTCTGGATTCCAACCTCATCACTTAACTGAAATTGCTCCCTTCGACATTATCAGTGATCTCTTAATTATAAAATCTAATAGTCTTTTTTCAGTCCTCAGCCTCCTTGATCTCTCTGCTACATTTGACATCATTAACCACTTTCTCCTGTAGGATACTCTCTTTTCTCTGGGTTTTCATACACTTTTCTTTCCTGGTTCTTCTGTTTGTCTGACTCCTACTTCTCAGTCTTCTTTGCTGTATCATCATCCATATCATACCTCAAAATGTGAATAAACTCCCAGACTCTACCCTGGGCATTCCCTCCCTACTCTCTTTGTAACCTCATCAGCTCCCATGGATTTAGTTATTATCTCTATGCTGAGGATTCACTAATCCCACATCATCAGCTATCAACTGAACATTTCTATTTGGTTATCTCACAGACAACTCCACCTGTCCAAAACCGAACTTATTATCTTTCCTTCTCCATTCTACCCCTTTCTCATACGAACCCTTTCCCTCTTAATTGTGATATCCTTCTTACAGACTCCCAAGTTGGTAACTTAGATATCTAGACATCCAGTCAGTTGTCAAATTCTGGCATTTCTCTCTCCACAACATCTCTTGCATCTGGCCTCTTTTCTTTATTCACACAGCTACTGCTTAATTCAGGTTCTCTTCATCTCTCACTTGAACTATTGTAGTGATCTCCTAATTGGTTTCCCTATTCCATCCATCATCCACACATCTTCCAAAGTGGTTTTCTTTAGCTGAAGAATCTCATCATGTTACTCCTATGCTCAGTAAAATCCAGTGGCAGCTCCTTTGGCTTCCAGGATAAAATAAGAATCCCTCTATTTTATTTTTAAAGACTTTTCCATGGAAAACATTATTATCCCCACATGATATATATAAGAGAGTTAAGGCCTATACAAGAGTTGTGACTTGGCCATGGTCAAGTTTGAGAGCTGGAACTTGAACCTAGGTATTTTTGATCTCCTCTCTATTGAACTACATTGTCATTTGAGTTCTGATACAGTTATAATTAAGTGTTCCTACTTTATTTGATGGGGAATTACGGAGGTCTTGAAGCCAAAGGTTGTGGGAAGGTCTAATCAATAAGTGTAAGGCTGTACAGTAACAGATGCTCTTTCTTTAATCCTGCCCTCTGCCTTTTCTTGAAGGTTCAACTATCCCAAGCCCTAGAAGAATTGGGGAATCAGAAAGAAAGAGCTGAAATGGTAAGTTTGCATGCACTTCTGCCCGGTACTGTTATGATAAACCTTTGTTCCCCAGCATGTCAATCCAATCCTACTAGGAATTTTTGCTGCTTGAGGGAGAGTTGCCACTTTGCCCAAACAGTTTAAAAGATTTGTTTGCTTGCCCCCTTCTCTTCTTATTCAGCAAAAGATTTGTACTTTGACGGGATTATTTTTGCTGTTCTTTCATCCTGAACCTTTGTACCTTCTATTTGTTTGTCTTTGGTTTGAAAAGGTTAATGAGAGCAGCAGATTTCCTTCATAATATGACTTCTTGTTCCACTTGCTCTTTTTTTTAAGTAAATAGTTTTTTTCCCCAATTACATGTAAAGATAGTTTTCAACATTCATTTTTAAAATTGATTCATTTTTAGTTTTCGACATTCACTTCCATAAGTTTTAAATTTTCTCCCCCTCCTTCCTTTCTTCTCTCCCCAAGACGGCATGCAATCTGATCCAGACTCTACATTTACATTAATCTTGTTGTATAGAAGAATTAGAATGAATGGGAGGAACCAGGAGAAAGAAAAAACAAAGCAAAACAAAATAGTCTCTGTTTTGCTATGCACTCCAACTCCATAGTTCTCTCTCTGGATGTGAATGGCATTTTCCATTATGAGTCCTTTGAATTTGTTTTAGGTTCTTGCATTGCTCAGAAGGGCTAAGTCTGTCAAAGTCAGTCATTGTACATGATGGCTGTTATTATGTGCAGTGTTCTGATTCTACTCACTTCACTCAGCATCAGTTCATACAAGTCTTTCTAGGATTTTCTGAAATCTGCCTGTTTATCATTTCTTATAGCACAATAGTATTCTATTACATTCATATACCACAGCTTGTTCAGCCATTCCCCAGTTGATAGGCATCCCCTCAATTTCTAGTTCTTGGTCACCACAAAAAGAACTACAAATATTTTTGTTTGTGTGAGTTTTTTTTTCCAATTCTTATGATCTTTTTGGGCTACAATCCTAGAAGTGGTATTGCTGGGTCAAAGGGTATGCACATTTTTATAGCCTTTTGGGGATAGTTCCAAATTGCTCTCTAGAATGATTGGATCAGTTCACAACTACACCAACCATGAATTAGTGTTCCAACTTTCCCACATCTCCAACATTTGTCATTTTCCTGTTTTGTCTTGTTAGCCTATCTGACCGATGAGATGTGGTACTTTAGAGTTGTTTTGTTTTGCATCTCTAATCAGTAGTGATTTAGAGCATTTTTTCATATGACTATAGATAGCTTTAATTTCTTCACCTGAAAACTTACAGTTTATATCCTTTGACCATTTATGACTTGAAGAATGACTGATATTGTTATGAATTTGCCTCAGTTCTCTATGTATTTTAGAACTGAGACCTTTATCAGAAACACTTGTTGTAAAAATTGTTTCCTAGCTTTCTGCTTTCCTTCTAATCTTGTTTACATTGGTTTTGTTTGTGTGAGATCATTTTAATTTAATGTAATCAAACTGATCCATTTTGTATTTCATAATGTTCTTTATCTCTCTTTTGGTCATCAATTTTCCCTTCTCCAAAGATCTGACAGGTAAACTATTCCTTGCTCTCCTAATTTGCTATGGTATCATCTTTTAAGTCTAAGTCATATACCCATTTTGACCTTATATTGGTATATGGTATGAGATTCTGGTCTGTGCCTGATTTCTGCCACACTCTTTTCCAGTTTTCCTAGCGGTTTTTGTCAAATAATGAATTCTTATCCAAGAAGCTGTAATCCATGGCTTTATCAAACAGTAGATTACTATAGTCATTTACTACTGTATCTTGTATACCTGTTCTATTCCACTGATCCATCTCCCTATTTCTTAGCCAGTACCAAATAGTTCTCTTGCTCTCTTTATGTAAGCCTAGGATATTATATGAGACTTTGAGTAAGCTTAAAGGTAGAGCTTTACTAGTCTACTTTGATTTGTCTTTTTAAATATCTGAGCTGTGTTGAGTGTTTGGTCCTGGTGCTCACATTTTAAATGCTCATACATAGCATCACATTTTCTTGGGAAAAATACCCTGCACCTGTTCCATTGAGTCTATAATAATTCATCATTTCTCCATGCAATTCTGATTTTAACCACTGAGGTTTTCCTCTACGATGAGTAAAATGACTGCAGTCACCAAATTCCAGAATGAGTGGAGGTGAATACATAGATCTGTTTGTCAGTGAACTTTGCATAGTCATTCCCACCCCTTCCTCCACCATCTACCATAAACTGCTGAGGAGGAGAAAGTGAGGCTGGTGAGCTTGCATAGCTTTCCTTCACTTAAATCCAATTCACTTGCAAGTCATGACATCATCTTCCTAATGTCCTGGTCTTCTTTGAGAATGAAAGACAAATGACATAAACTGCTGATACCAGGAAGTTTCCACTTTCCAGTTTCTGGTATGGTGTTCATGTGTCTACCAGAATGTATCTATTCCCATACTCTAAAACCAAATTTAGACAATTTTTGGATTAACTCTGATTACAAATTGGCTATACCTTTGCTTCCCTTATTTGCTGTAGTTAATTGAGGTGTGGGTATTTGATAAAATTTAGGAGTAATGACAATTTTAGACTGAGAGGCAACTCACGTCTCAGCTAGGTTTCTGTTCTGTGACTTCCTCATTCCTGGATTCTGACTATGTCAGTAATTCATTCTTTAGCAGGTTTTGAGGCCTCATAAGTATAGAGCTTATTTTCTGTTGACTTTAAAGAAACTGGGGAAGGATGTATTTTTTGAAGACTGCTGCATCCTTTTGAAAAAAAAAGAACCCTGGGGAGATCCCAATGTTGTGTATGTCAACATGCATCTCTTCCTGAATGTTGACCTGAATTGAAACATGCCCAAGGGCCTTGTTTCCTATAATGTGCACAAGGTCAAGAAGAATTAGAAATGAATTTGTTCTAACCCCATGAGAAAGATGTGGAGTATGGTTAGAAACATTTCAGAAATTGCCCCTAAAGATGTCCTTGAGTCTGGAATCCCCAGCCTCCTAAAGAGGCCTGACATGGCATCCACTTAGCTGACTGCTTTACTTTTAAGTTTTAGAGAAACAGAAATCAATAACTCTTTTGGTGCCATTTCTTTGGGCAAGGGGTCAAGAGATAGAAGGCAAAGGCTGCTGGAATTATGCCTTGTCTTTTCTGGATTCCATAGATTTGGAGTCAGCACCACCAATGTATCCTTGGGTAGCTAAATTGTTGTGATTTGAAGAGGTCCTTGACTCTGTCTCCATGGATTGCAGATTAAGCTCTAATCAGTTGGATGTGTTGGGTTGCATGTTGGATTTATTAGAATGTTTTTTGAGTCCAGTGGAATTAGCTTGCATTGTTCAGTTGACTCAAATGTGTAATTGTTATCCCATCCAGGCCCTGTTGGCTCCTCATGACTTGACCTAATAACATAATCAAGTACCTTCTGACATATCATTGAATATGCTGTCCTGGCAGTTAAATATCAAGTATGTGGAAGGGAGTGGAGCCAAATCCCTCATTATAGTTGGGAAAATTTTTGAATATGAAGAGATAAAGTATCTTGCCAGGGTTAAATGGTGAACTAGCTGAATGAATCAGCTTAGGACTTAGGTTTTATTCTTGCTACACTTTTTCTTCGTGCTCCCTTTCCTGTCCTCACCTTTAGTGGTATAGATTTGGTGAAATGATGCAGTATGATAGGATACAATACAGTACATCCCAATAGCATTTATTATGTGCCTGCTTTTGTGCAGAGCACTCTCCTAGATACCAGAAGAAATAACAAGCTGAATTAAGTCTCATGAAGGTTACAGGGTAGTAGAGGTCAGATAAAACACGAACACAAATAGCTCCAGAAGCCAATATTCTGTGAAAAGTGTGTTAGATGTTCCTCTCTGAGGCTACCTCTTTTTTGGGGCCCTTAATGTGTGATTGCAGGATATGGCCTCAGTCCATTTCCCCTTTTACTCTGTGGCTGCTCTCCCTGTCCTTGTTTTCTATCTTCAGGCCTCAGATTTCAGGTGTTAAAACCTTGTCCCACCTGTTGTTGTCCAGATATGGATTTCTACTTTATCTCCTTGATTTTTCACCCTCCCATTTCTTATTACTTTGATGCTAAGCTGGGGTTACTGAGGAGACTTAGAAAGGCGCTTCTTGTCCTGAGTTCTGACTGATGTAGATAGATATTGTTTTTCTGCAGCTCCATCCTTTGAATGGATATTTTCTGCTGTAATAAGTGAAATGGAACAAACACCTGTCAGGCACTATCTCACAGCCCACTAGGTCTCCAGTCGGTTTCTGGAGGGATCATAGTAACTTTGTGTGACAACTTTGCTTCATCTTCTTGTTCTGTTAATACTGTGTGTTCCTAGGAGTAGGATTAAGAAGATAGGTATTTGAGTCCATAGCTTTATCAGACCCATTTCCCAAATGTGGACTCTAAATGTCATCCATTTATTAAGTCTTCCCTCTTAGATTATTTCTTTATTCAGAGTCCTCTCTCTAAATATATATTAAATGCCTACTGTGGTCAGACCCTGTGCTAAGTGCTGGGAATGCAAAGGAAAAAATAAGACAGGCTCTGCCCTCAAGGAATTCACAATCTAATGGGGAGGACAGTACTTAGGGAGGTGGGAAAGTAACCAGTGTGGGGGCATGATGAAGTCCAGCATGGATTGGGGGTGGGAGGGGGGAGGGTTTCAAAGTTGATTCCATCTTGTAATATGATGAGTTTCTGGACATCATGAAGTCTGGGAAAGCAGCTGGTTAGGAAATGATGACAATCATGATATTCCATAATGATCCATATGTTACTTTTTTGTGTTTCTATGTTTCACCAGCATCCTCAGCTAAATTTTCTTCTCGAAGGTGGGGAGCTGTGCCTTAATTTCTGTTACATCTCTCCTCGGTACTCTATGGAGTACATTGCAGATGGGTTGTTCAGTGAATGTAGAATTAGGGTTTTTAAAGCTGGAAGAACCAAAGTTTATCTAGTCTAACCATTTTACTTAACAGAGGAAGAAGTGAAGGTATAGACAGTTTCTCAAAGTTATACTTTAGTGGTAGAGGTGGGTGCTACCCCACTTCTACCTAGAATGCTCTCCTTCCTCAGCTCTGCCTCCTGGCTTCCTGAAGCACTTGGCTTAAATCCTGCCTTCTGCAGAAAGTCTTTCCTAGTGCCTCTTCTTGTACCCTTTCCCCTGCCCAACTGCCCATGCCTTCTGTCTGAGCTTACCATTCACCTTATATATCTCTCCGTCTATCTTTCTATCTATCCATCTATCTATATTTCTGTTTATCTCTCTTTCTATATATGGTTATATGTAGTTATTTGGGGTTTTTTTGCAAGGTGTCTCTTTAAGGGTGAAGGTCATGTTTCTACCTTTCTTTTTTTTTAAATTAACTTTTGTTTATTTTTAGTTTACGTCATTCATTTCCACAAAATTTAGAGCAACAAATTTTCTCTCCATCTTTCTCCCACCCACCACCCCAAAACAGCGATCCCATTGTATACCCCTCCCCCAATATGCTCTTTCCTATATCCTCCCGCATAATCCCTCTGACTTTCCGGTAGGGCAAGATGGATCTCCCTACACCAGTGCCTGTATATCTTATTTCCCAGTGGCATAATAATAATAATAATAATAATAATAATAATAATAATAATAATAATAATAATAATAATAA
>CM053587.1:103445092-103489633 GCA_028646515.1 Pseudochirops corinnae
TATAACTTTCAGGCAGTCTGCATGTTGCTTGGAAGCTTTTGGTGCGGGAATTCTGGCTGTGTTGTCTTCCTCCTGTTCCATACTTTGATCCTTTTTGTCCTCACAAAAGGATTCTAGAGTTTGGTTGCTGTTCTTACTTTACTTCCTTTGCTTGCTCATGTTGCCAGTGAAAGTACTTGATTTTTTAGCTCTGTGGAACTCTGCTTCTGGGTGGGAAAACTCTGTCCCAAATCCCTGGGGTTTTCGCAGCTGCTGGAGTTATTGGAAGGCTGGTGCAGCCCCCACCGCTTTGGCTCACTGAAAACACAGGACCACCACCTAAGACCACGATCTGGATCCAGGATGCTCAATGCAAGAGCACTTAGCCTCTGAACAATCGCTTGGCCCCCCTGCAGTCTGCAGGCCAGGATCTCTAAAGCAGCCATGTGGAGGCAGCTGCAGGGCCGCTGCTTCTGCTGCTTCCTTGCCCTGGAGGGAGTTTGACCGGACCACTTTTCTCCCCCAAATTTTGCTGAGATCCACTGACCTTTCACTTAGTCTTTGTTTCTTACAGCTTGATAATTCTGGAAACTGCCACAGCTGCCGCTGATCCACTCTCCTGAAGCTCCAGCTGTGGCTTGTTCTTGCTGCCCTGAGGCCAAGCCAGGGTTTCAGGCTGGGCTGGTTTCACCTCCCTGTGTGCTGCACTGAGCCCTGCGTGCTGAGCTGCCTTCAGTGGGAGATGTGTTTTTCTGTATTTTTGTGTGAGTTTTGGAGCCCTAAAATTTGTTTGGAGTCATATTTTATGGGTATTTGAGGTGGCTATGTGCAAGCTGCGAAACTTTGCTGCTTCTACACCACCATCTTGGCTCTGCCCTAAAACTTACTTTTTAAAAAGGACTTTTCTATGCCCAGTAATTTTGGAGATGCCAAAAAAGCATATGACCTTATTACTGACCTGGAAAGAAAGGGATTTACTTTTTTAAAAAGTGTGAGGCAAGAGAAAAAAAAAAAAACCAAAAACCCTTTCTAAAATTTGTATTGACGTCTTTTATTTTTAGATTGCCTTAATGTCTAATTGTACCATTCTTTCCTCCTCTCAGTAAACTATTCTTCGTAACAACCAATAAAAAAAATAAGGGTTTTTAAGGGGGAAAAGCAGTTCAGAAAAACCAGCCACACCTAAACCAAATCCCATAGCATATACATTATTTACACTGTTCAACACTCATTGTCACCCACCTCTACAAAGCTGGCAAGGAGATGAATTTATTCACCTCTTCTCCACAAACAAACTTCTTGATCAGTACAATTAATTATATTCTGTTTAGTTTCATTGTTTTGATCTTACTGTTTACATTGCCGTAGTTATTGTGTGTAATCTTTTCCTAGTTTGCTTACTTTCCTTTATATCAGTGCATGTAAGCCTTCCCATGTTTCTCTGTATTCTTTATAGTCATTATTTTTTTCTTTTACAATGCAATAATATCCTATAAAATTCAGGCACTACATTTCGTTTAGCTATTTCCCAGTAAGTAAATATCTATTTTGTTTCTAGTTATTTATTACCACACAAAGTACTACTGTAAATATATTTGTACATATGGAGCCTCTCTTTCCGTCTCACATTGGTATATGTTAGGGAAAGGGATTTTTTTTTTTAAGCACGCTTTTGTATTTTCCCCTTTTCTATTTGTAGCCCCCGCCCTCTAAGTTTATACCGGAGAGCCACCAAAAAGTTGTGTGAACCCAGATAGTTCAATTCCTTTCTCATTTCTCTTCAGTAAAATGAGGGTATTAGATTTTTTTTTAAACATTTTTCCAGCAGTAATAGTCTATAAAGGTACCTTATAAACCTTAATATTTCTTCCCTCACTCTTCACCCCCAGCTAATCTTCCAGAAAGATCTACATTTTAAGATGGTAAAATTTTAGCTCTCTAGATGAGGGATAAAATTTTTATTTTGCCTAGGGAAAGAAGGATTTGCTGTTGTCTTTAAACTAATCCCACTTATGACCAAACGATGAGAAGCCAGGGTCATAGCATAGAAGTTATACCTGGAGTCTTAATCTGTCTCTGTCCAAAGAGGACACTTTATTCTAATATATTTTTCAAGTTGAAATGCAGAAGTTTCTGAAATCAGAGTCCTTAAGAGTCCAGAAAGATCCTTTAGTATCAGGTAAGAGTATAAAAAGACTGCAGTAATTTAAGCAAGCATTTGGTCTCACCAGCTAACTATAGTAATAAGACAGTAAAAAAGAGAGAATAAATATTGACAAAGATGGAACACAATCATTGGATTTTTTTCAGAGGATATGATAGTTTACATAGATAATCCTAGATTATTTAATTAACGTTAAAATTAGTTTAAACAGTAACTTTAATAAAGTTGTAGTACATAAACCCATACAAATTTATCAGTACTTCTGTATGTTACCAGTACAACCCAGTAGGAAAAAATATAAAGCCAAATTCCATTTTATATAACTACAAAATTATCAAATATTTGAGAATCTTACAACACATAAGAACTATATGACTATAACCACTAATTACTGTTTATGAAAATAAAGAATGACCTAAATAATTGGAAAAATATTAACTACAGCTGGGTAACTAGAACCATTATAATAAAAATGACAGTATTATATATATTTATTCAATACTATACCAATTAAACTATGAAAGATCTACCTTTTAAAATTAGAAAAATAATAATCTGTTGGAATGAAAAAAGAAATCAGGAATCTTAATGCAAATAAAGAAAAATGTGAGCAAAAGGCTACGTAGGGGTACCTGATCTCAAACTATATAACAAAGCAGTAATCGTTGAAATGATTTGTAACTGATTAAAAATTAAAGTGGAATAGTTTAGGCACGTAGCATACTGAAAGAAATGAACCTATTAACCTACTGTTTAATAAATCCAGAGACCTTAGCTATTAGAATAAGAACCTAGTATTGGACAAAACCTACTGGAAAAATTTATCTATTGAGGAATGGCATTATGTCTTCTATATTTGTATTGTTGCCTGAATATCTTGGATGGACAACCCTCAGAGATATTTGATGCAAAATTTTATTCCTTATTCTAGTTGCATTTATTTGTTCATATGAATCCTTTTCATTTTCATGTAATTGAATCTTTCTATTTTATATGATCCTGTAACCTTTAAATCTTTTGTGATTGCCTCTGTCCTTTTGTTGTTTAAGAATTCATGTTGTAATTATGTCTAGCTTTCTAAATAAGTAACTTGCCAGATGACACAATGAGTAAAGTGTTAGACTTTAAGGAAGGCCTGCGTTCAAATCCTGTCTCAAACAGTCCCTAGCTATGTGACCATAGACAAGCCATTTGAACTCTCCCTGCCTGTTTTCTTACTTGTAAAATGGGACCTAGCTCTTAGGATTTTTGTGAGGATTCAGTGACATAATATGTGTATGGTACTTTGTAAACCTTAAACACTATGTAAATGCTAACTATTATAGCACTAAACTTTCAACTTACTTTAGATAATTTCATTTTTATTATGTTGACATGCCCTATCCATGAGAAAAAAATATTCCTCCAAGGCATTGAATATCACAGTTTTAAGCAGAGCTCAGTTACTCCATGTTGTTTGGGAATAAAATTCTCCCTCTGTGAGGTAGTTGCATTTTTGGTTTTTTTTGCTTTGTTTTTTTTTAAAAGAAATTTTAAGGAAGTTTTCCTTCCATCAAAACTACTATAGAGTGCCACAGTACTTTCTTCTTGGTTCCATTCTTTTCAAATATTTTTTTCCTCTGAATTAGATTAATTCATGGGTCATGTAGTTATTATACTTGAAAATGTTACGAAGCTGGGAAGGTAAGGATAGATTAAGGTTTGGACCTATGCTCTCCTTGGTATGGGGAACCCTACGATGAGGGAACTCTTTCTGCCAATGCAGATTGGCCCCTTTTCTGTAACTTACAGGTTTGGAGAGTTGACTCAGGCACTAAGAGGTTAAGTGACTTGTCCGGTGTCACATAGTCTGGATGTGTCTGGGACAGCACTTGCACCCAGGTCTTTTTGGTTCTATATGCACGCTGCCATGATGATTATTTGAGTCTAGAGGACTAATTAATATACTGAATGACCAACTTTTGATCCAGAATGAAGTATTCTAGTTGGACAACAATTGGAAATAATATTCAGTAGATGGTGTCAGAATTGGCTGGGTACAATGAACAAGTTACAATTACATAGTATAACAAAACTCTTGCTGAAGCTATTATGATAATCACTAGGTGGGGATAAGGGTAATACTTTCCAATTTTTTTGTTTGGGGTGTTTTAAAAATATTTTCTCTTTTATTATTATGCATTTGACAGACATCAATAAACATGAATACTTCCTTATACAAAGAATAGCAAAAGAAGATTGTTTATGGCACTGTAATTTTGTAGTATTTACAGCTTCTTTATAAAAAAGTATGTTAATTTAACACAGTTCCACTGTGCCACCTTGTGAACATTTGCTCTCCTTTGTGAAATCTTAACGTTTTATAAACAGTCCTTTCTTCTTTTTTTTTTTTTGCTAACACTATAACTACTTCTCAATCCACCATTATAAATCCCTTCCATTAAAATAATCCCTTTGACAAACAAGTTAAGAAACAGCAAAATCTTAATACGTTCGTCATATCTGAAAATTTGTGCCTTGTTCTATGCCTTTAGCTCATCGCCTCCTTACTATAGAATGGGAAGCATGATTCATCATCAGTCACAAGTAAATAAAAATAAAATATTCATCAGTCTTCTGGAGTTGTAATTGGTCATTAAATTGATCATAGTTTTTCTGTCTTCTATAGTTTTCCTGTAACAAATTGTAATCGTTGTATGAATTGTTTTCCTGGTTATGCTCATATCATTGAATCAATTCATACAAATCCTGCAAGCTTATATGGAGCCATTGTTTTCATAATGTCTTACGGAGTAAATTCCATTAACTTCATATGCCACAGTTTGTTTTGCCATTCCCCAGTTGAGGATACTGACTTATTAAATTAAATTGTATTAAATTAATTGTATTAAATTAATTTTAATAAAATTAAAAATTAAAAAAAGAACTATAAAAAGAATTTCTGTTTTTGCTGTTAATTTTATATTTCTAGTTTTTCTAGTTTCCTATAGTTGTATCCCCACTTCAGTAGTCTGCATGGTGCATGTGTAATTAAGTCTTTTTATTATTGCATTATTTATAGCTTCTTTAAGCCTGGTGTGGTTTTCTTTCCTATCTCATTTAACCATATCTAGTTTTACTTATATCTTGTCTGAGATCATGACTGCTATCCTGCCTTTTTTAAGTAACCTGTAAAGAAATTCTGCTTTAACCCCTTCTTCATGATAACACTTTGTGTTTATTTGTGTTTCATGGGTGTGATTTGTAGAGAACCTCTTGTAGATTTCACCTTTTGATCCATTCTGGTCTTCTTTTCCTTTACCAGTGAGTTTATTCTATTAACATTTACATTTATAATTTTAATGGTTAATTTTGTATTTCCTTCTGTTATATAATTTTATCACTCACACACACACACACACACACATGCATACATGTGCACGTGTGCACACAGCCATTATCTTCACTCTCCCATTTCCAAAAAATGGGGTTTTGGAGAAGGAGCCTGAAGCTCATCAGTATTAATTTTCTGTAATTGAAGTAAGCTATTCCATCTCATCTCTTTCCTTACTCTTTTGACCAAATTCTGACCTTAATCTCCAGACTTTGTACTTTGTTAATAATTTCTCCTTGATCCACCCTCTGAAGTTGACACTTTTGTGTTTGTTATTATCTCTCTCCCTTCCCCCCTCCTGCCCATGTGCTCTCTCTCTTAACTCCCATACTTACTCACTTGTTACCTTGTTGAATTTAATGTATTTACTCAACAAACTCTTTGTATCTCTAGAGATACACACATATGTGTATGTGTGTCTGTATGTGTACATATATATTTAACTTTCCTTTGTGTTGTTCAAATAAGAGAGGATCAAGAGATGGCTGATTCCCCTTCAGCTTCTCAGAATTATCTTTTTAAATATTGAAGGAAATGCCAGATTTCAGTTAGAGATGAGTGAAAATAAAAATAATATTTTTTTCCCATCCAGGTTCATGGAAAATCTGTCTATGGACAAAAGGTCTGTTGACTCCAGGTTAAGAACCCTTCCCCTAAAGATCTCCTCATTATAGGAACCTCCGGTTCATTTCTGGATTCTCTTTAGTGTGAGCCAGCTGTTTCTGGAATGGTGGTAGGCATCTTATTTCTGTGGCTACCATTAAGGTCCAGCTAACATCTCACCTTCTACAGAAAGCCTTACTCAGTGCTTCTTAATTCTAATGTCTTCTGTCTGCTAATTATTTCCAGTTTATCCAGTGTATAGCTTGTTTGTATATATTTGTTTGCATGTTTTCTCCCCCATTAGTTTATAAATTTTTTCCTCTTTTTTTGTATCCCTAGTGGTTATCACTGGCGCATAATGGGTGTTTAATAACTGTTGGTTGATTGATCAATAGTCCTGTGTTTTAAAGAACAAGAATACTCTTCATTGTACACATTTACTGTCTGCTATATGTAGAAAACTGTTTTACGTGCTAGATAATAATTTACATTTTTTTGTCACTTATTACCCTGATTTTATAGAGAAACAAATTGAGACGTCAAGAAGTGAAATGCTCTCCCATGATCACATAGTTAATGAGTGCCAGAAGTGACCATGACTGTTCTGTTGTTTTAGAAATCAGGGCACAATATGTCTACATAGTTTAAGTCCCCAATCACTAATGTATCAAGCCTCTGTTCCTGGCTTATGATGTGTCAATGGCAACTCATGTTGTCTGACTGTACTTCTTGTACTCTTTCCCTTATATTCTGCTTCCTCACTGTTGAACACACAGAGTTGATGATCTCTGACCCTATTCAAGACCTTGGCAAGACGTCAGTGTGAACCTGCTTGGTTAATTGGTTGGGTTTCACCAAGTGGAAAGTGACTGCTAAAAATTGCCTAGAAGGGTAAGGTAGAATTGAGGTAGATGTTATGTAGCCTGATTTATCCACAGAGACCGAAAGATCAGAAAGCAAACCGTTCTCTCTGACCTTTGGGTAAATAATGAATGGATTTTTCTCCTCCCTTTTGGGAGAATCATTTAATTGAAGCTGACAAGGCTTTGTTGTATTACAGGCTCTGGCTTGTCAAGAGAATTTTTTTCCTTCAGTATGAATTTTTCATTAACCTCTAAAGACTGTTGGTATTAAATAAAGCTGCTTCTAAACTCTAGCCAAATGGTGCTGCATCTTATGCTAAGATCAGCTACTGCAATTTCCTTAATCCACACCATGTTTCTCTTCCTCAGTTGTTGCACACCAATCTTCATGCCACTTGAGACCATAATTCAACTCTCCATTTGTTTTCTCTTTCATCTCCTAACTGTGATAAATTCCAATTGTATATTTAAAATTTAGGATCATATGCAAGATTCACTTAGGGAGCATGGATACAAACTTAAACAGAAAGCTTGACTGGGTCTACTCTTCTCAGTTATAGTGAGTAAGTTTAATCAAGTTAATAACACTACACTTGATGTCTCTTACAGTTCTCCACTAGTGAGCCATACCTTATAATAAAGAATTTTTAAAAGAAGTAGAAAAAAACATGTAAAGCTAACCAATATACATATCCAAAAAGTCTGACATTGCTTCCACTGTTCTATTACTTCCACTGCAAAAAAAGTCAAGGAGGTCTCTTTTCATTTCTCTTTGAAACCAAGAAATAGCATCAACAAAATAAATGAAATTATATGATGTGAAAATATAATGACAAAGCTTGGCCCCCCTGTACTTTTAGGAGAAATTGGTGAACTATCATATCCAAAATTTGTTTAATGGAGGAGAAATAAGATCCCTAAAACTTTTGAGATATTCACCTCAATTACCTGCATCTTCTGTGACTTCTGGTACTCTACTGTGAGAAGTGAACAGATGAGTGAAAAAGCATTTATTTAGTTCTTAGTATGTGGGAAGCACAGTGCTAAACCCTGGGAATACAAAAAGAAGACAGTTCCTCCTTTTAAGAAGGACTCACTCTGATTGGGGGAGACAGCACACGGAGACTTAGTTTAGCACTTCTGCTGCAACATTGATGCAAAGCCTTGAAGATCATAGGGGTATAGACACAATGAAGATAACAAGGCCCCAAAGTCCTTAGGATGCAGTGGGGCACTTTTGTGCTGGTAAATGTTTAATAATGGGTGCTTTAGGGGGGAGGGGTATGCATGACTCACTTTTCAGTTTAATCAGTATTATAAACATTTTCTCCATTACTTTCTAAAGTCTAGACCATCAGCAAAATAATAAATCAAATCCTCATTTGTGACATTTGCCAGTTTATGAGGTGTTAATGCAAATGTTGAAAATTTGACATTAACTTCCGAGCTGATGTAAACTGGCTCTAGCATACCATCGCATTATGGTATCTGTGCATCAGGTCTGAAAGGAAGGACATTATTGGCCCATCACTATTGGTAGTTGGCTCTATTGGATCAGTAGAGCTAGGATTCTGGGATCCCTCTCATAGTGGTAGGATGGAAGAGGTGGCCACTGTTCAGATCAGAGGACAAAAAGGTAACAGGACATTGGTAGGAAGATTTGGAATGGGAAGGGAGCAGAAGTCCTGGTTGGCCACAAGATGCCAGGGCACTCCTGATGGGATGTGGGCAGCCTTTTGTGTGTGAAATGATGGTAAAAATGTTGAAACTCTGATAGCAAAATATCCAAATTAAAGATTCATTTATTTTCACAGGAAAGTAGATTTTCATACTTTATGAAGAGATTGATAACAATAAGAGTCAAGACAAAATATCATCTACTTAACCTGGGCAAATTTTCCAGTCTGTCCCCCCCTTCTCTCTCACACACTCGTGTGCATGCGTGCACACACACACACACACACACACACACCTGTTCTGGTTATCCTTAGACTTACTGCATAAAGTGTTAAGAGCTGTTTCAGTGCTACAGGGCATTTCTCCCGCAGAATTTAAAGCACTTTAAGTACTTTTCTCATGTATTTTCTCTCTGTTTTTGCAATTATTTCATCTATTCTTTCTGTTTAACTAATAACAATATTTGTTTATAGCCTTCTGTCAGGACCTAAGTAAAATACTGGACATACAAATACAAGGAAACAGTACTTCTGAATGTCTGATACATTTCACTTGCATATATATATATATATATATATATATCTGATAGAATATTTTTAATTGGGATTTTATTTATAGCTTGTTTGATTTCTTTTCCTCTCAGATCAGTTTTATTTTCTATAACTTTTCTCATAAATTTGGGTATTTTGTAGTATTGAAACTATCCATTTCATTGATCAGTTTTGTTAGTTTATAATTGGGCAAAAATGTATCAAATAATTTCCTTTATTTCCTCTTCATCTTTTACAAATCCTCCTTTTCATGTTTAATTTTGGTATTTTGATATTTTTTCCTCTCTATCTTCTTAAAATCAATTTATCTAACCGCTTGTCCATTAACTTTTTAAAGCTTCTCTTTTTTGTTCATCAGTCTTAATATTTTTTCAATTTTTTTATCTCTGATTTTCAGAAATTCCATTTTACTACTTATTTGACTTTGTTACTTTTCTGGTTTTTGTTGCATGTTAAATTTATTGACTTTTTTTCCTTTATTGATTATTGTGTTAGAGATCTGAATTTTCTCCTAGTAACTCTTTTGCCTAACTCCCAAAAGTTTGTCCCATTGATGTAATTTTCTTTGATAAAATTATTTATCATTTCTCCAATTTTTCTTTGACCCAAACATTCTTTAGAATCATATGACTTTATCTCTGTTTAATTTTGAATCTTTTCTTCAACTGCTATTTAATTATAATTGTATTGCATTGTGTTTAGTTGAAGATGTTTCTGCTATTCTGAATTCACTCATTTTTTTTAGATACTAGCATACAGTCAGTTTTTGTAATGGTGCCATTCACAGCTTTTGTGCCTTGAAAATAAAGGAACTCAATAAATACATTTTAAAAATTTATCATAAATTTATCTTAACAAATTAAATAGAATATAAATTTTATTTTTTGATTAGCCAAGGGTAGAGCCTGAGGAAGGATTTGGAACCAAGAAAAAAAATAACCTTTGAGAATCTTCATGAAGAGTTGATCTTGTGTGAGATGGTTTCAGTATCTATTGGTTTTCCCCACTTCCTGTCATCAAAGTAGGAAGAAAGGAGGTAAACAAGCAGTTATTAAGGGATTGAGATGTGATAGTCACATGTGCTGAGTACCTTAGAAATATTATTTCGTTTTGTATTCACAACAACTTTGGGAGGTAGGTGCTATTATGATCCCCATTTTACAGTTGAAGAAACAAGACATATATAGGGTAAGCAACTTACCCAGTACCATACAACCAGTAAGTGTCTGAGCTTGTATTTGAACTCGAGTCTTTCTGACCTCAGGCCCAATACTGTATTCACTGTGTCACCTAGCTTAGTTCTTTCCCTAAAAAACAATCTGCCTTCAAGGTTTCATTAGCGTAAGCGGCTCCTGCAACACTCATAGCTGTTGACCTAACTTCCTGGTGGTCTCAGGCCAGCTTGAATGGTTTCCTGGTCACCTATGGACAAAAAAAGAGTCAGTAGGTCAAGCCCTTTAGACTTTGGAGGTGCCTCAAGGTCAAGGACATACCACACCTTGTCCTATTGAATAGATGCATTTTTGTGTGGAGAGGAGAGTTCCACTTCATCTGGAACTGAGTGCTTTATCTTTGTTGAGTGTCCTTTCTAAGTTGTGGCTAAGTCAGCTCCCAATTCTTAAACTATGGAAAGACCTACCAGTGTCTCATTTCATTCCATTATTGAACCTAAACTTCCAGGAGATAAGCCTTAATAAGGCCAGACCTCAGCAATGTGAATATGGAAAATTCAGAAAGACATGGAAAAATTAGTCTGAAATGATACAGGGTGAAATAAATAGTTCCATAAAAACAGTAAGTATGATGATTACATAATAGAAGCAAAACAAACACTAAAAAAGGATCCAAACTTAGTAACTGTATGAATACATACTATTCCCAGAGAATAGTTAATGAAAAATACCTTCTTTCCCTGAACACAAAGAAGGGAAATCACAGGGGCAGAATGATGCATATATATTTTTCAGAAGTCATCATTGTACTGATTTTTGCTTGACTTTTTCCTTTGTTATTAGAGAGGAATTTTAGGTACAGGGTTTGGGACATTATTTTAAGAAGTAGCTATGATGTCAAGCAAAATTATTAAGATTTATTTTCAAAATAGAAGTTCATCAGAAGAAGGAGTTAAGAGAGGGGAAACAAGAAGAGAAGTGAAAAGATTAAAGAATTCCTTTTATATGACATTTTTGCAAACTTAAAAACAGAAGCCTGGGGAAAAACATATATGTGTGTGTATGCATACATATAGACATGTATGTGTATATGCACACATGTCTGTATGTATGCATGCTGTATGTATTTCTGTTACCTTAAAAGTTACTCTGGGGAATGCAAGGTATCAGACATAATCCCTGACCCCAAGGAGCTTATAGTCTATAGTAGCTTATAGTAGGAGAGAGAAAATGTGTATGTGTATATATGTGATACAGTAGTAATATAAGGCTCCCTTTCTTAAGTGCTAAATGAATGGTATAGATAAGAGCAAATTCAATAGGATATTTTTTGAAAAGGAAGAAATTGCTGTGGGCTTCTTCATGTAGAAGATAAGAATTAACCTGGATTCTTATAAATGGAAAAGGAGCAGGGAGAATATTTCAGATTGAAGAAATAGAGTGAACAAAACTGTGGAGCCAAGAATTGGAAAGTAGATTCAGCACAAACCAATTTAAGCTGAGGCAAACAAGTGAATGTCTTTTTTGTGCCATTCTGTGAGGGAAATGATCATTTATATTAGCAGTCCGGTGAGATTATCACATCAAGAAATGCTTCATTCAATTTTCTGATTACTATGCTTATCTTTCTTCCTAGCTGGGCCCATCACAGATGATTGGGATAAAGCAGGGAAACCAGTACTCTAGATAATTCCAAGAGAGAAGAATGGAAGGGATGAGGACTGGGAGCTTACATCAGTTTCAACTTGGCTGTATCAGGAAAACATTGATTAGATACCCTCTTCCTCATCTTTGCTGAAGGCTGGAATGATGCTTGTTGTTAAATTTCATGGAGAATGTTGGTTGTTTTTCCTTTCTCTCCAAGGGGAGGAGGAAAAGGTCTGGGAAGAGTAAAAGATTGGCATTTGGTGATAGGGAGCAGGTAAACACAGTCTGTCCCTTATTTCTCAGTAGCCTTGGCCTTGAGTGCCACTTCTACCTGTTTGCTGATGTGTCTAGATAAATAACTATCTCTTGGGATGAAAAATTAAAGGTTTTGAAATAGGGGGCTTATAGGCAGGAAAACAGGATTGATCACCAGAGGAAGCTTTAGAAAGATAAAGACCTCACCAATTTTCTTATTTTGTTATTTTAATAGAAGTGACAGGTTAATTATAATGGTGCAGTAAGATATTTAGTATCAGGTTAATTCTCATTCTGATATGCAAGCAGCCCCCAATTTCCCTTCTTCTGTAAGTTGGTTGTTTAGAATTCTTTCCCACAGAAACAATGCTGTAGTGGTGATTTAGGCCACCAGGCCAGTCAACGAGCCTACTTAACCCTTTATGTAGCTAAGTTAACTTCTGATACTGTGAAACCTAAATTCTTCATCCGTAATATAATTATTATTTTATTTTGGAGGTAATTGGGGTTGTGACTTGCCCAGGATCACATAGCTAGTAAGTATCTGAGAACAGATTTGCCCCCAGATCCTCCTGACTCTAGAGCTAGTGATATTTATTGTGGGAGAATATATTAATACTTCTGCACAGTGTACCCAGAAGATGATTCTACATAGCTTGGTTCCCATCATCCTATTTTTTCCCAAGGGACTGCCATTGTCACCACCCTTGGCATCAGAGTAGACTTTATTTCCCTCTCTGGCCCACTGCATGACAACAAACATTGGATCTTTATGATTCTCCTGTGTCTGAAGGGCACACACAGCCCCCTTTGGGTCAATAGTTAAGAAAAAGTCATCAGTTCATTTCTTCAACATTCATGTAGTGAGTTCCATATGTGAAAGACACAGAATGAGATCCCCTGGGAGCATAGAGAAGAGCCCAAGAGGTTTTGCTTTTCTGCAGAAAGAAGGAGATAGAGTATAAAAATGTTACCTTTTAATCCCTCATGTTCTTTTTTACCTTAAAACTCTATAGAGATTAAGACGCATGCATGCTACAATTAAACAAATATTTAAATGCTCATTATGTGGTCATTTGAAGGAATTGCTGATGTTTAGTTTGGAGAAGACTTTGGGAGGCCTAATAACCATGATCATGTATTTGAATGTCTCTCATGGAGAAGAGAGATTATTTTTATTCTACTTTGGCCCCGGAAGACAGTACTAGGGTAGCCGTTATAAGATCAAATTTAGGCTTCATGTAAGGAAAAAACTTCTAAATACTTAGAGCTATCCAAAGGCAGAAATGCATGAGATAGCAGGGTTCCTTTCATTGGAAGACTGCAAAGCAAGGCAAGGCATCTTTATTAAGGACTTACTAGGCACTGTGCTAAGTGCTCTGGATACAAACACAAGCAAATTTCCAGTCCCTGCCCTCAAGGAGCATTCTAGTGGAGGAAAACAACACACCAAATGGAACTAAAAGGGGGAGGGTAGGGCATCCTCCCTAGAGGGTTTGAAGGTGGAGGTGATGAAGATAAGGTGTTGGTATCTGGAAAGTGAGAAGTACAAAAGCAAAGGTTGCATGACTACTGTGGGATGAGATTTCAACAGGATCTTTTGTTTCAGAACTGGTTAGACTAGATGTCTTCTGGGTCTCTTCCTACTCTGAGATTTTGTGATCTTGTTGAAAGGTACCAAGTGTAATGCCAAGCAAAGGCAACTTCCAAGGTTCCAAATACCAGCATATTAACTTTCCATTTATTCAGTGACAGATTAAGGCAAAACATTCACAGAGCAGAGAAAATCAAAATACAGTGTAACTCAAGTCATTTAGCAAGTTCTCAATTCTATCACAAAGTATGTCAATTCAGTCGAAATATAGAGTCAAAGTACCCCACCCCTAGCTAGTACATTCTTTTAGTCCAGTGGTTCTCAACCTTCCTAATGCCATGACCCTTTAATACTCATACGTGGGTGTATCTGCATGTGGGCAGACCTGCCTGGAGACAGATAGAGGAGTGGTATCTCGGTTCCTAAGACCGTTGGAAATATGTGTTTTCCGTGTTTTCACCCCTGTGAAAGGGTCATTCGACCCCCAAAGGGATCGCAACCCACAGGTTGAGAACCACTGATTTAGTCACTCACAAAGTCTCTCTTCTCAAATGGAGATTAGTTTCCAATCACCCCTAGATCACAACTGAATTACAATTATCATCAGTTAATGCCTAGCACATTCTCAGAAGTGGAAATGGACAGTGCAAAACCCATATACCCCTAAGCTACAACAAGATTAAGATATCACAGCATTTAATATCCAAAAAGAGGTCTTTTCTTCATCTTGACAGGAGGCAAGTTCTCAGCAATCTCTGTTCCTGGGGAGACAAAGGTTAACAAAGCCACAAT
This sequence comes from Pseudochirops corinnae, assembly GCA_028646515.1. NCBI lineage: Eukaryota > Metazoa > Chordata > Mammalia > Diprotodontia > Pseudocheiridae > Pseudochirops > Pseudochirops corinnae. Next base: position 103,459,763 of record CM053587.1, read on the forward strand.
ATACATTACCAGTATCTTCATCAGTTCACTCTCTGCCTGCAGAACAGTCTCAGGACTCCTGAACCAATAGCACAGTTCCAAGACCTCTGCAACAACAGCACTGTCTGTCCTTTACTAGCAGAAAAATCTGGCAAAACAACATCAAAACAGACAAAATACTGGCATCACAGTCATGCCTCCTCAGTTCTCAGTAGCTCTGGGTGGCAGCTCTCAAAAGTCCTGAGCAGCTCTAACTGGCCCTCAGCAGTCCGAGCGGCTTTGGCTGGCAGTTCTCTCTCTCTGTCTCTCAGTAACTTTGGCACCCAGCAGTCCTCTCTCTCTGCCTCCACGATGCTGCTCCCCAATAGTTCTTCTGCCTCTCTCTGCTTGGGCCTTTCTCTAAATCCACTGCACTAGCTCCTCCCAGTTCAGCCTTCTCCCTTCATGTCAACAAGTCCATCCCACAAGTGGGATTCACAAGCTCTGGGTTTGAACACTCAACCCGAAAACCAAGCCAATACAGGGGGATCTTTAAATTCCATTACCATTACACTAAGTAGCCTAGGCAAGTGTGGATTCACCCTTGTCATTAAGAGCAATGCTGTGATTGTACATGTATAACCTATCCAGATTGCTTGCTGTCTTGGGGAGGGGGGACGAGAGGGAGGGATGAGAAGAATTTAGAACTCAGAATTTTGCAGAAATGAATGTTGAAAACTATCTTTACATGTAATTGAAAAAAAATACTAAGATTATTAAAAGGAATTATAAAGAAAAAAAATAGATTGATGCTATGATGTTAGGAATAGTGGCTTTCAGTGCCTCATGCCCAAATACTAGTTGTCAAAGGAACAAGGGAAAATGTAGTCCCTGTTCCTTGGGCCCATATAACACACAATGATGACATGCATATATGACTATCAAAGATAAGTTGATTGCTTAAGGTTAGTTTTACTTTATTATTTTAAGTATTTTAAGTCACAATTTTCTCTTTATGTTTCTAGAAATTTCATTCTTTCAGTAAGTACAAGGTGTCTCAAATGTTTTAAGCTAATGGTAATAATAATAATAGTTTTTCTATAGTGTCTGCTATGTACCAGGCACTGTGCTAAGAGCCCTTTACAATTATTATTTGATCCTCACAACCACTGAGATTCAGTGACCTGCCCAGCATCACACGGCTAGTGAGTGTCTAAGGATAGATTTGAGCTCGAATCTTCCAGCCTCCAGCTCTGGTCCTCTATCCACTCTGCCACTGAGCTTATTTGATCTGCTGGTTCCAACCAGCACCTGTCAGATCCAAAGCTGCTTTTCTGAATTAAAACTTAAAACTGCCCAGAGACTTTTGTGACACCAGTAGCCATGGAATACCTACTATGTACAGAGACACTGTGATTGGCACTAAGGGAGATACAAAAGAAACAGAAGACATTTGTCCTACCCTGTACTGTCTGTGACTTTTTTACTTCTAGGTTTCTAATTTAGTTGGTACGATAAGAGAAATATGTGCAACAGGTGATTGAGTCTAAATATTATTGTTATTTAGTTTTTATGTCATGATTATAATGTAGGAACACATGAGGTTGCCAGGGTGGGCCTGGAAGTGTTCTGTACTTTTTGGCATCTCCACATGGCTGCCTTCTTTGTATTTTAAGAATCCTGATGTTATCAGTTTTCCCAGGAGTGATCATATACTGGAAAATCAGTTCTCACTAACCCTATCACAGGAGACTGACTTATAAGCCACATTGCTAATTTATTTAAGTCATAGTAAGAGGAAAAAATTTTTATAACCAGCCTCTAGGTTATGCCCCTGACAATATTCAGGTACCTGGAATAATGAGATAGTTTGGTGGACAGATTAATGGGAGCTAGATAATCATAAGGGATGTGACAGCTTGGTACTATTGAAATACCTACATTACATCAGAATGTACACCTTTCTAGTAACCAGAATGCCTATATTGGCCACAGAGTAACTTTCTTTAGAGGCAGCCAGGTGGCACAGTGGATAGAGTGCTGAACTTGGGGTCAGGAAGCCTTCAATTCAAAGCCAGTCTCAGCCACTTACTAGCTGTGAAAATCTGGACCAGTCCTCTGCCTCTGTTTCTTCCACTGAAAATTAGGATAATAGAATTTTGCCTCCCTGGTATCAGGGAAAAAGGAGTTAATATCTGTTGAGAAGTTAGCAAATTGCCTATTATGTTGCAGGCCCTCAATAAAATGGTCGTTCTCTTCTCCCTTGAGAAATACAACCAATTTTATTCTCTCCAACTCTTCTTTTTTCTTGTACTTCCCATTTACAGCCACTCTCCTATTTTCATAGGATGACAGTATCATAGATTTAGAACTAGAAACTACTTCATAGGCCATCATGTCCAACCCCCTCATTTTACAGTTGAGGAAATGAGGCTGAGAAAGATTACGTGATTTGCCTAGGGTCACATAGCTAGTGTCTGAAACCAGATTTGAAATCAGGTTTTCCTCTATCCAAGTCCAGCACTCTATCTATTCTTAGCTGTACCCTTGACATTGCATCACATGTCTTCTTTGTAACATATATTTTCTCACATGATATAAATTAAAAATTAACATTATTTTTAGTGACAACATTAGGTTCGCTAATCATAAAAGAAGGCACTTGAATCTCAACACTCCAAGTCCCGTTGTAGGATATTATTTCTGAGAGACAATACAACTGGATGGTACAGTCCAAAGGACATCTACTGATGTAGGGCCTCAGTTTACTATACTGTTTCTATCCAGTCAGTTACAGTTCAGATTGATGAAGTAGTTTGTGGTTCAGCTAGTTTCCTATATGTTTTCCTTTTATTTGTGTCTATGTTAAAAACTCTGTTGTCAGAGGTCTGTAGTGTCTGGGGTAACAGTCTATTTATTACCACGCTGCCTTTGAATCCTCAGTCTAGGTGGGAATGATCTGTAATGATCTATGGGTCAAATTTAGGAACTGTCTAGATCAGTGGTTCTCAACCTTCCTAATGCCCCGACCCTTTAATACTTGTATGTGGGTGTATCTGCATGTGGGCAGACCCGCCTGGAGACAGATAGAGGAACGTTGTCTCAGTTCCTAAGACCATTGAAAATATGTTTTCCAATGGTCTTTGGCGACCCTTGTGAAAGGGTCATTTGCCCCCCCCCCCCCAAAGGGGTTGCGACCCACAGGTTGAGAACCACTGGGCTAGATACTTGTGAAATTATAAAAGATATCATTTGTTAATCTTGTCTCTAGGTTTTACCATGTTTCATACTGTATGATAAAGAGGATGAGGACTTATCTTCATTAATATTTCCAAGGCCTAATTCCTTCCTGCTCTTTTTTCTAGAATAACTTCTAACTACATTCTTCCCCCCCATACCCTCCCTTTTACAGTAGTTTCTCCAGGTCTGATATATAAAAATACCTTTCCACGTTGGTTGTAGAGGCCTCTGTAACCTAACAGTGCTTTTCATTTTTGAAGACCTTAGGAAGAACCATACTTTAGGCAACAATGGTCTTAGAGCATGCTGCTGAACCCTGACCACAGAGCAAATGAGTCAGCCATTCACTTTTGTTCTAAGAGCCAAATCTGTGACTCTCACAGAAAAACCCTATGGAACCCATTTTTTGGAATGTCAGAGGTGTAGACGAAAATAGTTTTAAAGTAATGTACAGTCTTCTTGGCAGTTTTTCCTTGTCCTCCTAAATTTATTATGTGCTGATTGAAATTTAAAAGGGACCCAGGAAACCACTGAGCTAGCCACTTACAGTTAAGAAATAAAAAATGCCTTATTTATTACCTACATTCACTATTGATGCCAAAAATAACCAGCCCAGAGTTAATGTCTTCTTTGTATATAACAGATACAAGCATATATTCAGGAGCTGCTTATTTGCTATGGGAAATAGAATCCTTCTTTATGCCAAGAGCAGTGTTACAGATGCAGATTTTGAGTGTATGACTATATAATAGTGAGAGAGTACCCCTGCTACTGCTTCCTTAAATAAAATTCCTAAAAGGGTGGGGGAAATGCAAATGGTAAATCCATTTTAAGATATCAGTGGATGACTTGACTATGGACTGAGGCAGAGAGAACACTGCTAGAGATAGAAGTAGTTTGGAAAAGTCCAAGATAAACAAGTAGTGAGCTCTATGGAGTCTGAATGAAAAGGTGGACCCAGAGGTTGTGTTAGCCTGCCATTCTCAAAGCAATTCAGAGAACTCTTTAAATACAGAAGTATTTAAATTGTTGGAAAGCTCGGGCTTGAAAGGAGGCAGCCTGCTTGAAGGCAAGAATGGAGAGAAGTACCCTTATGTGATCTTCATGACTAGTTTTAAACACAAAATATGCAGCACTTCCTCTCCACACTCCAGACATCATGCGTACTGATTAGAGTGGCTACCGGCCATCACAAGGAAGAATTCTCAACAGGCTTCATTTTCCTTCCTCCTTCTTCTTCTCCTCACTAAGAAGTTACAAGCTCCAAAAGGAGCCTTGTTATTCTATCATGTCAGCTTTAGAAATCCTGTTAAATGTTTTTCAGAAGAAAAAAAAAGACTAATACTGTCATGGGGACAGCCTAACTGCACCCTTTGTAGTGTACCTGTTGTAGTACAACAATTGGAGATCCACAATAACTTTTGATTGACTGTGGGAAACACCAAAAGCTTAAAGTGTTGGAAATAGACCAAACTTTACACTGCTAGCATTAGTTTCTCCTGACCAGAAGTACAGTTCAGAACTGACATACTGTTGTTATATGTGTGGATTTTGGACACTGCCACTCTCAGATGCACCTCATCCACTGCCAGTAGGCTATGAGGTATATGAGGGAAGGGAGATATGTCATTTTAAGTACAGGGCAGAGACACTCAGAAATATTTTTGATTGACTGCAGAAGAAATATGTGAGAGATGAGTCTGCCAGTTTCCTCAGAGTCCTTATCTTACTCATGTCCAGGTGTCTCACACCAACCTCTTTCTTCACCAGTCCACAGCTATTTTCCTCAAGTTGCTGCTGGAGACAGAAATACCATTACTCCCAGTCAAATAATACAAAATTAATTTTATTCCCCTTTTTACCCAAAGGAAACAAGTCCTTATTGCTATTGTCTAACACTTGTTAAAAGGAACGCTGTAATCTGCTAAGTACTATACTTCGGTCTGTATAGAAAATGAAATGAATTTTTCCTTGAGGATCCTTTTTGTTAGAAGAATATTTATGCTTTGAGCCTGTTAAAAGCTCTATACTTAGTAGAGTCAGAGCCCAGGATGCTTGGTTGATATGATCTAATTTTTTTTTTTGTATTTAAAATATTTATCAATCCACATTAATGAGAATTGAAAAATGAATTGAATTACATCTATCCAGAACCCCACACTCCATTCACACTGAATGCTTGGTTAATACTGTGTCTAGATCCTTTAACTGGCTATAAACAGCCTCTTTAATAAGCAGGATCTAGAAGGAAATTGTTATTTATCTTTGAAGTGGGTAGTATGTATCTATATTATGATCACATGTGGATACAGTATAATATTAATTTAAATGTATACACACGTCTTACACATAACCTCTCACATTAAGCCTTTTCTCAGATACAGTTGGCTCTGTGGTCTTTTGGCTCCTGCTGCTGCTAAAGAGAGCAATTTTTCAAGTTTATACCAAATGTCGCTCTATTTCATTTCCAAATATAATCTCCTAGAGAGTAGGTTCACTCTCTCCATTTCCAATGTCTAAAGTTAATACATGAATTTATATTCCTTTCTCTCTCTCGCTCTCCTGAATTAAGAGATGTAATTACTAGCTGTGGTTGCTACAAGCGAATGAAGCACTGAGGGAGAAGAGGCTGATGGCGCTGGACACCTGCAGCAGCCTTTTTTTCCTCCCTTCCTCTCTGAGTTCTCTTTTTTACCATTAGCAAGCCTGTTTTAAATGTAGGTGAGTCTCAAAGCCATTCATTTCTTCTCTTACTTTAAAGTTGGAAGAAACAAATTACAAAATTATTTCTTGCCTATTAATTAGTCATGATTTGCAAACTGCCTCAGCAGTAGATTATGAAGCTTTTTGGAAAGTTCTGCTTTTCCAGGGCTGATTTCCTAGGTAACAAGCCATTATTACTCCTCCTAATAAGCTGCTATCTAAATAATTATAAAGTATTCGTAAAGGGTCGGTCTACAATTGAGGTGGTCCATCTGTGAGGAAGGAAGGGAGTAAAAAGACTGTCATCTAAGAGAATTATTGTCTCTTTTAGAGAGGGTCCTGAGTTCTTGGCATAACTTTAGGGTCTAGAGTCTGTTGTATTAGACAAGGTGAACATTTTCTAAGACTGGTTTCCTCGTCTTAAACTCTCAAGCTGCAAGCCCTGATTAGTTCAATAAAAAGTTTGTCTAATCTTTCTGTCTACTCTGAAAACAGTTTTGACGTGACAAAAATTTAAATATTTAAAAGATGCTGTGAAGCAAACATTTTCATTCAGAATTTCTGCTTCCTGAATGAGATGAATCAATGTGCTTCCTGGATAGACCCAGGAAAGGTGAAATGCAGAAATGAACCAAGGCTCCTCCTTTGACACATCCTGAATATCTATAGGAGGAATCTCTCTCCACATTCCCAAAACACTACAAATACCAAAGCATCATTTTCTGTGTGTTCAGTAAACATAAAGATTGGCATCATGGGCATGTTTATCCTAGAGTCTCAACACTTAGTTAGCACAGCCCTTTGCATGGAGTAAGCAGTTGATAAATGATTAATTTAATTGAGTTAGCATGGTATAGTACAAAGAGCACTAAACTTGGAGCCATAAATTTGGGTTTGTACCTGGGCTTTAAGCCTCTGTTTCCTCATTTATATTGGGGATACTGCAATTTACATGCCCAACTCAGTGTCACTATAATGAAAAAAAAAAACAACAAACTTTATTAACTACAAAGTGTTATAGAAATAAGAGCTATATTTTTTGCTATGCTCTCTGCAACAGTAAGATTGCAGTACCTTTACACCATTGTTAAATTAACCATCATTCAATTAGTAAACATTAAATGCCTATATGTGACAGGCACAGACACATAAATATACAAAGACCATTAGTGTAATTAATGACAGGACAGTTATATGAAAGGAGTTGACTGAAACTGTAGCTTCTCAAACATACCACAGTGGCATGTGAATTACTGGCAGAGCACCTTGCCATATTCCTCTCTGATAACAAGTCTTATCCCATCAGTCTTTCCTTGAATGACCAAAAATAGGAGACAGAAGCATGTTAATTATGGGGGAAGTAATGGGTGATACATGAATAGTGAAGCTCATAACTTCTAAGGGATAATGCATAGGGTGCTGAATCTGAGCATTAATAAGCCACATAGTTACCTGTCCTTGGACCAGTCTTTGAACCCTGTCAAAAATGATGAAATTGAGATAATGTTGAAAATAATTATCACAGTTATAATAACCAATATTTCTTGACTTCTGGAGTGAGCATATGAAACAGCTAAGATCCAACTGTGAAACCAAAAGGCCCAACATGGGCACTGGCCACATAAACAAAACAAAATATCAACAAAAAAAGCATCAGACAAGTGGTTCTCATGCAGATGTCTTTACAGAAATGGAGTGGATTGTCATTCCACTAGAATTACAGAAAGCTCTTCCTTAAGGATACTGGATCTGTTGTTGAATTCAGGTTTTCAGAGAAAGGATAGAAAGTATGGAACATATTACCACAAGGTTCCCCCCACCAATCTCTTTCCCCTTTACATTATTTTTAAATACATTTATTTTTATATGCATTTATAATATTTCTACTTCTACCTTCTACTCCAATAAATAGCAACAACAAAATGAAAAATAAAACCCTTATCATAAACATATATAATCTAACAAAACAACTTCGCACATTGTTCATGTTCAAATGTATGTCTTTCTGCATTTTAAGTTAATGTCCTTTCTGAAAGGAGGTGAGTACCATTTTTTAAGGTTTAGACTTCCGGATTCCTAGTTTGTTATTACATTGATTAGAGTTTTCAGATCTTTCAGAGATATTTTTCTTTATAATGTGGTCATTGGGTCAGTTGTTCTTCTAGTTCTTCTCCATTTATTCTGTGTCACTTTGTAGAAACCTTGTTGTCTTCTGAAACCATCCATTTGTATCAGTTCTTATGGCATAGTATTATTCTCTTACATATATATGTATGTCTATATGTGTGTCTCTAAACATATACATACATATGTATGTATACACATATACATATACACACACATATATGAAATGATTATTTTAGCCCTTCCCCAGTAGGACAGTTATTTATTTTCCAATTTTGGTTACTCCAAAAAAAAGAGTTGGTATAAAAACTGTTGGTAATATAAATCCTTTTCCTCTCTCTTTGATCTCTTTGTGGTATAGTCCTAGTAGTAGGATAGCTGGATCAAAGCATATGCACAGTTTTGGAACTCTGGGGGCATGGTTCTAAATTGCTTTTCAGAATTGCCAGACCAATTCAGAGTTGCATCAACATTGCGCTAATGTGCCTGTTTTCTTGTAACCCCTCCAGTATTTGTCATTTTCCTTTTTTGGCACTTGTGTTACTCTGATGGATATGAAGTGGAATCTCAAAGTTATTTAAATTTGCATTTCTCTATTAATGATTTATATAATTTTTTCCACATGGTTGGTGAGAGCTTGGATTTCTTCCTTAGAAAAGTGTCTACTCATCTTTTAATCATTTATCTATTAGGGAATGCCTCTTAGTTTTATAAACTTGAATCATTTCTTTAATATATCTTGTATGTGCGACCCTTATCAGTGAAACTAGTTGGTAAGTTTCCCCCCTTCCCATTTATGTTTCCTTTCTAATTTTAATTACACTAGATTTGTTTGTACAAAATTTTTAAAAATTTTACTTAATCAGAATCATTCATTATATCTTGTGCAATCCTCTCAATTGCTTATTTAGTCTTTTCCTATCTATAGATCTGAAAGGTAATTTCTTCCTTGCTTGTTTAAACTCTTTTTTTTTTTTTTTTTTGCTTTTTGGAGGGGCAGTTGAGGTTAAGTGACTTGTCCAAGGTCACAGTGCTAGTAAGTGTTAAGTGTCTGAAGCTGGATTTGAACTCAGGTCCTCCTGACTCCAGGGCTCTATTCACTGCACCACCTAGCCATCCCTTTTAATCCGTTTTTGATAGGACCTTTTGTCTTGGTGTATGATATGAAGTGTTACTCTCAACCTAATTTCTGCCAGGTTACTGTCCATTGTTCCTAGCAGTCATTGTTAAATAAAAGCTCATACCACTGTGCATTACAAAAACATACTACCTACCAAATACCTAGAAAGATAGTTTCTACTTTCAAGAATTACATACCTGACACTGTGGTTGGGAGATCCATCCTGCCCTACTGAAAAGTCAGAGGGGTGAGGGGGGAAGACATAGGGGAATATAGATTGGGGGAGGGGTTATACAATGGGATGGTTGTTTTGAGGTGGTGGGTAGGGGAAAGATGGGGAGAAAATTTGTAACTCAGAATTTTGTGGAATTTAATGATGTAAACTAAAATAAAATAAAAAATAAAAAAAAATAAAGAATTACATACCTGAGGTTGTCTATAAACCCACAGATAAAATATCTACATCTTACAAATATGAACTTCAAAATGTCTTGCAGAGTTCAGCAAATAATTTGTACTAGAACATCATCACAGACAAACCTGTTTCTCCATAGTTGCCCATAAAAATTCAAGAGCAGTTTTTCTAGATGTTGCTATGCTGAATACTCGTAAGCTCCAAACTTCTTGTAATAGAAAAGCTCTCAAAATAGAGAGACTCATACAGTAAATCAAACCTACATGGGAATAGGATGAAGTACAAATCATCCCTGTCATACTTTCTGCTGTTAATTTATTTCAGCGCTGTTGTCAGTCAGTCTTTGGAGATAAGCTCATTTCACTACTTTTGTTCAGTTACAAAAAGCTAACCCCTTATCTACCTGTGCAATAGTACACCAAATATCAAATATAAAAGAAAAGTAGTAGAATAGTGACTTGTTCTTGGTCCATCTCAAACTGACTTCCATTGATTATAACATGAGAAGAACAAGAATAACAAACAACTGTAGCTCATGTTTTTATGACAGTCTTATGACCCCTATTAACTCAAAATTTGAATAGATTAAATGATGATATTGAAGTAGTTTTTCTTCCAATCTAGTTGGAGGCATATGAAGACAGTTACTCCTTTAATCTTCCAAAAGTTATCTAGATTTGAAAGTGTGAGCTCTTAGAACTATACAAAAAATAATTAATTTTGTCACTGGCATTTTAAAGAAGGGGAAGAACTTGAATTTGACAGGTTGGATTTAAGATCTAGTTTTTAGAATTTTTGTTTCTCTGTTTACAGCAATGTGATTTTCTGCCCACCCTAAGAAATGTGAGTTAAATGTTTGGTTGTTTTTTTTTTTCTAGAATCCATAGTACAGAGTTTGAGACATAGAGAAGACATTTGGGACATTGATCCGGAGTACTCTTTGTACTTGTTTTTCTCTGCTGGAGTGTGGGCTGGAAGTAATCACCAGCATCTTAACTCATCTTTCTTCCTTGGTATTTTCTCTTTTAGCTGGATGTAGAGCTGAAAATCCTGAGGTCTCAGACTGGTACAGTTGATCAGAGCTTCTTTGTGACCAATGACGAATTGACTGCCCTCAGGTGAGTACAACAAAGTCCCCATGAGGACTAGAGGGAATATGACAACACAGACAAATTGTTCCTGGGCATCCCCATGTGTTTCATTCTAGAAAATTGTTCCTCCTTCCAATCTCCATGCTGGCCTCCTGTAAAGCCAAGCATGAGAGGCTTTCCAGAAGACTGCCACTGTGAACAGCTTTCAGGGTTCTGATTACATAGTATAGTGAACTCTCTATTTGTTCAATAACAAATCAGAGCAAAACATTTACAAAAAAATCAAGGTACAGCATTCACAATGTTACAACTTATCACAGAAAATCAAAATACAGCATTCACCATGTCACAACTCAATAACTTATCACTAAAATGGCCACCTAGTTTTCACCAAAGTGATCACATAGTTTTTAACAAAGTACAATCTATTCAGTCATCCATAAGGAGGCAGAGTACAAAAGTCAAAGCCATCCATCCATGGGGTGCAATTAAATTACAATTTCATCAGTCACTATTCAGTACACTCTTAAGGGGTAGTAGAAAGTACAAAAGCGTCCACCCCTAAGTCATAAGTAAATCACAATTTCATCAGTCACTACTCAGTACCCATGGAGAGATCTTTTTATCTTGACTCTGGGAAGGCTTTCAGCTTCCATGATTCCTCTTCCATGGTCCTAGCACCCTCCCAAATCTAACCAACTCTCCACCTGAGTTGAAAGACAGAAAGCTCCCAGCTCCTTGTCTAACTCTCTGTGTAGTTCCTGCTCCACATTGGAGCTCACCATGTCCAGTCCATCTCAAATCCTTCACAGTCTCTGTTCCTGGGAAGACAAGGCTTAACAAAGCCACAACAACATTCGTGCAAAGTACTGGCACCACAGTCATGCTTCCTCAGTCTTCGACAGCTCCAGCTGGCCCTTGGAAGTCTTGCCACCACAAGTTTGAGTTTTGCTACCACAAGTCCGAGTTCTGTGTCATTCCTCATTTCTCATTTCTCTTCTCAGTAATTCTTAATTCTCAGTTCAGTCTAGCAGTAGCAGCCCAGCCTCCAGATGCTAGCTGAGAAAAATTCTCTTTCTGTCCCTCTATCTCTCTTTCTCTGTCTCTATGTCTCTCTTTGTCTCTCTCTGTCTCTCTCTGTCTCTTTCTCTTTCTCTGTCTTTCTCTGTCTCTTTCTATCTCTCTCTCTCTGTCTATCTCTCTCTTTCTCCCCCCTACCCTCTCCCTTGCAGCAGCTGCTCTGCCTCCACAATGCTTACCCTAGGAAATTCTGACTGTCCAGCCTGTGCTATTCCTTATATAGGTATTAGCTCCTCCCTGTTCAGCCCTTTCTTGTTATATCAGCAACAGGGGTTCATACCTCCTCTTTCTTTACAGAGGCTTAATTTCAAACTAGGTGCTAAGTAACTATAAGTTTGGCAATACAAAGAGATCTTGAAATTTCATTACTATTACACCTTCTGCACCCCTAAACTTCAACAAACAGTCATTTCCCTTGGCTTTACTCTTCTATATCTGTAATTCAGTTAAAACCTGCTTAATTCTCTTTCTTTCCTTTATCTGATTATATTCTGTTATCATTCTACCTTTCCCTATACATTATAATCCTTAACCATTCTAAGGAATAGGAGAAATGTCATTCTATCAAGTCACTAGCCTGTTTTGCTTTGAAGGGAAAGGAGACTTAAAGTATTCTTTCGACTCCAAGTACTTCTTCCCTTTCCTGAACCGCTTAAGGTCCTGAAAGGACTTCACTCTAAGACCAAAGCCCTGTGGACCTTGAAAAATCTATACCTTCCCATAATGATGAATAACTGTCCACTGGTCATAACCTTCCCTTCCCACCTCCTGAATAGCTGTCATACTATATTTCTCTTCCCTTTTGTGAATAAACTTCTTCAGAAGGCCATCTACAGTCAGTGCTTCTACTTCTCAATCTCTTCTAAACCTCTTTAGTTTGGCCACCAACTTCATTCAGTCAGAGCCATTCTATCCAAAGTTCCCAATGATCTCTTAATAGCTAGTTGGCCTCTTTTTGATCCTCATTCTTTTTTGACCTCTCTTTGGTGCACTGGATAGAGCACTGGATTTGGAGTCAGTAAGATCTGAGTTCAAGTGTGGCCTCAGATATTTACTAGCTGTGTGACTCTGAGCAAGTCACTTAACTGCTGTTTGCCTTAATGTCCTCAGCTATAATAGCACCTACCTCCCAGGATTGCTGTGAGGATTTAATGAAATAAAAATTTCAAAGTATTTAGCGCAGTGCCTGTTTAATAAATGCATGTTTCCTTCCTTTGACGTGGTCCATTATTGTGTTTTCTTGAATAAACTCTTCTTTAGATTTCGTGGTTCTCTTCTTACCTTTATGACTTCTCCCTCTCAGTCTCTTTCATTGGATATTCCTTCAGGTCATGCTTACCCAATGTAGGTGTCCCCCAAGGCTCTATTCTGGACCCTCCTCTGTTCTCTTTCTATATTGTCATACTTGGTGATCTCATCTACTTCCAAGGGTTTAGTTATCATCTTTAAGAGATGATTCCTGGATAGATTTATCTGATCTTAACCTTGTATGCTACTATCTTGCGTCACCAATTGCCTGTTGTACATCTTGAGCTATAACGTCCTATAGGCATCTCAAACTCTCCATGTCCAAAGTAGAACTCACACAAGAATAGTATTGTTGTCCATTCCTTACTGTCATTGATTCCACATATCTTGTCTGTTTCCAAGTCTTGTTTTTCCCTTCACAACATTCTTTGTATATCTCCCCTTCTCTCTATTCCTGCAACCATAACCCTCATGCAAGCTCTCATCATTTTACAACTGGACTATTATATAGTTCACATCTGTGTAGCTGTTTGATAGTTTACAAAAGTATTTATATATATTAACTTCCTTTAAAGGTTTCCCAAAGGTCAAAAGTAGAACTGATTACAACAAAGTAGACTTCAGCTCACTATAAAGATTCATACTCAGCTATGAGTATCTCATGGACTGGAAATTCCCTTCAAGATGCTCACTGCAATGCATCCATGTCCACCCATACTATACAGCTCTTGTCTTCCCATAAATTCTCCACATCAGTTATATTTTTTCACTACATAAAACAACATAAAGAAATACTTCCTAAGAATTCAAGCTTTCCAAGGGTAAAATATGTTGCCCTGGCAATCACCCCTTCTCTCTCTAATCTTCTATTTTCGCTATCTACTGGTTCCTTCCCGACAGCTACAAACAGGTCACCCCATCCTTAAAATTAAACTTCACTAGATAGCCTTATCTTTTTATTCTATATCCCTCTTTTCTTTCACAAACTCCTAGAAAATCCCCTTGATCCCTCTATTTTTTCTCCTCTCATCTGCTTCTCTTCTTTCTATAGTCTGACTTTAAATGTCATTACTTAAGTGAAACTTAAGAAAAAAGGCTCAGGATGTCATCTTAGTAAAATCTAGTGGCTCCCTATTACCTCAAAGATCAAATATAAAATCCTCTTTAGCATTTGTAGCTCTTTATGACTTGGCTGCTTCCTACCTTTCAAATCTTCTTGTCCTTTACTCCCATTTATACAGTCTAGCAATTTTGGTCTTGTTCTTCCTTACAGAGAACATTCTGTCTCCCAGCTCTGTGACTTTACATTGATTCTCCTCCTTGCCTGAAATGCACTCCCTCTTTTCTTCTATCATTTGCTTCTCTGGATTGTTTCAAGATTCAACTCAAATCCCTAGACAAGGTCTTTCTTCATCTCCATCCCTTTTTTCCTCCACATGACTTCCCTCTGAGATTCTTTCCCTCTCCAATGAGAGAGACGGAGAGAGAGAGAGAGAGAGAGAGAGAGAGAGAGAGAGAGAGAGAGAAAGGAGCATTTATTACATATTATTATGTGCCAGACATTGTGCTAAGAACCAGGGCTCCAAATGAAACAGAAAGTGCCTACGTTCAAGAAGCTTCCATTCTAATGGGGGAATAGAACACATAAAATGAAGATGGGAAAAGTGGGGAGGAGAGGGGGGAAATGGTAAGGCAGAGAGCAAGTGAGAAGTGGAGTCTGGAGAGAGGTGAATCTGGCCTGGGCACATATGAAGGATGCATTGATTAGAATAGGGCCGCATGGCACAAGCATCTCCGGGGTGAGAATTCTGGTGGCAAGGAGGTAGAAAAGTCTGGAGAGTGGTGAATGGAGCCAGCTTATCTCTACCTTTGGAATCTTTGAGCTCTTTACAGGCAGGGACCACATTTTTGCCTTTTCTTTGGATCCCCAGCATTTGATGCAATACTTGGCACAAAGTAAGTGCTTAATGAAGGCTTGTTAAATGACTGACTGAAACTGCCCTCTCCATTGTTACCAATGATCTGTTAATTGTTGTACCAATAGTCTTTTCTTAGTCATCATACTTCTAGACTTATTTGCTATATTTGACACTGTTTACCACCTTTTCCTCCTGAATACCCTTGATGGAATCCTAATAAAGCTACTCCCAGCCCCAATATTCTAACTTCATTATAGGCCTGACCCCATTGAACAGCAGGCCCACTGTAACTATCTAGATCCCCCTAGCAATGTTCTAACTTCTATATATATATATTCCTCACTGCTCACTGGAACAACAGGTGTGTTCCTGAACTCTTAGTTCCCACAGAAACAATGGGCGTGTCCATGTGATGGGGATCCAGCTACTGCCTCTGCCTGGTCATTTCCCCCAGACCCATTCCCATAGAAACAAGTGTGTTATTGTATTCAGTCACAATCACATCATCCATCTAGCCCAAGACAGAACTACAATACCTAACTATCTACCTTGACCAGACAGGACCACAATACCTAGTCAGTTGGAAGGCAGCATGACCAGAATGTTTAACCACAGAAACATAGATGGGACCCCTCCTTCATTACCTAATCCCTTAACAAACCCCTCCTGCCTTTTGAATATTCATGATTTTTGTTATATAATTGCATATTTACCCTATAATAATCCATCTTGCTTTCTCTGAAGTTGCTGGTTCCTCTTGGAACTTAGCCTGCTTCATGAGAGGTGTACATCTCAATAAATACTTGGATTAAAGGTGGTCTGACTCTGTATTCTTTGAGACAGTCCCATCACAACACATCATGAAACCCCAACAGTTTTTGGGTGGGCAGAGCCGCTACCTCAACACTCTCTCTTGTCTAGGTTTTCATCATATCACTCTCTCCTGGCTCTCCTTCAACCTGGCTGACCATTCTCAGGTTTTTTTGAGGGATAATTATTAACATCATAACCTCTATTTTTTGTGCTTCCCAAGCCTTGTTCCTTGGCCCTCTTCTCTTCTTCCTCCATACATTTTCTCTTGGTTAACTCATCAGCTCCCTGTATAACATACTCCTAAGGGGCCTTCTTGCCTCGTCTTTCTCACTCCAGTCAATCCTCCATAGTGCTACCAACGTGATTGTCCTTAATTATAATTCTGACTCTCTCCTCTACTCAAGTTAGTCTCCTTCTGTTCTCTCCTATGTTTAGCTTTTAAAGCCCTTCACAACCATTTCTGACCTATCTTTCCAAATTCATTGGACATTGCCACAGTGTGCAGTTTGGTCAGACTGGTCTTCTCTTTGTTACTCACACATGGTACTTTATTTCCCATCTCCGTGCCTTTACCCTGGCCATCTCCTATTGCTGGAATTCAGTTCTTGCTCACCTTTGCCTAATAGAGCAGAGGCCTAGCACTGTGCTACCTGGCTGCCCCATGTTAGAGTTGGATAAGTAGATCTGAGAATCATCAGAATTAGAAATAGTCATTGAATCCAAGAAAGCTGATGAGATCACCAAGTAAAATAGTATTGAGGGAGAAGAGATTATAAATAAAATTAAAGAAAAATACAAGAAAAATTGGGTGGGGAAGAGGATACTACTAACAGAACAAGAAAGGGTTGATGTAGAAAGGGTCAGTTGATCAGAATTTTAAACAGAACAAGTGACCGATTCTAAGAGGCAGAAATGAAGTAGGAGTGCATTCATAGCTTGAGAGAGCCATTGCAAAGCCGTGTGTGTAGGCGTTAGATGGAGTAGAATAATGATAATGATAGCCACAGCTTTTACACTCATGTAGTTCTCTAGGATGTGTAAAGTGCTCTACATACATTTTCTCTTTTGATTCTCACAACAATTCAGCAAAGTAGTCACTACGGTATTGCCTCCATTGTATACTTGAGGAAACTTAGACTTAGAGAAACTAAGTGACTTACCCGCAGTTACACAGCTAACAAGAATCAGAATGAAGATTCATATCTGGATTTTCATGTTTTCAAGTCCCACAATATTACAGTTTACTCTGTTGATTTTCTTTTTAAAGGTAAAGAAATTAGCTGTTCTTGTACACTTTGAAAAAACTCTATGCCTACCCTAAAGGATCCTGGCTTCTCTTACCTACCCACAATCCACTGTTTAGCATTTGGTACTTTCAGAAGAATCTTATGGGCGTCAGTCTCTTCTAATATAGTTCCCAGTATGGTTAGGCTTGTAATCTTATACTTAGAATCAGAAAGAATCTTAAAGAGCACTGTGTCAATTTACAGATGATGGAACAGAAGCCCAAAGATGTAAATTGACTTGCCTAAGGTCATTATGGATAAGTGACAGGGCCAGGATTTGAACTCAGATCCTCTGAATCCAAATCAACTGCTCTTTTTACTGTCACATAATGCTTTTCTTTTTTAAAGATAAAAGAATTGGCTGCTTCTCTCTACCTGCACAATCCTCAATCCTGTGTGTATACCTACCTAAAGGATATTTACCTCTCTTAAACTACCACAGTCCACTGAATCTTACCATGTTCTAGCAGTACTTTCTGATGGGTATTTGAGGAGTCGCCCTCTTTTAATCCTAGTTCCTTCTTTGTTTAGTATTCTGCTTCTCTATTAATAGAGTCAATGTGCTGTTGGCTAATTTCTGGACTTAGAGCAAGCTCTAGGAGTAATTGGCCAGTCTCCCTCTTTTACATCCTGGTTAATACAGCCAAAGTACTTTTTCTATGTAGAAGTTTCAGTCTCTTTGTTTCACCTCCAAGATTCGTTACTTGATGTTTATTTTCATTGAGCAGCATTTACAGTCCATCAGCTATTGCAGAAGCAGCCAGATTTCTTTTTTTTTCCCCATGACTTCATGTTTGAATGCAGATAAAGTTTCAACAGGAAATCTATTTTAGCAGGAATGCTTGGAATTCTTTCATTAAAGGTCTCTTTTTCCCTTCGTATAATTATATTTCATCTTTCAGGGTAAATTTTTCTTTGTTGTAAGCGTTTGTCTTTTGGAATGTCATATTCCAAGGTTTTTTTTCCTTTAAAGTTGTTGTCAACTATTGGGTAATCTTGCTACTTTTCTTTCTTGTTATTTATCACATTTTTATCTTTGACCTGTTCTATGACATTCCTAGAAATTTTCTCTTTGGGGTTTCTTTCAGGAGATCATCTTTCAGGAGATTTTTTTCTACTTTCACTTTGCCCCTTGATTCTAGTAAGTCTGGGCAACTTTCCTTTGTGATTTCTCAAAATATGATGGCAGCTAGATGGCTCTCTCTCTCTCTCTCTCTCTCTCTCTCTCTCTCTCTCTCTTCCTTCCTTCTTTCCTTCCTTCCTTCCTTCCTTCCTTCCTTTCTTTTTCTTTCTTTCTTCCTTTCTTTTTTTTGCTCATGGTTTTCAGAGAATAAAGCAATTCTTAACTTATCTTTCTTTGATATCTTTTCAAGATTAGTTGTTTTATACAGTTGGTACCTTACGTCCACTCTCCCTTTTTTTGTTCTAATATTTCTTGTCTCATCAAATCATCGATTTGTTTGTTTTTTCTACTTAAAAAAAATAAACTATTTGTTTTCCTTCCAGTTCTTTCTTCCAAAGCTATCATTTCACTTATTTCATCTTTAGCTCTCTTGCATTGTTACTTCCAGGTACTCTTTCAGTTCTTGTGACCAAGCTATTTTTCTATTTTTTTGTACTTATAGAGTTACTTTCTCTTCTTTCTTCTTTTCTGTCTTCTAGTTTTTATAGTATCTTAAATCAAAAATATTTTTCTTGGTGTTCAGTGTCTTCTCATTCCTAACTCTAGTTATAATTCTTGACTTGACTTTTCCAAGCTCAGTCCCCAGCCTCACTTTTCAGTGGTTTATTCAGGTTCTCTTTGGTCCTGATTGTGATTTTCTGTGTTCTTTCCATTTATATCTGCTCATATATCTGCAAGTCCTTTGTCATAGGAGAGTGCTTGGTTCTCCTTTGACTGGTTCCTGCTTCCAGCTTCCATCCTCCTTGGGGCCTCCCCATTCAGGCCATTTCTGCCAGATTTCACCTTCTGTTCCCCCACCCCCACCCCATTACCATATACTGTCAAGTCAGAGCACTGCCATGGGCTTCCATCCCCCAGACCCTCCCTACTCACACTTGTTTACCAGAACTTTTGCTGGATTTCCTGGGGGGACCTCACTTTGGATGCTCCCAGCACTGTGACAGGCTGGTGGTGAAGTAGCTTAAAGATATTTTTCTTGGTATTTCTTGATCCTTATTCAAATCTCAGGCCTTCTCTAGGTTATTGCTTGAGTATATGGGTAGAAACTGGGCTCCTCTATAACACTTCACACTCTCATCTTAACCTGACATCTAGCACCTTTTTATTATTGACTTCGTTATAGTGTGTGTGTGTGTGTGTATATGTGTATATAGATATACCCATACACATATATGTAGTGTGTATATATGTGTGCATATGTATCTATCTATATCTATAAAATCAGTGGGATCTCTGAGTCATAGCATATAGATATTTAAATCACTTTCTTAGCATAATTACAAATTGCCTTCTGTAATGGATGGACCATTTCACAATGCATTAGTGTACCTATCTTTCCTCAGTCCCCCCAGTGGTGACTATTCTCATCTTTTGTCATTTTTGGCAATTTGCTGGATGTGAGATGAAATCTAAAAGGTATTTTGATTTTCATTTCTCTCATTAATAATTGGGAGACAGTCTTTCAGATTATTTTTAATAGTTTGGTGTTTTCTTTTGAGAACTATTCATCTCCTTTTACTACTTATTAATTAGAGAATGTCTTTTTCCATCACTGAATCATAGAATTTCGAGTTAAAAGGGTCATTAGAAAGCACCTAGTCAGGGGGTGGGAAACCTATGGCCTCAAGGCCACATGTGGCCCTCTAGGTCCTCATGTGCATCCTTCACAGAACACATCCCCTTAATAAAAGGATTTGTTCTGTATAACTTGGACTCAATCAAAAGGCTGCACCCAAAGATCTAAAAGGCCACATGTAGCCTCAAGGCTGCAGGTTTCCCCACCCCTGACCTAATCCAATACCCTCATTTTTTTTACAGATGAGAAAAATGAGACCTACAGGAGCAAAATAGCTTATTTAAGGTCACAGACCTAGTTATCTAAACAGATGGAACTAAAACATAGGTTCTTTGTTCTTTGCAGCTTGCCAAGGTTTTGGAAATACTGTCCTGAAATGTTGACAGTGTTACCCAAATGTAGCAGCATGGGAGATGGAGACAGAGAGAGGGAGAGGAGGAAAAGAGGAGAGAGAGAAAAAGAGGAGAAAAGGAGAGGAGAGTAAAGGAAGAGAGAGAGGAGGGGAAGAGAGATATCTATTCTCTAGCAGTTCAAATAAGAGAACATTGTATGTGGGGCAGAAAGGGAGCATTTTCCTTGATATTGGAGCAGTTCAGTCTTTGAATGAGCTGTACTTTTTTGCCCTACTTCTTTTTTTTGGAGGGCAATTGGGGTTAAGTGACTTGCCCAAGGTCACACAGCTAGTAAGTGTGTCAAGTATCTGAGGTGGAATTTGAACTCAGGTCCTCCTCTGGTGCTCTATTCACTGTGCCACCTAGCCGCCCCTTTGCCCTACTTCTTTACTTCCTTATCCTTTATACCGTGATCTCCCTCAAAAGTTATTTTACCCCACTCATTGTTACTTTGACATTTCCTTCATTTCCTGCTTGATTACTGTCAAAGAGAGTAGTCCAGTTTCATAGATATCAGCTTCATTCTTCTTTAACTCATCTTTTCCGTAGAAGCTGTTAAGTAGTACAGTGGATAAAGCATTGGACCTGGAGTCAAGAAAACCTGAGTTCTAATTCTGCCTCAGATACTTACTAGCTGTACAACCCTTACCTAATCACTTGAGCTCTCTTTAGTTTCATCTTGTGTTAAATGGGGGATGTTAAGAGCACCTGCCTCCCAGGGTTCTTATAAAGATCGAATGAGTTAATAATAACAATAATAGGAGTTATATAATTTTTTAAGTTTATATAGTCTTCATATAGTTTATATAGTGTTTAAAGTGTTTTAAAATGTTATCTCATTTTATTCTTCTCCTCCCCCAAAACCATGGCAGACAGGTGTTACTAGATCCCCATTTTACATATGATGAAACTCAGGTTGAGTTAAGAGACTTGCCCAAGTCACACAGTTAGGAATGTCTTAGGCAGGATATGAACTCAAATCTTCCTGACTCCAGGTCTAGCATTCTATATCCTCTACACCTCTTAGTTTCTGTGGCCCTTCACAGACCTTAAAGTGTCACCAGAAATGCCAAATTATTATTGTTGATATTATTATATCTTTTTACTCCACTGTAAATAGAAGCCTTTGAATCAACTTCTTTAAATACTGAATATTCTATTCTTGTTTCATATGTGAACAAATAAAAGGTTGAAGAAAAATGCTGGTAAATTTAGAACACGATGGTGAAATACAATAACTTGACCATAACAGCACAATGCAAACTCTTGTTCTTCTACGAGCCTTTCAATAACAGTGATTTTACTTGTGCTTTGGGAATGGTGCTTAAAATAGAACTTTTTCTATTTAAACTTTCTATGTTTTATGGATTTGTTTCAACAAGATTCCAACCTTGTTTTCTTCCTCTTCTTTCCATGTGGGGCTTTTACATGACTTTTTAAAAGTTTGTCACATAAGTTTCCCTTAGTCAAATCTTTGGCCAAATAGCCAATTTAGAAACATGTCTCTTCTCCCTTCTTCAGTGATTAACACCTGATTGCCAGGAAACTATTACAGTTTAGTTTCATTCGTTCTTCAACAACTGTGAGCACAGTAAGACTGAAGAGCTCTTAACAGATAGATGTATATGTTAGCAAATTTTTTATGTTCAAATATACAAAGATATGCATAGATTGTATATTCATATATATGTAGATATACAAATGTACATATATGCATATTTATATTTAAAAGCTTTGTTATAATTTTTTCTTTTTCAGAGGGCTCAAAGCCACAGCTGTGGAAGAAGAGTCTTAGTGTTTAATTAATAGAAATTCAGATCAACATTTGTTTAATTTGCTTTGCTGAGAAATTGCTAGTGTGTCATCTCCAGGCAATATCAGCATTTCCGCTTTGGCAGCTGGTCAGAGAAGGGGGCACAAGGAAAATGCTGAATGTGTTTAACTTGAGTTGTGGTTAGGCAGAAAATAGAAATTATTCAATCTGTTTTGTTGGAGCTTAAGTTGATTCTGCTAAAGTCCAGATGGAATCTTGCCTTCAGGATTCAGCATTGTTCTCTTGGGCCCCTTATTTTTCCTCCTTTCTCTGTAGCTGAACAAAGCTGGAGAAAACCACAAAATCATCTGACTGGATCCATTACAAATTTATGTTACATAATCACAAGTGGGCCCTCACTTTGGGAAGGCAATTCTTTTACACCTCTGTAATTCACCTTGTCACTGACCACAATAGCTTGTTTCACCTCTCCTCAAACTTCCCATGGCAGCCCCTACCATCCTCTTCCCCTTAGTAGAGAACCATGCCTCCTATTTTACTGAACAGATGGATGCCATTATCTGAGAGCCTCCTCTTCCACCTGCTTCTTCTCATCTCATATCACCTTGATGCCTTCTGCCACTTTCTCCTTCACCCCTGTCTCACATGAAGAGGTGACTCTTCTCTTTACTAAGGCTAACTAACCCCTGTATGGGCACATGTGTCCAATTCTATCCTGTCTTCTTCAGCAAATTTCCCTCTCCATTTTCCTAACCATCTCGCTCATCTTCAGTTTCTTCTTGGCTGCTGGCTGCTTCCCTGCTGCTTACCAACATGCCCATGTCTCCCTCATTCTGAAAAAAAATAAAACCTTCACTTAATCCATCCATCCCCACTAGCTGTTGTCCTATGTTTCTTCACCCTTTTGTGTATCAGAGGAATATGAAACTACTTGATAAAGCTCTCTACTATGTGTCCCTTCTCTATAACTCTCCTTTTAACTGTCTACAGGCTTCCTTCATCATTCAATTGAAACTACTCCTTAAACGTTCTCAATGATCTCTTTTCAAATCTAATGGTCTTTTTCAATCCTTAGTCTTCTTGACCTCTCTGTAACTTTTGAAACTGTTGATCCCCACCTTCTTGATACTCTCTTCTTTCTAGGTTTTAGTGAAGCAGCTGGGTGGTGAAGTGGATAGAGTGATGGGCCTGGAGTCAGGAAAACCTGTGTTCACATGTGGCCTCAGATACTTACTAGCTGTGTAACCCTGAGCAAATGACTTAACCCTGTTTGCATCAGTTTCCTCATGTGTAAAATAGGCTGGAGAAAAAAAAGTGGCAGGCCACTCTAGTATCTTTCCCCAAATGACCCCAGATGGGATCACCAAAAGTCTTACATGACTGAAATGACTGAATACCAATAGTTTTCTCCTGTTTCTTCCCTACCTATTGTAAATATCATTCTCAATCTCCTTTGCTGGATCTTCATCAGGTCACATCATCTGTCTGTGAGCATCCCTCAGGAGTTTGGCCTGGACCCTCTTTTCTTCTCTCTATACCGTTTCACTTGGGGATATCGTCAGGTTCAGTTATTATCTCTATGTTGATGATTATCAGATCAGCTTATCCATTCAGGATCCTAACCTCTCTGCTAACTTCCATTCTTGCATCTTCAACTGCCTCCTAAAATCTCAAAATGTATGTCCCATAAACATGATACACTCAGCATGTACAAAGCAGAGTTCTATATCTTTCTATCCTCAAAGACTTCCCCTTCATAAACTTCCCCATTACTTTTGACAGCAACACTATCCTCCCAGGCAACCAAGTTCAACTCACATGTGGTAGACTTCCATAAAGTTTTTTGAATTGAATTGAATTCAGTTGAACCTTGGTGTTATCCTTGACTACTTATGCTCCCTTACCATTCTCTCCTCACTCCCTCACATCTCATCTGTTGCCAAGGCCTATCTATTTTACTTCTGTAGCATCTCTCAAATGTGCCCTCTTCTTTCTTCTGACACTGACACCATTTTGATTCAGGCCTTCACATCACCTCAGGTTAGACACTGAGCCTCCTGCAGGAGTCTGCTGGTTTTTCTCCCTGCCTCAGTTGTGCCCTCACTCCAGTCCATCCTCCACTCTGCTGTCAAAGTGATCTTCCTAAAGCTCATATCTAACAAGGCACCACCAGTGGCTCTCGATTACCTCCAGGATCTAATATAACATGCAAAGCAGTTCACACCATGGCCTGCTACTTTTCCAGTCTCTATATACCTTATCTTCCCTGCATTTGTCGCCTCAATATACTCTCCAACACAGTGGCACTGGTTTCCTTGCTGTTCATTGAGCAATGCCCTCAAGACTCTGGGCATTTTCACTAGATTTCTCCATGCCTAGAATACTCTTTCTACTAACTTCTGCCTCCTGACTTCTTTCAGGTCCCAAGCAAAATTCCATCTTTTACAAGAAGTCTTTCTTGATCTTCTTTAATGTTCATGCCTTCCCTCTGTTGATTATTTCCAATTGATCCTATATAGAGCTTGTTTGTATGTATTGTTTGCATGGTATCCTCCCCATTGGGTTGGGTTCTCACTATCAGGCATGGTCTTTTTTCTTCCTTTGTATCCCCCACAATTTGCACAGTACCTGGCACTTGATAGCTGCTTAGTGAATTCTTATTGACCCACTGACAACTGTAGTTGGTTGTTGGTTGGCTGGTTGCCATCCTTCGTGTTAGAAGAGGACCAGAATGACATCACTAAGAGTCAAGGCACAGTGTGTCTGACTATGGGGGATCAGTCAGTATAGGCCCTGAAGCTCTGCCACAGGTTGAGCGCAGATAGTCAACATGGATATTTGGAGTGGAGATGTCTCTAAATTCACACTTCTCATTTCTTATGAGCAGTTCTGCTTTGCTTATAGAGACCGTGCCTTCTTTGATGTGAGGCATACTATACTAGGCGCTCCTAGCCATTGTCTTCCAAGTCTCCCAATCAATTCCACATTTCTCCAAAGAGACCTTAAGAGAGTGTCTTGTATCACTTCTTCTAACCTGACTATAATAGTCTTTGCTGACCTCCACCTTGGGCAGCTTCTTGAAGTTGAGGGGCCAAGATGACTTGTTAGACCAGATGGAAAAGTACATTTGAATTCCAAAATAACTAAGAGAAAGATTTCTATCTAGACTTCTTCAAAGAAAACAACAATGACATAATGACTTTATGTGGTTAATAGGCTCTGTTTTACATGGTAAGTTAGAGACAGAGTTATGTGACTAACCTTCTGTGCTTTCTTAATCTACAGTTGAAAATGTTTTCTTGTCTTAGAAAACTGGTTCCTATAAATGAGGGGATGAGAGAATTCTTTGGAATTCCATCCACATCCTTGAATTTGAATGTTTAAAAATGTTTTATTAATTGCCTTCTCTTGCACAAGTCAGTTGTTAATGGTTCACTAGCTTCTAATCAATCCCCAGGAAAAAAAATGCATTATCCTTTTCCCATCAGTATTTTATCTTGTCAGATTAGGATTGTAGAATCACCTTAACTCTGGGTTTCTCATGCAAATTTCTTTTGATTTTCTTTATAGTATGCATTTCTAAATGGTCAGCCCCCTAGTTCTAGAGCATTCCTATTCCATTCACTATGATTTCTCATATGACAGTTCCTGTCAGAAAATATGAGGAATACATTTCAGTCGAAACCCTCTAGTTAGCTCTTGTCTCTGAAGTATGAGACTATCCCAAATATATTAGGTGGTTCAGTATAGATGTGCTGTTAAGAATCAGATGTTTTAGGAAGCCTCTTTAGACACTAGTTTTTTGGGGCATTTTTTTTTTTTACCTTTTTACTTTATGTTCCTGTTTGTTTCAAGCTCATTTCTGAAAACATGCCAGTAGACAAGCAAATATTCACTACTACAAAAATAAAGGTCATCCATTTTAATTCCCCCCAATCAGGATTCGTATTCTGAAGCAAAGACAGAGAGACAGAGATAGAGATACAGAGACAGATAGAGAAGAGAGACCCACCCACCCATATTCAACCTATTATTCCCTCCCCTTCTTCCCCATGCCCCCTTTATCTGGTCAATCTCATTTGCTCTATTCATCCATAGTGCTTTGATTGGTGCTGCCTACAGGAGTTAGAGATTTTTTTTTTTACCATAATGATAATGTCAAAGTGTTCCTCAATAACAAATAAATAAGTAAATCTTCAGAGGCCAAAAACTTTACTAAAGACGTAAGTGGCAACAACTGAAGGACCTCAACTGGAACAAATCTGAACTCTTTCATCTCTCCTGTCAAGTAGCAACTCTAGTAAATCCTAAATGTTGTCCATGGATTTAGCAAATGGCTAGAGTTACAGTAATTCAAAAGAAATTCATGTCCTTGCCAATGCTTATTAGTCACACTTGTTGGAAATCTCACCGCTCAGCTCAGAACATAGTTAAACTGCCATCTGGATCCTTCTGTGGAGTCTTTTTCCATTCCCATTGAGGAATTCCCACACAGTGCCATCTTTCTTCCAGATTTGGGGGGAAGGGGATAGAGGGATGGGGACAACAGGGTTTTGTGCTTGCCAGGGGAAATAAAGATGCTTTAGAAGCCCAGCATGCCTTGCAGATGCCACACCTGTTTAGAACATCTGCACGTCTGCCAACATGTGATAATGAGCAGTCCAAGTATAGAAGACAGGTTTCCAACCAGGAAGCACAAATTGACATGACTCAGGTGAGGGAATAAAAGAATGAGCTGTATTTGAGAAATATGAAAGGGAGTGGAGGACCTTTGTATATTTAACCTGCTATCTGGGACTTCCCTTTCCCTGGGTTGTTTTAACTTCTGGCTAGCTAGAAAACTCTCTACAGTGTTCTCAGGAATATTTTCAAGATTTTTGAGTTTTCGGTCTTTTATCTAAAAAATGGATTTATCATGCTTCGAAACCATCTTACCTCACCACAACAGTAGTAGTATTTTGGCTTATCCACATAAGAATGCATTGTCTTTCATTACAACCCTCATTAACCCAATCTTGATTCTCCAGCATCATGTCATAACCCCCATTGCATTTAGCATAGATTAGAAAGGAGTGACCAGCTGAAGATGAGGAGTCATAGAGGTCTACCTCCCTCTAATGGTGCAAAAGCTTATTTCTTCATGGACAGCGCTTTGCTGGCCAACAAAACCTGGTCTTGGGGATAAGCTTATCTGATGTCACAAGATTTGCTTTTCTCTTTCCTCCCCATTGTTACTTCTTTTCAGCCCTTTTGCAACGAGTTTGCGTGTCTGGGAGTGGGAGAAGGTGAGTGGGGACATTGGTGTCCTCAAAGTGAAAGAAATGATTCAAGACTAGACAGAATGATAGCAGCAATAATAATAGAGATGATGATAGCCAACATTTATAAAATGTTTTATTGTTTACCAAGCACTTTACACACAAAGTCTCATTTGTGCCTCACAAATACTGTATCAGATAGGAAGTAAGAATATTATTGTCCCCATTTTGCAGATGAAGGAACTGAAGTTCAGAGTCTCAAAACCACATGGCTTATATGTGTTAGAGTCAGGATCAGAAACTAGACCTTTGGATGACAGAAGTCATGCCAAGGGTTACACTACACTATACTGCCTGAGCAGAAGGGTGGGTGTGAATCAGTAGCTTAGTGCCAGAAGAGGCATATCACCTCCCCGTCGTAGCCTTGGTTGTCATTTGGGTGGGTATGTGGCCAGTGGGAGCAGCAGCACATTGGCCGGGGTGAACGGGGTTGGGGAGAAGGTTCCTATTAAGTACATTTTATGTAATAGGTACTGAATAAAAATTAATTGAATGATAAATCACATATAACCTACCTGTTGCTAGATTAGAATTTATAATGTTCAAACAACAGTGAATTTGAGAAGGACCTTGGGAGATGATCTAGGCTATTTTCCCAAGACCTAGTCAAGAACTACATATTCTCCAGGCATCCTGGAGTGATAATTCTCTCTGCACTCCCCTCCTTTTCCTTCCCTCTCTCTTTTCTTTTACTCTCCTCTCCCCATTTCACCGTTCCTTTCCCTGTTCTCACCTTATAAGTATGTGTATATTGAAATACCATACTTACACTTATTGGTTTCTTTTGGAACTTAAATTTCATGGGGCTTTTGCCAGTATTTTTACCTAAATCCGTCCTGCTTGTTTGTCTTTTCTTGTCCCCATGGAAGATAAAAGATTCAAGCTGCTGTCCAGTGGGTCTTTCAATGAGATAAATAAATTTCATTGTTTCTATCACTGTGCATTCTGAAAGGGAGGAGAATTCCTTCTATTTATTTATTTGTTTGTTTGTTTTTTAGTTATTGAATGTAATGCAAACTTTAAGGATCATCTTGCCCATCTTCCTTGGTGATTAGGAAACTGGCTTCCAGAGAGGTTATAAATTGTGTAATTATCATTTACTCATTCATTATGGTAGTAGTACAACCCAAATTAACACCTAGGTCATGTTTTTCCCAATGATATCTTCTTGCTTTTGTTTTATTTTGTTGTTGTTGTTGTTGTTGTTTTTTAAAACAAAATGACATGAACCAAGCCTCTCTTAACCAAAATAAATAAGCAGCAAAGTTTGAGACATCTTTCAGAGAAGACTCCCTAAAAGTTTTTCCAGGCATCTGTAAGTGTCATTCATCAGAGACTAAAACAAATCAACTCTATTCAGGGGACACATTCCTGTCTTTTCCTGTCATAGTAGAGATGAAACATCAGGCTTGGCAAAGCGAAGATATCAAGTTGTTTTTGTTTTGTTTTTTAAAATCTGTAAGCCTTAAAAATGCCAAGACCAGTATTCTGTTTTCATCCCCTTGTGTGTTGGGCCAAAGGCCTCAGTTACTGGTACAGAGCAATGTGAAGCTGCCATAAGTGAGCCAAGCATCAAATGTTTTGGCTCATGGGGAGCTGAAGCTGTCAAGGTTTTGCTTTCTTGTTCAGGAGATAAACCCAAGGGATCTTGGCCCAAGGGAGTTACCCAGTGCGTACTGGCATTTCATATTTGATAGAAGAGTTTACAGCCAAGCTGTTGACATCTCTTTTCACAAACACATTGATAATCTTTTCAGATCTTTCCACGGGGCTGAATAAAAAGATAGTCCAAGGTTTATTCTTATCAACTAACACAAGTTAGATTGTGTTCTGTCCGAACTTTACTAGGTTAAAAGTGCTGTTAATTTCAGTAGCCAAGTTAGAAGTATTCCCACAATTATATCTTTACATGATGACCTCACAGGAAATTGGAATATGCCATAGTTGGTTATGATTGGTGTTGGCCTGCTATCCAATTCCAAGTTAAGGACCGTGGACTTTCAGGGTTTTGTGGAAATTGTATACCAGGAGGAAGCCAGATCAGGTAATGGGCATGGATGGCTGTATTCATGAGGTGTCAGTTAATCCTGACATGGTAATTAATGAAATGCCCCAACACATTTTTGCCTTTCATGTATGTTGTTGCGGGCAGAGTGGGAAAAACCATAAAAACTTTTTGATAATATCCAAACCAGCTATTATGTGTGCCATTCCTAACCCTTTCTTCCCTGGCTTCCTCCCCTGCCCCAAAATGATTCCTCTCAGCTCTATTGATGAGGGTCACTTAAATGGTGAATTTTGAGGAATCTATTCTTTTTGTCCATTTTAGGTCTTTATGTTGACTTTTATATTAATCTTTTCCTCATGTAGCATAAGACTTGCTGTGATCAATTGGGGAATGGCTGAACACGTTGTGGTATGTGAATGTAATGGAATACTATTGTGCTATAAGAAATGGGAAGGAGATGGACTTTATAATTACCTGGAGAGGCTTATACAAATTGATGCTGAGTGAGAAGAGCAGAACCAGGAAAAATTTGTACACAATCACAGACACATCGTATGTGTGACAACCAACCTTGATAAACTGGACTCTTCTCAGCAACACACAGCTATAAGACAACTCTACAA
>CM053587.1:103490133-103522849 GCA_028646515.1 Pseudochirops corinnae
GCAAGTTGGGGGGGAGGGTTGTTAGAAGCACACACTTCTGTAAAGGGACAAGGACAAAGAAGAGAATAGAACAAGTGGATGGTGGGATAGGAAGGAGGGAAATATAGTCAGTCTTTCACAATATGTCCATTGTGGAGATGTTCTATGTAACTATATATATACAACCTGTACTGAATTGCTTGTCTTTCCAGGGGGGGTGGGAGGAAGGGAAAGAATCTAGAATTTATAGTTCTAAAATCAAATGTTCATACATATATATATACATATATATATATATATATATATATATATACACATATAATTATTATTATTTACATGCAACTGGGAAATAAGATATACAGGCACTGGGGTAGGGAGATCCATCTTGCCCTACCTGAAAGTCAGAGGGGTGATGGGCAAGGATACAGGAGAGAGTAGATTGGGGGATGGGGAATACAGTGGGATCGCTATTTTAGGTGGTGGGTAGGGGAAAGATGGGGAGAAAATTTGTAACTCAAAATCTCATGGAAATGAATGATGTAAACTAAAAATAAATAAAAGTTATTTTTTAAAAAAGAAAAAGCTGTTGACAATAGGTACCTCTCTTTTCTTCCTCTCACTCACATCTTAACCTCTTATAATTCAGTTACTGACATCATCATTCCACTGAAACTGCTCTCTCTAAAGTTACCAACGATCTCTTGATGACCACATTCAATGGCTTTTTTTCCAAACCCCATTCTTCTTGAACTCACTGCAGCTTCTGATATTGCTGATCACCCTCTTCTTCTTGATATTCTCTTCTCTCTAGGTTTTTAGGAGACTGCTCTTTCCTGGCTAACATTCTAATTATCAGACTATTCTCTCCCCCTGCTTTTGCTGGATCCTCATCCAGGTCATGTCTTTTAACCACAGGTGTCCCCATGGGTTCTGTGTTGGCCCTCTTCTTGTCTCCTTCTACACTAATTTCCTTGGGGATCTCATCAGTTCCCATGGATTTAATTACCATCTCTATGCTAATGATTCTCAAAGCTACCTATCTTGTCATAATTCTCTCCTGACCTACAATCACAAATCTCTAAATACTTTTCAGACATCTTGAACTAGATGCCCAGTAGACATCTTAAACTCAACATGTCCAAAAGAGAACTGATTGTCTTTCCCCCTAAACCACTCCCCTGCCCCATCCCCACTGCAACTTCCTTCTGCCAAGGATAACACCATTCTCTCTGTCCCTTAGACTCACAACCTAGAGGGCATCCTTGACTCTTTTATCTCTCATACATGCCCGTATCTAATCTGTTACCAAGGCTTGTTGATTGTACCTCTGTAAGATCTCTCAATTATGCCCCCTTTTCTCCTATTATATTCTGACTACTCTGGCGAAGGCTCCCATCACCTCACGCTACAATTTTTACAAAACTTGCTGGTGAGTCTGTCTCTGAAGTCTCTCCCCACTCCAATCTAGTCACCATTCAGCCACCAAAGTGATTTTCCTAAAGTGCGGATCTGCCTATGCTACCTACCACTCAGTAAATTCTGATGGCTCCCTATTACCCTGGCATTCAAAGCCCCTTGATACCCTAACCACCCATCTACTTACCACTACCTTTCCTTCTTCTTATGTCTTACACCCTGCTATGTCCTCTTTGATCCAGTGACACTGGCCCCCTGGCTGTTCCACAACAAGACATTCTTTCTCTAGCCTCTGGGGATTTTCCCTGGCTGTTCCCCATTCCTGTAATTCTCTCCCTCCTCATCTCTGCCTACTGGCTTCCCTGGTTTCCTTTCAGTCTTAGCTAAAATCTCATCTTCTACAGGAAACCTTTACCAACCTCATTAATTCCCTCTTTTAATTATTTCCTATTTTTTCCTGTATTTACCTTTTTTGCACATATTTATTTGCTTGTTTATCTCCTCCATTATATTGTAAGCTCCTTGAGGACAAGGACTTTTGTCTCTTTTTGTATCTCCAGGGCTTTAGAAAGTGTCTATCACACAATAGGAGCTTAATAAATGTTTATTGATTGACTGATAAATCTGTTCCACTGACTGATCTATATCTTAACCAGTACCAAATTTGAGAGTTACTGCTTTACTGTATAACTTGAGATCTGACAGTGCTAGGCCCTTTTCACTTCCATTTCTTTTCATTATATCCCTTGAGATTCTTGACCCTTTTCACTTCCATATAAAATTTATTATTATTTTTTTCTGGAGTTATAATGTAATCTTTAGGTATTTTGACTGGTGTGGCACTGAATAAATAAATTAATTTAGAATTGTCATTTTTATTATATGGACTTGTCCTACTGTAATGGTAATTGATTTGAAGACTCCTTTTTTTGTATTGGCAAGTAAGCAAGTACTTAGCACCTTGTTTCAAGTTAAGCAAAGGTAGCAGGTACTTAGCAGTTAGTAACTGATCAAGCCTCTGATGGGAAAACAGAAAGCATGAATTCCTGTCTCCTGTTACTGATGTAACAGGAAGGGGTTGGCTGAAACAGGAAGCTAATGCTGTGTGTATATAAGAAAAGCCTTAGAGAGGCACAGTCAGAATTTCTTAAGACCAGAATCTGGTGGCAGAATCTGTTCTGCTGAAGAGAGAGAGAGAGTTTCTCTCAGAGCATCAGGAGGCTGGGCTGCTACTGCTGGACTGAGAACTAAGTAAGAATTGTGGAAACTGAAGTTGCTGTGGCCAGGAACGCTGAAGAGGAAAGCCCCTGCTAGGCTTGAGAAAACAATTTTGCTTTTGAAAACCTGGGAGGAGTGATTTTGATTCCGGGAGCCAACTGAAATTTCTTCTGGGTCCTAGGGCCAGCCAAACTGCAGAAAGACTGAGGAAGCATGGCTGTGGTGCTGGTATTCTGTCTGTCTGTTTTGATATTGTTTTGCCAGATTCGTCTGCTGGTGAAGGACAGTGCTGTTGTTGCAGAGGTCATGGAACCTTGCTATTGGCTCAGAAGCCCTGAAGAAGGATTTAATTGTTGTATATTTACAGAAATCCTAGAAGAGGGTCTTGCTGATGTTTTCAGGGGTCCTGGGACTGTTCTGCAGGCAGAGAGTGAATTGATGAGGACACTGCAATGAATATTGTGGCTTTGTTAAGCTCTGTCTCTCAAGGAACAGAGATTGCTAAGAACTTATCTTGGGTCAAGATGAAGTAAAGACCTCTCCTTGGGTATTGAATGCTGTGATGATAATGTGGTTTATTAGTGACCTAGGGGTGGAGGGTTTGTGTATTTTCTAATGACTGTACTTAGTGATTGACGATACTTAGTAACTGATTGCGGAATAAGCGCTCATTGAATTAACTTAGTTGCCCCATGAGTGGAAGACTGACTATTGTACTCTGACATCACTGAATGACTGAGTAAGGAAGCAAACTTCCTTAGATACCAAATGATTATTCTTTGTTCTAAATACTGTGACTACTTTGGTGAAAACTATGTGGTCATTTTAATGATAAGCTGTTGTGAATGCCATATTGTGATTTTCTGTGATAAGCTGTAATATTGTGAATGCTGTACCTTGATTTTCTTTGAATGTTTTGCTTTGATTTGTTATGGAATAAATAAAGTTTTCATTATACTGTGTAATCAGAACCTTAAAAGCTGTTCACAGTAGCATTCTTCTTGAAAGCTGCTCATGCATAGCATTACAACTACCCATGCGCAATTAATATTTTTCCAATTAGGTCTGTCTTTATTTCTGTTAATGGTGGTTTGTGGTTGTAGTCACCATTCCTACCATATTACCTGTGCTTAAAACCTCAAGGAAGATCATAAAATGGCTCAGCCCATAAGAGAGCCAAAGGTACACACAAAATACAGAGAATAGGGACACACAAGGACATCCATAAATAACCAACCTAGGAAACCTTCCTGGCTCCGAGAAATAAGAGCTTAGAGAGCCCATTATCTTACCCTCTTTTTAAGAGAATCATTTCTAAACTAGCAATAGAAAAAAGCCTGCCTTATGAATACTAGCAGAGGTTTTACTTCTTGCTTTTATCTGCTACTTGCCAAGAGAAGGAGAGAAGAAATGCTATTCTGAGGACTATTGAAGGAAACTATTTCTTGATCACCACCACAACATAGCTGCACTTACTGTGGTAACAATGAGATGTAGGGAAGGTAAGTTTTAATGGTGAGGCAAGCAGACAGGTAAGGTCCCAAGGTCAATGCTTGGGAGGGCAGGCCATAGTAGATTCTGATAGTAGGAGGGAATGATAGACCAGAGGAGGAAAAGGATACAGCATTGAAAGTGGTACAAATATATGAAAATGAGATATTGGCGTCCCAAAAAATGCCTACTTCACAATTTTACTAGACATTATGCTACCTGCTATATTGTCAGTACAGACTTTGACTTTGATATTGCACTGTGACTTCCTAAGAATCAACTTCATATTATCTTTCTATGAGTTCTGGCTTCCTTAGGAAGCCCAACTTGCAGAGAATGTGTCACAGTGTAAGGGCACAGGAAGGTTATGGGGAGGCCTATTATCTTCCCACAAACTGGTTTAGTCAACCAAGGGACTGATGGGGAGGCTCTCTCTAGAGACTGGAAAGGTCCCAGTGGAAGTGCAGCAGGTGCCAATCATAGTGCTTGGGAGAATGCCACAAATCCCTGGGTATTATCACTACCAAGAAGGCACACATTTGAAGGTTTCTAGAGTCACAGTATGTGAGCTGGAACGTAGGGCTGGGTCCTGAACAGCAGCACTAGGAGGCTCATGAGTTTAATATTCAATGTGCATCATCCTTTTCATATGAAATAAAATCAGTGCCTCTGGAAATTTTGCTATATAAATGTGCATCACTGTTCTTTTTTTAGTCTTGGCGTTAATAAACATGAGCAGCCTGAGCACCACCTTGGATGGGTTTTGTTGTGTTTTTTTTCTTTTGTCATTAAGCTTTTATTTTACATATAACATTCAGCAAAGCAGATATGAGTCCAAAATGTACCTTACCTCTCCTGGCCTTCTGAAAGAACCCCAGAACAGTCCCTAGAACAGCAACACCTTGACCACTCATTTCCTCTTAATTCTTATAGATGACGATATTCCAAGTTCTATTTCTCCTTGCCCATGAGAACTGAGGACATTTAGAGCCTTCTCTTCAATAATGTAATGGAGATGGGGGTGGGGCTAGTTCCCTAACCTTCTGTAACTTGTTACAGTGTCACCTTTCATTTTCTCAAAGCCACGGGATCTCTTCAAGCCAGGATTGGGGAGCAGTGAGGTGCTGACAAAAGATATGAAATACATTATCAAGAGGGGAATCATATACTGACAGTGTCTGAGGAGAGGGAGGATGCATATCTACCAGAGTCCAGTCTCTCTCCACCAGAAATCTGATGGGCGAACTGGCAAGAAGAGAGAAGATGGATTATGGCAATGGTGAACTGGCTAGAAAATCTAGTCACAGTTAGAATTTTGGCGCCAACCAAGATAGAGTTAAACACTACCATTGTACAAATGTGGTAAGGGAAAAACCAGAAAGGATATAATTTGCCTAAAATTACAGAACAAATTAAAAGCAAAGTCAGGACTATAAAACTAAGACTCCTGCTTCCCAGTTCACTGTCCTTTTTTTAAATAAAGCATAAGGTAAAGAAGCCTGGAGATTTATTAGATGAGTAATATTTCTTTGTTTGTTGGTTTGTTTTCTGAGTACTGTTTCTTTAGGGCAGCTAGGTAGAACAGTGGATAAAGTGCCAGGCCTCTGAGTCAGGAAGACTCATATTCCTGAGTTCAAATCTAGCCTCAGACATTTAATAGCTGTGTGACCTTGGGCAAGTCATTTAACCCTGTTTGCCTCAATTTCTTCATCTGTAAAGTGAGTTGGAGAAGGAAATGGCAAACCATTCTAGTATCTCTGCCAAGAAAACTCCAATGGGGTCACAAAGAGTCAGAAATGATTGAATAAAAACTGTTTCTTTATGGTAATAAATTATATGGTATGGTGAGCCAAATAGGCCTGATTCAGGACTTAGATAGTGCACTCTAATTAGGGCCTTTTGGCCATGCACCTAGCAGCTTCCCATAAGGCCAGCTCCCTTGCAAAGATCCCCTGTAGTTACACTTAAAAGATTTTTGTCTGAGACCCTGACTGCAGCCAGGTCTTTTGCCCCCCAACTTCAGAAACCTAAAAAAAGACAAGTCCCTTATTAAATCCTGTGTTGGTTCCAAGGTACAATATACTCAAGACAATGATTACATCTAAACAAACCTAAGTTACTTGGAAATCTTATCTCTTTTGTCTCTTCTTTGTTAATTCCTTTAAGAATACTAATTGACCTGTTAGTGCCCAGAAAACTTGACTTTATCTAAAGTTACTTCCAGGAACTAACAAGCTTAAGACAATGATAGTAAAACCTGAATCCTTTCATCTTTCTATATAAAAAATCTTGCTCAAAAAAATCATTAAATGGAGTTCATGGTTCTTCCCTGAACTACCCACATGGCCTGGTCACTTCTTTTTTCACATCTCTGGTCATGCTTAATGCTGGACATTAAGCAGGTCCCAACAATATGGTTACCACTTAATTCACTCAATAGTTACTAAGGGATGAAAAAATGTACTGGTCACTCTGGGGTATGAAATGCAACCCAAACCTTAGCCATGCTAACCTTTCTCCTCTCAATGAGTGTGATTCTCTTGTAATTCACTGGAGAAAGATAGAAATAACCACTTTTCCTCCTACTGAGACATTTTCTCTTAGTTGCTAGTTGTAGGTTATGATGTGAGCACAAAGGCCTACTGAGTTCACCTTCCTAGAGAGAGCAAGTTTATCTAAGGAAAGGTCCCTGGGTAGCACAACTAAAAGAGTTCATCAAAAGTACTGCTTCTTGGCATTGGAGTCAGGGTGAAATCCAACTCTCAGGTTCTGATTCTTAGGGGCACAACAGCCACCCAGAAGGACTCATAGAGAGGAGAGCTTCACCCTTCTGAGAAGTAAAGCAAGGGCTTCCAAACTAGTGTGGAAACAATTTTACAACAGACCAGTCAGGCACAGAGGTGATCAAAGAATCCAAGAGCTGCAAGAGACACTAGAATCAGATGTCTACTCTGACCCATACCTAAATAAGAGTTTACTCCACAGCCTTCTTGACAAGTGGTCATCCAGCCTTTGTACAAAGACTTCTAGTGAGAAGTCCACTCACCTCATGGGATATGCTAATCCACTTGCTGGGCAGATCTAATGGTTAGGAAGTTTTCCCTCCCATCACACTGAAAGCCTATGGCCACTTTCACCCCCAATTGCTAGTTCTTCCCCCCTCACACCCTCCTTGGGACCAAGCAGAACAAATCTAATCCCTGTTTAGAAATATTTAAATAGATATCAGATCTCCCCCTAAATCTTTTTTTCTTTAGATTAAAACAGCTCTGGCTCGGTTCTAGAAGCATTTATTAAACTCCTGCTATGTAGAAGGCACTGTGCTAGGCACTGGGAATAAAAGACAGAAATGAAAAACAGATCTAGACACAACAAGCTTACACTGTGATAAAGATGACACGTAAACAAAGGAGTAACTACCCATAAGTGTGAGGAGGAAGGCCTCACTAATGACTGGATGATATCAGCAAAGGTTTCCCATAAGAGCTGGTATGAAAGAAGCTGAGGAGCGGAGGAGGAAATGAAAACGTCAGCAAGAGGGAACAGTTGGTACAAAGGTATGAAGGACACGACTGAAATGCCAAAATCAAAGAGCAGTAAGGTCAGTTTGACTTAAACTGAAGTGTGTGGAGAGAGGAAGAAAATCCTAGAAGCCTGTGGGAGCCACTGAAGCTTCTTGAGTACAGGAGTAGCAAGATGAGACGTGTTCTATGATTATTTTAGCAACTGAATTGAGAACAGATTTATAAGGGATCAGAAGAAGAGACCAGACCATGACATGTTGCTGGGGAAAGTGACAGAAAGGTCCACATCCTTCCTAATCACAGAAGCCATAATTAGCACCATAACTACTGTTCACATGGAAGAGATTTTCAGAACTCTCTAGTTAGCCCAGGAAGGGAATTCTTGGGGTGAGGGTAAAAGTTTTCAGGTCATCATGTTTCTCAATCTCTCATGCCCTTTGACGGAACAGAAGTCTGAGAAGTTTTACCTTAGTCAGAAGTACGATAAATTCTTTTTTTTTTTTTTGTCTTTTTGGAGGGGGGAAGGCAGGGCAATTGGGGTTGAGTGACTTGTCCAGGGTCATATGGCTGGTGTTAAGTGTCTGAGTCTGAATTTGAACTCAGGTCTTCCTGACTCCAGGGCTGGTGCTCTATTCACTGCACCACCTAGCTGCCCCACGATAAATTCTTAAATGGGTTTTGGACCATATGTTAGGTGACACTTGAATGGGGAGGCCCAGTGGAGAATGATGCCATGCAGTTAGGGTTAGAGTTGAGAAGAGTCCAGAAAGTGAGAAGGTACATCTCACCTCACAGACTTCTGGACTTCTTGGAACAGTGTGCCTAAAGAGGGTGGAATTTTCCTAACAAATGTCTGAGAATGGTTGCTAGGGAAGAATGTAGTCAGTCCTGTGCTGCTGTGAGGATGCTAAAGCACAACACCTCCCTAACATGGAGAACAGTCACAGGGAAGTGATAGAATTTCAAGTGAGATCATATGAAGCAGAGAAGGAAGCAGGCTGACAAAGACACAAAGGAGGTTAATTAACTACAGACCCTTCCAGTAAATAGTGGAGGGGGCTAAAGAGAGCTAGAAAAATGGAACTTACCACAGGTTCTCTAGTGAATGCTGTTTCAGGACAGAAGGGGACCCTGCAAACAGCTAGAACCAATAACCAGCTGCAAAGGAAAGCAAAGACTACCAGGGAATAGCAGAGAGAACTGTCTGGCAGAAAGCAGGTTCCAGTGAAGAGCAGTGGGATGACATCAGTCAAAAACACAAGCAGCCTGACAGCATCATGCACAAGCTACCCTTCTGGGTATGTGCCCTGGTCACTTGTGTTCCCCATGGGGGCATCCCTTCATGCAAGGGCCCAGGCCACATGGGTTTTCCATGTGTGGACAGGTCATACACGATCCTTACAAAAGTCTCCTTTCCTACTGAGAATAGTGGGAGAGTAAGTTCAAGGCTTATGAGGAAATTTTCTACTGCTGATTTGTTTGTATTGCTATTTAATTAAAATGCCCTCATTGTGAACATAATATATTCTATAACTTACTCATAAAAAGTAAAATGCATCTCTAGAAGCTCAGGATATATGGCCTGGAAAGTATCCTGACCCACCAAATACCCAGGACACGAGGTAGTTAAAGGGGCCCAGAGTGAAGGGGGTATGTGGGCTGCAGACTGGAAAGGGAAGAGAAGGAAAACAAGGAGATTTACTAGTAGGCCATCCTAAGAGTCTTGTCAAGAGCTGATGAAGGACTGAACTTGAATGGTGGTTGTGTAATTAGAGAGAAGGAGATGTATGTGACAAATGATGCTGTGCAGGTAGAACTTGCTAGGCCTAGTTGTTGTTGATTGTACTTTACTCTTGAAGAGGACCATAACATCAAGAAGGTGATGCCATGACTTGCAAGTGAACTGGATTTAAGTGAGGGAGGGCTGTGCAAGGTCACCAGCCTCAGTGTCTCCTCCAGAGTCATGTGGGTCCAGTGGCAAGCTGTAGATTAGGACAACTGGAAATGGTCCCCCAGACCTGATAACTAACTGGAAAGAGGGGATGAGGAAGAGGAAACAGTGGAGGACAATGCTGAGACTGTGAACCTGGACTAACAGGGCATCCAGGAGAAGATTTCTGACAGGTAACTGCTGAGGTGGGATGGGAGCTCAGACAAAAAAACAAGAAGCAAAATTTAGATTTGGGAGAAACCTGAATAGAAATAAATCATTGAACACAAAGGAATTAATAAGATATAATTATGTCTCTCCAGGATGGTGACCCTGATGAAGAACTGAGCTCTATCCAAGAAGAAAGTGCTGATAAGTTTATGGCCTATAAACCTTGGTAAAATACATGCCTCTCCAGGCAGTATTATAAAACAAAGTGCAAGGCAGAGTAGAGAAAGTTAATAAGCCATGTTGTAACATGTAGGATGGATCTCTTTACACAGAGAAGATATAGAGAGAAAAGGGTCCAGAAAAAGGTCTTTATAGAAATACATGATTAGAAATGGGGAGAGGGGGGCGGCTAGGGTGGCTCAGTGAATAGAGCACCGGCCCTAGAGTCAGGAGAACCTGAGTTCAAATAGGGCCTCAGACACTTAATACAAAACTAGTCGTGTGACCTTGGGCAAGTGACTTAACCCCAACTGCCCTACCTTCCCCCCTCCAAAAAAAAAAAAAAATTGGGGAGAGGAGAGTGAACCAACAAAGATGGTGAAGAGTGGTCAGACAGGAAGGAGGAGAACCAGGAGACAACAATTTTATGAAAACCAAGGGAGGAGAGAGTATCTGGAAGGAAGGGTGGTCAACACTGTCAAAACTTCAGGTCCAGAGAATGATAACTTAGAAGATAGACAATGGATTTAGCAACTAAGAACCCATTGATAACCTTGCAGAAAACAGTTTCAGTGGAGTAATGGTGCTAGAAGCCACTTTGAAAGAGATTGAAAAGTGAGCTGGAAGTAAGGAGGTTGAAGAAATGAACACAGATGACTTTTTTTCACCATCTTGGCTATGAAATGGAGATGTGATATAAGATAGTATGCTGAGGAGATGACACAGCAAGGTAAAGGTTTTTTAAGTACTGCTTAGGTATGTAGGCCTAAGGGCTTCCTTAGGGCAGCAGGCAAGTAGGCAGTACATAAGGAAAGACTGAAGATGAAGGATGGAAGGTTATCCAGGGAGTAAATCAGATAAAGGCAAGAAAGAGCCATGTCTTCATCAGACTGGAGCAAAGGAAGAGGCTCTGGGGGCATGTCATTCAGGAGCTACTTCAATCTGTTTTCACATGGTATTATCTCCAAGGGCCATTCAAAATCCTGGTTACCTTTCTCTGGGTACTCCCTGAGACTAGGAGCATGGGAAATTCTCTCTTTTGGTCATCATCAATGCCAGGGCCCCAGCTGCTCTTGACAGAGCACCTGAGACAGCTGTGTCTCTGCAAATGGTGGTGACCAACAGAAACCGGTTCTGAGCTGAATACCAGGGGGAAAAGGTGGTGAGAGAACAACCCGCCCCACCTGGGCTCCAGGCAGTATTAAAAAGACAAGTACAAGGCAGAGTAGAGAAAGTTAACAAGCTGTTCTCAAGCCAGTGGGATACTTTGGACTGTACACTCAGTTGGGCAGACTTTATCACAGTATAAAATCTCCTGAGGACAGAGGCAAAGTTGCTTTTATATTCTATAATATTCCATACCCCTTAGATAAGGACCACAACTCTGAGAATACCCACAAAATATTAAATAAAGACCTGGGGGGTGGGACTAGAAGGCTTCTCAATATCCGCTCTATAACCCTAAGATTCTAAGATTAGAAGATAATGCCAGCCTCGTGATGCAGAAAGATGGCAGCTAAGGCAATCATCATGGGCACTGTAGGTTTTCAGTTCTTAGGGAACCCAGCAATTTTCTACCCACTCAGTTTCCAAAAAAGGTGCATTTAAGAAATGTCACGGGGTCGAATATTTTCATCTCTTTCATAAGCAGTGATCCAAGCTGGACTGCACATTGAAAAAAAAATAGCTCATTTCCTATGAAATAATCTGTAAGACTGTGGTGACAACCTCAGCAAGGCAAGGCCTGGCATGTGGCTACGTAGTTTCCAAAGGGAAACTGTGAGGTAAGCAAATCAGGCTCCTATCTTGGCTTCTTTTGTTTTTGCTGTATACATGTTTCAGGACAAAGGACAGGAAACTGCTTAAAGAAAGAATGACAGAAATAGTTGGGTATTCTAGCAAAAGGCTGAGTGCTTCCCTTTATAAGATTTCTTATCATCCACATTCCAATGAAAAGGGAGAACATCATCACCCAATAATTTGGAAATTGGAGGCTGGTCAAAGGGAGCCATAATTATTCTAGGATACAGGGGTCATGGGGCAGCTGGGTAGTGCAGTGGATATAGTGCCAGGCCTGAGTCAGGGAGACCTATCTTCCTGAGTTCAAATTTGGCCTCAGATACTTACCAGCTTTGTGATTCTGGGTGAGTCACTTAACCCTGTCTGCCTTAGTTTCCTCATCTGTAAAATGAGCTACAGAAGGAAATGTCAAACTACTGCAGTATCTTTTCCAAGAAAACTCCAAATGGGATCACAAAGGATTGAACACAACTGAAAACGACTGAACAACAGGGCCTTAAGAAGTATGACTTCCTTCAAATTCTCATGATTCAGCACTGCCTCACACTATTTTCCCATGTCTTCTAGATTCTAGCCAAACTGGACCCCTTGCTTATTGTCTTCCTCTACTACATTTCATGTACTTTCTCCTTGCTTTGATGAGTACCTTGGAGTGAGTGTGCCTTACCTACTGACACCCTTCCCATGCTTCCAGTGACAGGAATCTGAACATGGTGGTCCTCACCAGATTTCATTCAAATTGTGGGTCACAAACAAATCCTTATTAAGTGATATTGTGGCTATTCTATTTTCCAAAGCATGCTATCTTGCTAGTTTTGGAGTTCAAACTCCAGTTCCAATTGCTAGGCTCAAAGGCTGGTGGCCAAGTCAGAACAGACCATAAGTGGTACCAACAAGAAATTAGGGATCATGGATCTGGACACAGATGAGTAAGGCTCCTAGGGGAATTACCTATGAGAGAAGGTTAAGAAAACAACAAGTTCTGCAATGCCAGAGGATGTTAAGAAAATGGCCAAATAGGCTATATTCTTGGAACCTATTCTTCAGTTGTCTTCTTGGTGTATGAAGACAGACTGATCAATATTGCCTAGGAAAACTTAACATGGGGAAGATAATAATATGGAGAAACCAGAACAGAGAGGTCACTGACAGTGAGAAGGGAAAACAACAACAGTAATGCAATTATCTTTCATACACCAATGCAAAGAGAGTGATGATGCGAACTTCCTAAAAGCTTGGCTATGAGGTATGAAGGCTCCTGGTTACAACTTCCATGTGTCTCTGTGCCTGGAACAGATAAATCAGAGATGGTGGTGGTGGTAATGGAGGAGGCACTACTACCGAGGGTGGAGGGAAATAATGGGGAGCACATCTCATGGGCACTGTGGAATCTGATCTTGAGAACTCAGAAATGTTCTATTTAATGACACTTGTTAGAAAAATGAAGAGCGAAGTACAGAGAAAGAAGGAAAAGGAAAAGAACATGTATAATGTGTGCGTGGTGATGGGAGGGAGGGATGGACACAAAGGGCAGCTGAAGAATGGCCTGTGGTGCTGGTGCCACGCGTTTCAGGGGTTAGAAAGGTTGACTACATCTCTTAGTTTAATATGAGTGTAAAAACTTCATTTATTATTCCTAAGAGAATTTAAGTACTTCTCTGAAAGTCTTCTCCTTAGTTCTCTTTCCCATTTACTGCTTGCTCACCAAAGGCCACCTACGTGGAACGCATGCTAAACAGAAGCTATTTCAATATCTACTGCATGAAATCAAGGTCGGTTATCAGGTCTTCTTGCCAGAAATACTCCCCCAAAAGCCTGTCAATAGAGAAGGGGGCAGAAAGTAATTCACAAAGGAGGGTGCTATTACATTGTAAGGATTCATTCAGAGAGAGGGTGAAAACCAGGCACATTGTCAAAAATGGGATTCAGATTAGGAAAAAAAAAAAACAAAACCTCAACTTCATGGACCACAACAATTGCTCATCATTTTATTCTTTAAGGGGCCCTATTCCGGATAAGCTATAAAGAAGAATATTATTCTTCCAGTCTCCTATTTGAGGTTTTTTGGAAAAGTATCATGTTGATGAAACATACTATAGACACGGAATTAGGAGCCATCTAGGCTATAAAGCCCTTGAGGGTAAGGACCTTAAATTATCTAGGGCAGGCACTTAATATGTTTCAATAGCAGAACTGGGATTCTCTCTCTTTGGACAGCCTAAAACAA
Organism: Pseudochirops corinnae; assembly: GCA_028646515.1. Classification (NCBI taxonomy): domain Eukaryota; kingdom Metazoa; phylum Chordata; class Mammalia; order Diprotodontia; family Pseudocheiridae; genus Pseudochirops; species Pseudochirops corinnae. The sequence continues at coordinate 103,504,109 of CM053587.1, forward strand.
AATGGTGAGGAGGGAAGTGAACTCTCCTATAGCTTCTACATCAGTCTCCAGCAGCTAAGGCCATGATTGTTCCTGTCTTTTAGCTTTGCAAAGGCAAAAACAAAATTAGCATTTTATCCTGTCACTGTGTCACTGTGCAAATACTCTACTGTTTTCTAGGGTTGGGTTTAGAGACATAATGCCACAACTTGGTTGGTACGATGCATATTGGTTTGTCCAAATAAACCTGCAACTCTCTGTACATGGTTACAGATGTGCCTTTTTGTTTTATGTATTAAAAAAATTCTCCTCTCTTTTCTTCCTCCTTTCCCAACTCACATACAAACCAGCAGCTCTAAACTCTAACTGGGGTTTTGTTTTCCTCACCAACCAGCTGTGAATTACAAAAAGTTCTAACTAGTCAAGCTCCCTCTCCAAGCATATGTTGCCAATTTAAGTCAAACTGCAGCTGATTTTAATCAATCTTCCTTGAAGCAGGCAAACTTAAAGACTCTTCTCCTTCAGCTCGAAAAACTGAGGAGAACAGGAAAAGCAGGAGGGTATTTGCATAAGGAACACTTCACCATCCGCTTGGGTTGCCTGTAAACACACAGCTCCTGACAGTAATAAATGCTAATTGAGCGCTCTTCAGAAGTCCTTCCTCCTGCTTTACCTAACAGTAAGCAAGTAGCACACTGATTTGATCAACCTCTTTTGTCTTGGGTTTAGACTTGTGCAGTTTTTACAGAGCGAGCTGATGGGCTGGGGAGGGGAAAAGAGAAGCAATACAAAAGGAAGTTTCAGCCAATACAATGAGTCAAAACCAGCATGCCAATCATTAGGGATTCCATGGAAATTAGGGCTGGGTCTAACGTGGTCACAAAGTGGAAGAATGAGAACTTTAAGCATGAATACAGTGGAAATGACCCACTAGTGGAACTGTGTTTCTTTGGTTTTCTAGTATCTGAAATGCCAGGAACAATACTTAACCTTATTGTGTGGATTCAGATTCACCAGTGGTCAAAATTACCACGCCCTTAGTATAACTCCATATGGGGTATAGTATCAATGTTAATCCTATCCCTAGAAATCTTTCATAAAGGGATTCCACTGTAAGAAGTTCGAATGGATCAAGCTAAAGCATCTTTTTGGGGAACTAGTACATTTGGAATCTATCTGCAAGTCTGAGTTAAAACTAACTTGACAGATCAAGGTGAAGGCAAAAATAAGGAAGAAAGGGATGTTTTCTAATAGGAGTCATTGCAGGAGTTATGAGGATAACTGTTCATTAAATGAGGAAAGCAGGATCCATCTAGGAAATGAATTCTTATTCTCTCTGCCTCTACCTCAGGTCGAAAACCTCTCTACTACCTAATCAGTTGGACAGAATGGCTTGCTGTTTCAATTAAGAACTACTGTAGAGTGCCTATTTTGTTTAAAGGTAAAACATATATTTACTTGATGAGGCCATTAAAGGTTTTCAGTGTGTGTCTGTCTGTCTGTGTTGGGGGAGGGGGGAGAGACAGGGTTTGCAATATGGGTTCTCGGGGATCTCTTCATGACAAGGCAGTATTTAGGGGTCTCTTTGTGTGCAAGAGTTTATATGAACAGTAAAGCTGTAAGTAGTAAGTAATATCCAAGCTTTGGTCTTTATGCCAGAAGGAAAATCAATGCAGCATGCAACTTGATGTCAACAGTCAAGGTAAAAAGGATATGAAGGAGGGTGGTTTCAGAGAGCAGGGCTGGAGGGGGGAGAGAAGGAAGAAAAATGGAAGGTTTCTAGAAGGCAAAGAGAAGAGGAGGCATGATGTAGAAACGGCCCTGAGACATTTTTTTTAAAAAGGCTATGTTCTGAACAAGGAGAGGAAAGAATTTAGCTGTGTGGCAGGCATCTGGGAAGCAGCATCAATATCTCCATGTCTTCACGTGTTAATATCAGACTCAAGAAATATAAATCTCAGGAGTAATCCAAAAGGGGTGTTGAAATATTACAGGTTCACTAGCCAATCAGAAACCTTAACCTCCCACAACCTACACAGCCCTGCCCACTACCATCTTTCTTCTCTTCTGAAATGGACTGGTTTATTACTGGCAACAAACTGGGCCAGTTGGGAATTAACTAGGAGACTATAGGCTGTGCATGGAGAACAGAGGAGTGAACAGGGAGAGATAAAGGAAATGCACAACTTCAATATTTTGACTGCATAACACCCAACAAATAAGACCAGGCATATATCCAAACACGTCAACCACCAGAAGAGGCTTTAATTAACCATTAATTCAATTAAATTCAACAAATATTATACACATAAGGGTGGAGCTTCTCTGAGTATCCCACCTACTTGCAACAACAGTACTTTCATCTCTAAATAAAAGGCTGTTAAGCCAAGGACTCTAGGCTGATTAGATTTCAAGGCAGCTCAACCTTAGAAATGAAAAGCATTCTACCCAAAGGAAGACTGTGGTGAGGGGATTCAAAATCAAGCCAATCAAGGAGTAGTTCAGGAATATAAGGGTGTTGACTGGGTAGGAGAAAAGATTTAGGGGAAACAAGATGGCTTGTTTCAAAAACAAATATTTGAAGCTATTCTATACAAAGAAGGATTAGGCATATTTTCTTAGCCTGAGGCAGAACTAGAACTGATGGATGAAAGTCTCTAAGAGGAAGGCTACAGTTCTAAATAAAGAACAACTTCCTAACAATCAGAACTACTCAAAAATGGAGTGGGATGCTTAGAAAGGTAACTAATGGGGCAGCTAGGTGGCGCAGTGAATAGAGAACCAGCCCTGGAGTCAGGAGGACCTGAATTCAAATGTGACCTTAAGACACTTAACACTTAGTAGCCCTGTGACATTGGGCAAGTCACTTAACCCAAATTGCCTCACCTTTCCCCCCTCCAAAAAAAGAAAAAAAAGGTAACTAGTTTTCTAGATCTATAAATCTTGAAACAAAGGCTGGATAATTTATTGTTGATGATGTTAAAGAGTAAGGAACTATTTCAGACACTGGTTGGCTTCCAAGAGAGATTATATTGTTTTCTCTACGTTGTTGCTCTATTAACCTCATTTTTATTTAATGAAATTTTGAAATGTTTTTCTTTTCTTGTTAATATCTACCCTCATATAACAATTTTTGGCTTCATATAGTACTATTCTTCAAACTCCTGCCCTCCCCCTTTAGAATTATAAAGTTAAGACCTAGATTCTTAGAAATGGAAGATACCTCAAAACTCTTAATAGGCAGTCAATTTGTTATCTTCTTTTACAAGTGAAGCAATTGAGATACACAGAAATTTAGCCCAAGACCAACAGAATACAATGGAACAAACATTTATAAAATGGCTGCTAGGTGCAAGTTACATAATTTGTAAGTATGCTTGAGTGTATGGTAGAGGGGCAGAATCCAAGGCTCCAGCTTTTTAAAGGGGCTGCACTTAAAAGGACTTTTATTTGGGATCCTGACATCAAAGCCTTTGCCCCCAGACTTCAGGCCCCTAAGAACATGTTCCTTATCAAATTATCCATTCTGTGTTAGTCCCAGGATATAACAGACTAAAGACAATGTTAATACCTAGATAACATATTCCTTATCAAATTCTGTTATTTCCAGGATCTAAGAGGCTAAAGACAATGATAGTAAAACTTGAGTTCTTTTATCTTTCTGTATCATTTTGCTCTATAAAAACCTTGCTCAAAGAACCATTAAATGGAATTCTTTCCTGGTTAATTCTTTGCCATGTCTTTGCTCACACTTGGGGCTGGTACCCAAGTGGCCCATGACACCAGTGGATAATAGTCCTGCATGGAGACCATTGGCAGCATTTGTAGCCATTCATGACTGAGAGGCTATTAACTGTGAGATAATTAAAAGATCTTCTAGCTGAAAGAACTTAGGACTTAGACACTGAGTAGAAACTGAGTATAAATACAAAAGGTGTGACCTTGTCTACCTCTCAGTTCTTGTCCTTCCTGGAAGCAAGCAAGACAGGACTTCACTGAGTTAGAGGGTGGGGAGGAAAAGCTGGATGTATTTCCCAATCTGGGCATCATGAACACATGATTCCTTTGTTTCTTTTGAATTCATTCTTTCATGATTTTAGGTGAATGAGTATTCCAAGAAGGGAGTGCCTAGGCATGAACTTGGAAAGTCCAGAGGCCCCATCAGAGGTCCCACAGCAACAGCAGTCAGTAGTAGAGTCCACCAGAGGCAGTAGCAGTGGCCATCGGAGCAGTAGTGACCGAGGACAGAGGAAGTGCCTGCAGATAGATGTGGAAAGATAGTCACCCAAGGATGGCAGTGGCTTCAGAGAGCGTGACTTTTTTTTAAAAATTCTGAATTAAGGAAATAAAACAAGCATTTCCATAACAAAGTAGAATTTTTTAAAAAAGGATTGCACATGAAATGGCAAATCTATTATGTACAAATGATTTTTCCATTTCAATATATGATAAAGTTATCATGTAACTTTCCTTTTTTCTCTTCACTTCTCTTTCCCACAACCCCACCCTAGAGATGGCTACCATTAGAGACAAATATATACACACACACACACACATATGAGAAATGATACTATATAAACACTTCTATTCATCAGTACTTTCTCTGGATGAAGATAGCATCTTTCTTCATAGGTTCTTTGTAGTTAACTTGGGTATTTATAATAGTCAAAAGGACTTAGTCATTCACAGATGTCCTTAAAACAATATTGCTGTTACTGTGTACAACGTTCTCTTTGTTCTGCTCATTTAGCTCTTCATTATTTCATGCAAGTCTTTCCATGTTTTTCTAAAATCACTGAGCTCATCATTTCTTATAGCACAGTAGTATTCCATTAGGATCACATATCACAACTTGTTTAGCCATTCCCCAATTGACAAGCATCCCCTCATTGCCCAGTTCTTTGCCACCACAAACAGAGCTACTACAAATATTTTAGAACATAGAGGTTCTTTTTTCTTTTTTCCCTAATCATCTTGAGAAACAGACTTAATAGTGGCATTGCTGTGTCAAAGGGTATAGGCAGGTTAGTAACTTTGGGGGCATAATTCCAGATTGTTCTCCAAAATGGTTGAGTCAGTTCACAGTTCTACCAACAATGAATTACTGTTCCAATTTTTCCACATCTCCAATATTTATCACTTTCCCCGCTATCATGTAGGCCAATCTGATAGGTATAAAATGATATCTCAAAGTTGTTTTAATTTGCATTTCTCTAATCAATAATAATTTTGAGCATTTTTCATATGAATATAAATTGTTTTAATTTCTTTACCAAAACACTTACTGTTCATAACCTTTGACCATTTATCAATTAAGTAATGACTTGTATTCTTATAGAACTGACATAGTTCTTTATATATTTGAGATATGAGACCTTTATCTGAGAAATTGTGTATGAAACTTCCCTCCCTCCACATTTTCTACTTTTCTTATGATGTTGGCAACATTGGTTTTATTTGTACAGAACCTTTTTAATTTAATGTAATTGAAATTAGCTATTTTACACCTCAAAATGTTCTCTATGTCATTTATTCATAAATTGTTTGCCTATCCTTAAGTCTGATAAGTAATATGTTCCATGTTCTTCAGATGTCTTGTAATATCTCCTTTTCTATCTAGGTCATATATCCATTTTGACCTTATCTTGATAAAGGGTATAAGATATTTGTCAGTGTCCAATTTCTGCTTTCCCAACAATTTTTACTAAATAATGAATTCTTACACCCAAAACTTAAGTCTTTACATTTATCAAACACCAGATTACTATTACTTTGTTGCTGTAAATTATATATCTACTCTGTTTCATTCATCTACCTTTCCATTTCTTGGCCAGTTCCAGATGAGTTTTATAATTACTGCCTTATAATACAGTTTCAGATCTGATAGTCCTAAAAAACAGCAAAAAAGCCACTCAAAACAAAAAACTCTTTCCTTTACATTTTTCATTAGTTTTTATTTTTCTAAACAGTAAAATAATTTTTCTGTCAATTTAATTAGGGTGGCATTGAATATATACATACATATATATATATATATATATATATATATATATATACACATATGTAAATTTAGGTAAAATTGTCACTTTTATTATATTGGACCTGCCTACCCACGAACAATTAATATTCTTCAATTATTTAAATCTGATTTTATTTGTATAAAATGTTGGTTTGTTTGTTTTTTAAAATAATTTTTTTTATATAATTCCTGGGTTTGTTTTGGCAGATACACTCCCAGACAATTTATACTGTCTATAATAATTTTAAATGGGGTATCTCTTATTATTTCTTCTTGCAGGGTTTTGTTGGTGATATATAGGAAGGCTGATGATTTCTGTGAGTTTACTTTATATCCTGCTACTTTGCTAAAATTAGTAATTATTTCGATTAATTTCTTAGTTGAATCTTCAGGATTTTCCAAGTATATCATATTGTTTGCAAAAAGAGACAGACAGTTTTATTACCTCATTATCCATTCTGATTCTTTCTATTTCTTTTTATTCTTTTATTGCTATTGTTAGGATTTCCAATACAATACTGAATAATATTGGTGACAGGGGGAATCCTTGTTTCACTCCTGATCTTACTTGGAAGGGTTCTAGTTTATCCCTGTTACAAATAATACTTGATAATGGTTTTAGGTAAATACGTTTATCAATTTAAGGAAAAATCTATTTATCTATATACTTTCAAGTGTTTTTTTAAAGAAATGAATGTTGTACTTTGTTGAAAGATTTTTCTCCATCTATTGGTACAAATCATATAATTTTTGTTACCTTTATTATTGATACAATCAATTATATTAAGTTTTCCTTACATTAAATCATCCCTGCAATCCTGATATAAATTTTACTTGGTCACAATATACAATCTTTGTACTATATTGTTGTAATCTACTGGCTAGAATTTTATTTAGGATTTTTACATTCATATTTATTAATGTAATTGGTACATAATTTTCTTTTCCTGTTTTTACTCCTCCTGATTTAGGTAGTAATATATTTGTTTCATGAAAGGAGGTTGGGAGGACCCCTTCTTTGTCAATTATTACAAATAATTTATTTAATATTTGAATTGGTTCATCTTGAAATATTTGATAGAATTCACTTGTAAATCCATCTACTCTTGGTGCTTTTATCTTAGGAAGCTCATTTTATAGCCTGTTCAAATTCTTTTTCTGAAATAGGTCTATTTAGATCAGTGGTTCTCAACCTGTGGGTCACAACCCCTTTGGGGCCTGAATGACCCTTTCACAGGGGTCACAGGGGTTGCCTAAGACCATCAGAAAACACATATTTCCGATGGTCTTAGGAACTGAGACACCACTCCTCTATCTGTCTCCAGGCAGGTCTGCCTACATGCAGATACGCCCACATAGGAGTATGAAAGGGTTGGGGCCTTAGGAAGGTTGAGAACCACTGATTTAGATATTCTATTTCCTCTTCTGCTAATCTAGGTCATTTACATTTTTTGTAAAGTAATTACACCTAAGTTGCTATATTTATTAGTTTATAACTGGGCAAAAACAACTCCTTGAAATTGCTTTGATTTTATTTTCATTAGTGGCATATTCACCTTTTTCATTTTTAATACTAATGATTTGGTTTTCTTCTCTTTTTTAAAAATCATGTTAACCATTTTATTATTTCTTTCCATAAAATCAACTCCTACCTGTATTTTATTAATTCACTGGTTTTCTTACACTCAATTTTATTAATCTCACCTTTAATTTTTATGATTTCCAATTTATTAATGCTTAATTGGGTTTTTTTAGTTTGTTCTTTTCTAGTTTTTTTTCATTGCATACCCAGTTCACTGGCATGCTATTTCTCTATTTTTCTTGATGTAAGTATTTAGAGATAAAAATTTTTATCTGATTACTGCTTTTGCTGTATTCTGTAAGTTTTGATTTGCTGTGTCATTATTGTCATTCACTTTAATGAAATTACTGTTTCTATGATTTGTTTTTAATCCATTCATTCTTTAAGATTACATTGTTTAGTCTCCAATTCATTTTTATTCTATGTTTCTGTGGTCCCTTATTAAACATAATTTTTACTGCATTTTGTTCTGAAAAGGATGCATTTAATACTTTTGCTTTTCTGACTTTAACTATAAAATATTTATGCCCTATAATATATGGTCAATCTTTGTAAAGGTACCATGAACCTCTGAGAAAAAAGGTCTGTTATTTTCTATTCCCATTCAATTCTCTCCAGATATCTCTCTTATTGAGCTTATCTAAAATTCTATTAACTTTCTTGAATTCTTTCTTATTTATATTTTGGTTAGATTTATCTAGTTCCGAGAAGGTAAGATTAAAGTTCCCCATTATTGTAGTACTACTACTTTCCACCTGTAATTTGTTTAACTTTTCTTTTAAAAATTTAAATGCTATAGTATTTGGTTCATATGGGTTTAGTACTGATATTTCTTCATGGTCTATGGTTGTTTTTATCATAATCTAGTTTCTTTGTTTATTCTTTTGATTAAATCTATTTTAGCTTTTACTTTGAGATCATAACTACTACCTCTAATTTTTTTTCACATCAACTGAAGCATAATAAATTTTACTCTAGCCCTTTATTTTAACTCTGTGTGTATAGCTCATTTTAAAATGTGTTTCTTGTAAACAATATATTGTTAGATTCTGATTTTTAACCCATTCTGCTACCCATTTTTGTTTTATGGGTGAGTTCAGCCCATTCACATTCAAAGTTATAATTACTATTTTGTATTTCCCTCAGTCTTATTTTTCCTCACTATTATCCTCAACTTCTCTTTTTACCCTATTCCTCCTCTAGTTTACTTCTAACCATTAGCTCCCTAATCCTTTTCCTCTCCCCTTACCCTCCAAATTCCTTATTCTTCCCAGTCCATCAAAGGTTGCTCCTTCCCTTATCCTCTCCCCTCACCGTATTATTTCTTTATGAATTTAGAAGACTTTTACACCTTTCTAGACTTATATTTTCCCTCTTTAACAGATGTGATGAGAGTAAGGTTCCAGTACTACCCACCCTCCACTCCCAGTTACTTCCTGTGTTAGTTCTTTATTTGATGCCTCTACCCAATTTTGCTTTTTAGAATCACCCCGTCATACTTAGCTCAGCCCCAGGCTTTCTTTCAAACTACACAAGGAATAATAACAACCTTAAAAATACTAATAACATTTTTACACATAAGAAATAAACAGTTTGACCTAATTGAATCCGTCATAATTGTTCTTTAATGTTTACCTTATATTTCTCCTAGATCTTATATGTTGAATTTTCCAATGGGTTCTGGTCTTTTTGTCACAAATACCTGAAAGTCTTTCAGTTCGTTAAATGTTCGTTTTTTTCATTCACAATTATACTCAACTTTGCTGGGTAAGTTATTTTTGGTCACAACACTACATCTTTTGCTCTTAACTGTAACAAGGTTCTTTTTTTTTTTTTGTAAACTTTCAAGTAGCCCAACAATTCTTATATTGTCTCTCCTTGATCTGTTCACCAAATCAAATGTTTTTCTGAGGAGGTCACATTTTCTTCTATTTTTTTTTTCATTCTTTTGATTTTGTTTGACTTAGTTCTTGATGTAATGTCATTAGCTTCCCCTGGCCCAATACTTATTTGCAAGGAGTTATTTTCTTTCTTAAAGTTCCAGGATCTCTTTTTTCAATTCATTGAGTCTTTTCGCAATTTTCTTGGGTTGCTCTTATTTTTTTCCCCAATTTTTCCTTGATCTCTCTTATTTGATTTTAAAGTTGTTCCAAGAATTCTTTTTGGCCTTTTGATCATTTCATGTTTCTCTTTGGGGTAGGAGTGGCTTTTCTTTTTTACTTCAATATCTTCCTCTGAATATGAACTCAGATCTTCTCTATCCCCATTGTAGGTGTCTTTTTTTGGCTCCTTTCTCCTTTGCTTACACATTTTTATTTGAGGTTTATTTTATTTTTTAGCAACTTATTATTGTAATCAGGTTGTCTCAGAACCTTCTTACTGTTATTTTCTGAGCTCTGTTCAGGGGTCCAACCTCACGGACTCCTCTTCATCCCTTCCCCATGGCTAGGACCCCTAGTCACACTGTCCCACAGAGGCAATCAATCTTGTTTAATGTGGTCTCTCCCACACCTGTAAACTTTAGTTCTCCCCTCTGCCCTGGAACCAAAACTGGAGATTCCACTTTCCTTCAAGTGCCCACAACCAGCAGGGTCCCTACACCTCTGCTACCACATTCACTGGGTGTGTACTAGCTCCTTCCTGCCTACAGCTGAAGCTTGGGACCTTGTATGGTCAGTACTACTGGAACTGGTGTCCTGAGACAGTGGAGCATACTTCAGTCTTCCCCTATTAAGCTATCTCACTCCCCACCTCCTCTACTGCCTATGCATGAGGTGAAAGTTCTGAGGCTGGGCAGCTTCCCAACCCAGTTGCCCCCAGGACTTACTGTTTGCTGATTCTGAGGAGTCAGCCTGGAGGTGCTGGCATTTTAATCAGGCCAAAACTCTGCCCCTGAAGGCAGAATCTTTCCTGAGGTCCTCTTAAATTGTTTGAACAGAACAAATGCTTTACTCCAACTTTTTACTTTATTTTTTTACTGCTCTATTCACTTTGAGGCTATGTTCTGTCTTATTTGTGGAGGAAATTTGGGGAGCCTGGGATTTTATGACCTACTCCACCTCTTCCCAGAATCTTTCCCCCAAGAGCATGACTCTTAAAGAGAGAACAGACAGCTATGGATTCTAAAAGCAGTGACATTTGGAGCCCAAATCAAAGCAAAATCTAAGGGAAACTTTATGAAGACTCCATAATGGGGGAATAAAGGACTTTTCTAGGCCACAGACTGGGAGGTTCTCTACAAGTGTGTCTACCTGATGTTGTACTTTAAGTTACTTTCTCCAAGGTGTGCGTGGAAGGCAAGAGCGTACCCTAAATTTTAAGAGAGGTTTTCTGTGGCAACATCCTTCATTCATCAGTAGCCTACCCACAGAGCCATTATACATATCAAAGTCATTTTTTAAGAAAAAGAAAAAAGAGGAAGAGGAGAAAAAAATAATCAGCAAAACTGATCAACACATTGAAAAAACATGAAAATGTTCCAAACTTGTAGACCTCCCACCTCTGCAAAGGAAAGGAAAGAGATGCTTTCTTATATCCCTTCTGGGGGCCAGATGCATTGACTTCTTTGATGTGTTTCACTTTATAACTTAAGTACTGGCAAACTATTCTGAAATTTTAGAAATATCATGTTGTATCTAGTTATTATAAGTTAGGAAGAAATAAAGATAAAGATAATTCACTGCTCACTTGAAGAATTTAATGCATTTGAACCTCACTGACTATTTTTGAAAATGAATAATAATGCCAAGTCTTTGACAAGCAGTACTGCATATTACAGAGAGGGCTAGGCTTGGAATCAAGAGGACATATGCCAAGAACCTCTCTCTAACATATAATACCTGTGTTAGCATCTCTATGTTGGGGATGAGCTGCTGATCTGCATTGGTAGATGGAGTTTCCACACTGGTAGTTCCTCACCAGCCATCCAGTGAAATTACATCCTAGCAAAAGAGGGCAAAAGTACTTGCAAACTGTACTTTTTCATTTTTTATATTTTTACAAGGGAGATTTTTATTTTGTGGGGGAGGAGTGTGTAGGGAAATTAAGTTTGTTAATGATAGTAATGCAAAAAAAAAAAGAAAGAAAAAAAGAGCATCAATGAAACATTTAAAAATGCACAGAAGAGAGCAGAAGGAAATTCCAAAAGAAGCAGAGAAGCGGGACTATATTCATATTGTCATGTGCAATTTAATATATACGGTAAAATAGAGATTCATGTTTGAATCTTGCCCTATCTTCCCCCCTCCAAAAAGCAAAAAAACCCTTTTTTTCCCCAAGTTGAGACTTCTATTTAATTAAACTCCCTCAACGAAAGTAGATCAACAAGTCATCTACAATTTCTATTCTTAGGGGGTGAGGGAAACAAGGTCAGTGTATACAGAGGTAGGACTCAAACCCAGGTCTTTCTGACTACTTTACCATGTTTTCTCTCTGATAAACATTAACATTAAATTAAAACTGTTAATAAAAGAAGTTTATTTTTATGTAGCACTATAAAGTGCTTTCATAACCATAACTTCATTTGATCTCCAAAACAAGCCCAAAATGCAGGTACCAACATTTATTTATAGATAATGATGATCATGATGATGATGATGATGATGATGAACATTTATATAGTACTTGGTTAACCACAAAACAGATAATATATCTTATTTTACTGACCCAGGTAACCTTTTAGGGGAGAAAATCCAAGTATTATTTTACCAATTTTACAGATAAAGAAATTGAAGTTTTTATAGATTAAATGATGTGTCAAAGGTCTCAAAAGGCAGTCAGTGGTACCATAAGGTTCTGAATATGATTTTACCTCTAGTGAAGCCTACTTCACAGTCCTGTGCTATTTCTCTAATACATGATCTTTATACCTGTGCTAGTTTAAACTTTTTTATATAAATACAGTTTAATGCATGCAGTGGATACCTGACTACAACTCAACAAACATTCACTAAGTACCTACTATGGTTAGGGCATTGAAAATACAAAGACAAAAACAAAATGGTCTCTTCCCTCAAATAGCTCATAGTCTGCTGAGGATAGGAGTGAGGATTGGGGTGTACAGCACAAACACAGAGAAGTACAATACATGGTAGGGTTTGATGAAGGCAAAGGAGGTATCCAGATCAAGTACTCCGGGATTATTTGGGAAGGAAAATGTACTTATCTAGGGATGTGTCTTCAATAAATTGTCCATTTGAGGATATGTGGATACCCTAGCTTCCCATATTAGAGTATTGGCATCATGAGGCAATAATGTCTATATTTTGTGTGCTCTGAATAAGGCCCAGGTCACTGAATCACAGGACTGAGAGGTGGTAAGGAATCTAGGCCAACTCCTTCATAAGACAAATGAGAAAACTAAGACCTAAAAAGGGGAGGTGACTTGCTCAAGGCCATATAAATAATAAGCACCAGAGGAAGTATTTGAACCCAGATCCTCTGATTTCAAATTCAGTTTCCTGGCCATTATATTACACTAAATCCCCAAGTCCAGGATGCTTCATACTGTGCGTGTTCCAAGGCTGATAACTCCCATCAAGTTCTCTGTCCTTGTCACTAGCAACATTAGTGCACTTTGATAATTACTCAAACTATGATTTTTCTGGTCACATCTTTAGCTTCAATTAAATACCAATTTGGAAACACGCCATAAGCTATATTAAGTAGGGATCTCTCCAAATGAAGTAAATATGGCAACATCTAGAAGTCAGATACTATATTAAGGTTTTAATAGTTTATAGTTGAACATAGGAACTCATTCTCCTCTTATGCAGGAATGCTAAATTCTGAAGTTTGAATATTGTTGCTCATATCGATTTAGTTTATAAGGGAAGATTCAGTATTTTACAGCATTGGTACTATTAAGTCCCTAACAAAGGAATTTCCAACACCAAAGAAATAATAACTTCTCCTCCATAGAAATTACAAGATGAATACTAAAACAAGAAGAAAAGATTCTTTAGAGAATCTTGGCATAAAAAATCTCAGGAACAAGACGTGTCTTCCATCTTGTATTTATAGATGGGAAATAGATTTATTAGGACCTATAAACATAGAAGGTCTTATGTGGGTATGTGGGTGTGGTCTTCCCTATAGCATCCCTCTAGGAAAGACTCAGAAGCTATCATGCAATTACTTCAGTAGGGATTTGGCTGTGGTCCCCGAGATGTGTATTACACAGTTACCATTTGGAAATGGCATGTACTAGAGGCCAGCAAATCTCCTCACCAAGCCCCAAACTTCTGATGACTGCAGCCCAATTAAAGGCTAGCTGGATGACAGGCCCCTGTGCTAAACATGGCACAGCAGACACATTCAGCAGCTCTCGGCCTCCTGCTTTATCAAAGTTGTCACTTTTCCCATCTCTAAGAATTGGTAATAAAAAAGAGATTTGATTTGCCTCTAATAGGTGTCAAGATAAAAATCAATGGCCTGTCTGAAAGCAGCATAATTTCAAACCTGCAGGTTTTCTGCCATGAAGTAATTCACAAAAAAGGGAAAATGAAAAAGAAAGAAAAATGAAAACAATGCAAATAGCTCATGAGCCCGAGTTCTCCATTTTGAACAGTGCCAACAGAAGGAGTGTTTGATTAAAAACAAACCAAAGACCACACAGAAAACATCACTTAATTAATTTCTACCCAGAGTTTTCAGTTGTAAAAGGAGCTTCCAGGCATACAGTGTCACTAGCCATAGAGCATCCTCTTTGGCTACTAGCAGGAGGGAGATTAGAAAGAAAAACCCATTAAATGAAGGGAGAGAAAATTGTTATATCCACAATCCAAGTCTGTTTTAGAGATGGAGGAACATTTTCCCGCCTAGCTGTCACTCAGAGGAAGTACTGACAAAATACCCCTCATACATAATTTAAACCATTGGTCACATGACACACCAAACTATAACATGAGTTCAGAGGACAAGAGGTATTTGAAGAAAAATTTCAGTGGGATGTTTCCCAGAATGGAAAATAAGCCTAGCTGTAGCCTATGAAATAGGTCTCAGGACCATGGATGTTTAAACACTGGAAGAAACAGAACAGAGTATGGAAGGGTGCTAACACAGCAAGGTCAAATTTCAAGCCTGATTAGGACTGTGAAACCTCTCACCTGGAGAGTCAATTTCTCAAGCTGCATCTCAAGATTTTTCTTCTCCTCTTCTAACTGATTTCGTTCCATCACCAGCTCCTCAACCTTTAATCTGTGGGTGAAGCAATAGTAGACATAAGATTAGACAAGTAAAGTACTGGGAAAGTTCAAATGAATAAATTAAAAAGCATTAATTAAACACTTTCTATGTGCTAAATACTAAGCTCAGCACTAGGATTACTCATTGAAAAAGTAAAACAATTCCTGTTCTCTGGAAGTTTATCACACACACATACACATACACACACTATCTCCCTTTCTAAATTACAATCACAGTACAACATCTCAATCTTTCCAAAGGAGGACAAAAGGGCTGACTCTGTCATTTAAAGACAAAAAATTATTAAGTGAATAATTAACAACTGTCATTCTGCAAGAGAATTGGATTTATAATATTTTATGTATAAAAGATTAGGAGTGAGGGATGGCATCGGAAAGAGGGCTGGGGGTGTCTTAGGTGACTAGAATCATAAAATGAATTGTATAATAGTGAGAAGAATCTTAGAAATACAGTGTCAAGATTAGATGAACTAATACTCCCGTGAAATTACATTTTTTAAAAAAACTATGCTATGGGAAGAAAATGTCTGGTATAGTCAGGAGACAGAAACCAAATAGCAAAGGACTGAGAAACCATCTTTACAAAGATCTGCTGATACTTAAAATGTATAGATTAAAGAAAGACATTAAAACAGTTTTCAATCACATGCAAGTTTATCATGGAAAAGCAGGTAGATTTGCTTGGCAGTCCTCTAAATGTCAATTAGAATGAGTAGGTTTAAGTATAGCTTTTGCTTTCCCATCACATTTATTTCCAAATATACTACATCCGAACACAAACCCAGCAACCCATTCCTTGTAACAAAGATAAAAAAAAAAAAAAACGATTAAAAAACAGCTCAACAAAACTAGCCAACACATCAACTGTGTCCAACATTATATACAATATTGCACACTAATTAATTTCTCAATTTTGTAATGGAGGGAGAGAATTTCATTTTCTCAAGTCTTCTTAGGAGCTAAGCATGGTTATTTAAAATCATTAAAAAATTCAATTATTTTTGTTTTCCATTTATATTGTTGTAGATACTGTGTACACTATGGTCCTGGATATGCTTTAGTTCACTTCATCTTCATTCATATCAGCCTTCTTAAAGTACTCCAAATTCCTATACACTTGATACTGATTAGGATACTGTAATATTTCATTACATTTTTGTATCACAATTTGTTTAGCTATCCCCCAAACAATTAGGCTCTACTTTTTTCCCTAATTCTTTGATACTACCAAATAAATTGTTCCAGTGAATATTTTGGTATGTATGGGACCTATCATTCTGTCGTTGACTCCCTTGGGTTATATGTCTGCAGAATCTCTCAGAGAGTATCTAAATATTTTAGTTACTTTATTACCATAATTCTAATCTGTTTTCTAGACTGGTTGGTTCAATTTACAATCTCACAACAATGTATTAGTGTGCCTATCTTTCCACAAACCCTTAAACACAAACCCTTTGTCATCTTTTCCAGTTTGCTGAGTATAAAGTGCAACCTTAGAGTTGTTTTGATTTGCATTTTTCTTACTAGTGTTAACACTTTTTGATATTGTGCTTAATATTAATTCTTTGAAAGGTATTCTGTTCAAATCCTTTGACCATATGTAATGGTAATTAATTTAAATCTGAAGACCCCTTTTTTTTGTTATGTCAAGTAAGCAGGCACTTAGCCCTTAGTAACTAATCAAACCTTTGTAGCTAAGAGGCAGAGGGTGTGAACTCTGTTTCCTGTTGCTGACATGACAGGAAGGGTTTGGCTGAAACAGGAAGCAAATGGTTTGTGTGTATATAAAAAGAGCCCTTGAGAGAGACAGTCAGAATTAGAATTTTTTTCTCCTGGTGGGCTCCTAGTAGAGGAGAGAGAAAGTTTATCTCACTTAGCATGTGGAAGCTGACTGAGAACTGAGAGAGGATATCCTTGAGACCAGAATCTGGTGAAGGCTGAAGCTGCTACAAAGAAGGCTTCGTGGAAGGCTGAGATTTCTTCTAGGTACTAGGGCCAGCCAAACTGCTGGAGGACTGAAGAAATATGACCAAGATAAGAGTTTGTTTGTGGCTTGGTTGATCCTTGAGTTCCCAGGAACAGAAGTTGTGAAAATTTTGAGATGTTCTGGATCCTGTGAACTTCAGTGTAACAGGAACTGTCTGGAGAACTGGACAAGGACCTGGGAGCTGTCTGCCTCTGAATCCAGGTGACTGTTTGGTGGATTTAGGTAGGAGCTGGGACTATAAAAGGGGAGCCAGGGAATCTGAGAGACCACCCTGAGTCAAGATGAAAAAAAGGCCTCTCCTTGTACATTGAAAGCAGTGATGAAATTGAAGTTTACTAGAGACCAGGGGTGGGGAGTCTGTGTAATTTTCTAATGATTATATTTCGTGATTAATGATACATAGTGACTCATTGCTAGATAAGTGACTATTAAGTTAACCTATGATTGCCCCATGAGTGGGAGTCTGACTATTGTATTTTGAGATGATTGAATGACTGAGTAAGGAGGCAAACCTCCTTAGGGGTACCAGATGATTGTTCTTTTGTTCTCTGTTCTAAATACTGTGACCACTTTGGTGAAAACTATGTGGCCATTTTAATGTTAAACTGTTGTGAACACTATATTGTGATTTTCTGTGATAAGATATAATGTTATGTATACTGTATCTTGATGTGTGATGAATGTTTGCCTTGATTTGTTATGGAATAGAAAGTTCACTATATTTTGTAATCAAATCCTTAAAAGCTATTCACAGTAGCATTCTTTTGGGAAGCCCCTTGTGTATGCCGTTACACCATATTCACTGAAGAATGCCTTTTGGTGTTAGATATTTGTGTTAGGTATCTTGGACAGTTATTTATATGTCTGTTATCAGTGATATTTGATGCAAAAGATTCCCCTCTCCATGAATGTTCCTAGCAATGTTTATAGAAAGGTTTTCAAATTCATGTAATTAAAATTATCTATTTTATGAAGCAGCTAGGTGAAATACTCAAATAGAGCACAAGGAATAATGTAATCACGTTTCCTGGAGTCAAAAAGACCCAAGTTCAAACTGGACTTCAGACACATAACAACTAGCTGTATGACCCCAGGAAAGTCTCAAACTCTGCCTCAGTTTCCTCTAGTGAAAAATGGAAATAAATGATAACATCTACCTCCCAGGGTTTTTATAAAGATATGAGATAATTTTTGTGAAGCACTTTACAAACTTTAAAACACAATATAAATATCATTATTATTATGATTATTACTCTTGTTGTTGCCAGTATTTTATAATCACATCTATGTCTGAGTTGATTAAGAAATGAATTTAAGAAATTAAGATCCCCTAGGCATGATTGTAAAAAGTTAACTGATCTCATTTTCATCTAATTTTTTTAAATAATATGACTTTTTATGTTTAGGTTACATATCTAATTTAAGCTTATTTTGGTATTCAATGTAAACTAGTATCCTAAATCTAACTGCCAAAGTGATTTCCAGGGGGGCAGAGCCAAAATGGCGGCGTAGCAGCAGCAACATATCGCAGCTCTCACATAGCCACCCCAAAATACCCATAAAATAGAACTCTAAACCAATCCTAGAACTCCAAAACGTACACAAAGATACTTCCCACTAAAGTCAGCTCAGCTATGAGGAAACATATCAGCACTGCGAACCAAAACCAGCCTGACCTGAAGCCACGGTTGTGCCCCGGGGGCGGCTGGACGGGAGGAGCAGAGGAATCTCTATGGTGAGCGGATTAGCAGCAGCTGCGAGCAGCTCAGTGGGACTTGTGAATCTGGGAGGGGAGCAGTCCAGCCGAAAGGCCTCCAGAGTGGAAAAGCGAAAGGCAGAGGTTTTGCACCCGCCTCCGCGTTGCAGCTTCCTGCCCATGGCCTGCAGACAGCAGGGGGACTAAGTGATTGTTCTGAGGCCAGTGCTCTCGCGTTGAGTGGCCTGGATCTCGATCGCCATCTTGGGCCTC
>CM053587.1:103523349-103549399 GCA_028646515.1 Pseudochirops corinnae
TCTATTTTCCAGGTCATTGGTTTTTCCAATGAGATATTTCACATTGCCTTCTATTTTTTCATTTGTTTGAATCTGTTTAATAGTATCTTGATTTCTCATAAAGTCATTTGCTTCCATTTGCTCCACTTGAATTCTGAAGGAATTATTCTTTTCATTGAGCTTTTGAGATTCTTTTTCTATCTGACAAATTTGGCTTTTTTAAGGCATTCTTCTCCTTTTTGGCTTTTTGGGCCTCCTTTGCCATTTGAGTTAGTCTATTTTTTAAGGTGTTGTTTTCTTCAGTCAGGTTGTTGACTCTCTTTTCATTATTTTCTTGCATCATTCTCATTTCTCTTTCCATTTTTTCTTCCACTTCTCTTATTTGGTTTTCAAAATCCTTCTCGAACTCCTCCATGGCCTGTAACCATTTTATATTTTTCTTGGAAGCTTTTGGTTCAGGAGTTCTGACTGTGTTGTCTTCCTCCTGTTCCACACTTTGATCCTCTTTGTCCCCAAAATAGGAATCTAAAGTTGGATTGCTGTGCTTGCTTTGCTTCCTTTGCCTGCTCATGTTGCCAGTCAGTTACTTGACTTTTGGGCTCAGTAGAACTCTGCTTCCAGAGGGGGAGCTTTGTCCCAAATCCCTGGGGTTTCTGCAGCTGCTGGAGCTATTAGGAGGCTGCCGTCTTTGCAGCCCCCACCAGCTTTGGCTCACTGGTCATGCACCTCAGGACCACCACCCAAGACCACAACTCCAATCCAGGTAGGTCACAGCAAGAGCACTTAGCCTCTGAATGGTCGCTTGGCCCTCCTGCGATCTGCAGGCCAGGGGCTTTGAAGTAGCCATATGGAGGCAGCTGCAAGGCTGCTGCTTCAGACTGCTTCTAGCTCTTGAGACAGATGACCGGGCCCTCTCCCCCAAATTTAGCTGAGTTTCACTGACCTTTCACTTTGTCCTTGTTTCTTATGGGTTTGTAATTCTGGAAACCGCCACAGCTGATGGTGATCTGCTCTCCTGAAAGCTTTGGCTACGGCTTTTCCTGGCTGGCCTGGGGCTAAAGCTGTGGGTTCATGTAGGCCTAGGAGCCGAGACTCATCATGCTGCAATGAACCCTTCCTGTCCACCTGCCAGGCTGCCTTCATCAGGAGCTTTGTTTCTCTGTGATGTTGTGGGTTCTGGAGCTCTAAAATTTGTTTGGAATCATATTTTATAGGTATTTGAGGTGTTTATGGGGGGATCTCATGGAGTTCTCCTGCTTCTGTGCTGCCGTCTTGACTCTGCCCTCTTCATCAACAGGAGTTTACCACTAAGGGCAAAAGAGATATGGGATAGGAATTTGTGGTGCTAGATGAATCAAATGAAGGTTTGTTATTTTTTTCAGGATAGGGATGTTTGTGCACAGTATAGATATACCTTGTTTTATTGCACTTTGCTTTATTGTGCTTTGCAAATATTGTTTTTAACAAATTAAAGGTTTGTGGCAGCCCTACACTGAGCAGATCTATTGGTAGCATTTTTCCAACAGAATGTGTTCACATCATCTCTATGCTACATTTTGGTAATTCTCACAGTATTTCAAACTTTTTCATTATTATTATATCTATTATTATTTTGATCAGTGAACCTTGACGTTACTGTTGTAATTGTTTGAGGGCACCAGGAACTGTGCCCCTATGAGACAGTGACCTTAAT
The DNA here is from genome assembly GCA_028646515.1 of Pseudochirops corinnae. NCBI lineage: Eukaryota > Metazoa > Chordata > Mammalia > Diprotodontia > Pseudocheiridae > Pseudochirops > Pseudochirops corinnae. Next base: position 103,525,022 of record CM053587.1, read on the forward strand.
CAATAAATGTTGTGTGTGTTCTGACTGCTCCACACACCAGCCATTCCCCATCTCTCTCCCTCTCCTCAGGCCTCCCTATTCCTTAAGATACAATAGTATAAAAATTAGGCCAGTTAATAACCCTACAATGTCCTCTTGGTGTTCAAATGAAAGGAAGAGTCAGTGGATGCAGCAAACTTCATTGTCTTATTTTAAGAAATTGCCACAGCCACCCCAGCCTTCACCAACCACCACCCTTACCACTCAGTAGCCAGCAATATCAAGACAAAATCCTCTACGAGCGTAAAGATTACAATTTGCTGAATGTTCATGTAATTGTTAGCATTTTTTTTTAGCAATAAAACAATTTTAAATTAAACTATGTACATTTTTAGACATAATACTATTCATTTAGACATAATACTATTCATTTAATAACTACAATATAGTATAAACATAACTTTTATATGTACTGGGAAGCCAAAAAGTTCATGTAACTGGCTTTATTGCCATATTTGCTTTATTGTGGTGGTCTGGAATTATGCCTGTGGAAAAGTAGTGAAGTAGACAGGGAGAGATTAAAGATAAATGATCGTGAGAATGATGAGGGTTTTTTGGAAGATACAGGATGGAATGGAATCTGGAATTCATGCAGGGAACCTAAGTAAGGAGTAAGGGAGTCCACCTCTTTGTGTAAGAAAAATAAAGGAGTTGAAAATGGCTGAAAGCATAGTGAAAGGAAATGAGGAAGAGGGAGGGAAGGAGTCCATAGTGAATGGCCTCAGTTTTTTTCTGTAGAATATGAGGCAAAGTTCTCATTTGAGATAGTGGAACAGAGGGGGAGCTTTGAGAAGGGAAGAAAAGGTTTAAAACAGCCACTGTAGAGACTGAATTGTGAATTGATGGGGAAGATATAGCATAATGAGGGCCCAGTTAAAATTGTTTAATATAATTATATAGTGAATTCAGTCCAAATGGTCGTGCGATTTTCTCCATCTGTGCTCAGTAACACATGTCTATGAGTGAAGGTGGTAGATGGTGGGAGTGATTCAAGTCATAGGCTTGGCAGATCACAACATCCATATAATAAAGAGTCATTAGAAGAGGACAGTAATGGAGTTCAATGGGTTCACCAAGATGGGGGAAAGAGGAGAGAGTAGAGATGGCCTGGGAGAGAACCAAAGGGCCAAAAAATTGGATGTCATGGTATAGATGAAGAGTAGGATTTGGTGTGAAGGTAGGCAAAGGGAGAGGGCAGTATCTTATGGTCAGATAAGATTTCAGATTTCTTGAATATTTTGTGATGCATTTGTGGGTAATGGAAATATCAAGGGTATAATCATCTGTGGGGGGATGAGGTGGGATGGAGGAGTAGCTCAGGGGAGTGAGTGGTTAAGGGGTTTGAGGGAGAGTCAATATGTATGTTGAAATCCTGTAGTGTGAGGGTAGTTAGAAAGCAGAGAAAACTTGTGAGCCCTGTATTATACTCATTGAAGAAGGAAGAAGTGTGACCTGGAGGTCTATAGACAACAGCTAGCAGAATTTAATAGTGTGGTAGATATGAATAATGACCACAAAGGAATAAAAGTTGCTTATTGATGGGGGTAGTGGGAGAACCTGGAAGTCACAGTGGTGAGCAAGTATTCCAACTCCCCTGTCCTCATCAATGAACCAAGAGGAATAAGTAAAAAAGCAGCCAGTGCTTGAAAAGGTGACCAGGGAGACTGCTATCAGAGAGAAGCCAGATTTAAATGATTGCAAATAGATGGAAGGAGTGGGAGAGTAAAAGATCTAGGATGAAGAGAAGTTTGTTGCCTCCATAACAGGCATTTGATAGGACACAGTGGAAGGAGTGGGTGGTGTCTGATTGGGACTTAGAGGTAGAAATGTTGAAGCAGATGGGAATAGGGAATTGGAAGGTGGGGATGAGGAATGGGGTTTGGATAATGACCTAGAGGGATTTAGAGTAACTGGGATTTGTGGGATATGACCAGGAATGAGAATTAACATTACTAGTGTTAGACTTTGCAACACAGAGAAAGCAAATGTATTTTGTACATTAATATTCATTAAACCCAAAGACCTCAACTACTGAGATAAAAATTCACTATTTGGCACAAACTGCCAGGAAATTAGACAGAGTATGGCAGAAGTTAAGTCTAGACCAACATCTCATACCTCATATTAAGATAAATTCCAAATAGATACATGACCTGGATAAAAAGTTGCATCATAAACAAATTAGAGAAAAATGGGGAAGAAATACCTAACAGATCTATGAATAGGAGGAAAGTTAATGACCAAATAAGGAACAGAGAAGATCAGAGAAGATCAAATGGATCATTTTTATTACATAAAATTAAAAAGGTTTTATGTGAAAAAATCCAATAAAACTAAGATTAAAAGGAAAACAATTAACTGGGAAAAATCTTTGCAACAAGTTTCTCTAATAAAGGAAGGTGCCATTTCCAAGATATATAAGGAATTGATTCAATTAAGAGTAACAGTCATTCTCCGTTTGATAAGAGGTCTAAGTATGTGAACAGGCAGTTCTCAATGGAAGAAACTCAGGTTATCTATAGCCATATGAAAAACTGCTCCATAACACTAATAATTTGAGAAATGCGAGTTGAAGCAATTCCGAGGTTCTACCTCACACATATTGGATTGGCATAGATGACAAAAAAAGAAAATTACAAATGTTTGGGGGACTATGGGAAAATGGGCACATTGATACACTGTTGGTGGACCTGTGCATGAGAACAACTCTTCTGCAAAGTACAGAGAGGATAAATGATTTGTCCAGGGTCATATTGTCAGTATTTGTCAGAGGCAAGACTTGAACCCAGGTCTTATTGACTTTCTAGCTAGTTTTGTATTTATTATGCTATGCTACCTCTCATTAATAGAACTGCAGCATATTGCCTACAAGGAATTGTGTGCAAGAAGCTAAATGCCATCAATAAGAGATTTGTAACCAGAAAAGGAAGTGGTACATTGATATAACAAGAGCCAAAAGTCAGAAAGGTTCATTGGAAAGCATTTACTCACATTGATCGTGGATCTCTTGAAATATTTATACCATTTATAGATATGTAAGAATGGTGTTCAAATCCCACTTCTGTCACTTACCACTTCATATAAAATTGGATAATTTAACTTCTCTAGGCCCGGTTTTCCTCATATATAGGATAAAGGGCTTGCCCTAGATGGCCTCTAGTTCCTTACAGTTATAAATCTCAGATCCAATGTTTTGACAAATATAGCCACTCAGGAAGTTTGTGTCTTTTCTATTGCAGTGGAGTGTCTGCACTTAAAGTTTTATGCATCTTATGTTAGTCTTACTTTATGATTTAGACACCTATGCCCCATCTGCTTCTTCAATAAAGTTTCCAAGCGAAGTCTTGTGAAAACGAAAACATATTACAGGAAGGCTGTATTATACCAGTGTCCTGTAATCATGCATTATGGTACATGGGGATGAGATGGCTGGTTGCTTCTGGTTATGATTAGAAGGGGGGGAGGGCAAGCATGTCTTTTTCTTTTCACCCATATCTTGTCCTTGGAATAAGATAGGAACCATTTGGATCCAAGGTATTGTATTAAACAGGACTTATAGTTTCTCCATAAGCAGGAGTTAGCAGTTTCTTCTCAGACCTTTTTAGGTCTCCAGCATTAGACAGCATCAGTGAGACAGCCACAAGACAGAATGTGGGTGGGGCTCTCTGCATGCCATAATTGGTGCCCTGCACCCAGGGATTTCTCATGAAGTATTACTTCTTTATGAAGCCTGTTATGCTGTTGCCTCCATCAGATGTGCTGTGATGATGCTAGTTATTGAAGTAGATGGCTCTGGATGCTGTATCACTCTCTCACTTGAAGTCGTTCCCCTCTCTGCTGTAGGCATCCTCTGGCTTCCATAGTTCTTCCTTACATTTCCTTTGAGTTTCTGCTTTAACAAAAGCACCTTGTTCACTGTCTCACTCTCATATAAAGCGTTGACTTTCCTCTTTCATAAAATGAGCATCCGTGTGATGCCTTGGCAAAATGAGACAATTGAACTTGAAGTATGAAGTAAGAGGGGAGATAAGACTTTCCATTCTGTTTTCTCAGGCAATGCAAAATTGAAGCTTTACTTCTGGATTTCTGGCACCTACTGGCAAATAATTGAATTTGTGGATGAGTAGGTGGCAGGGAGGAGAGGAAAGGGCCTTTTTTTTTTTTCCAAACAATTTACCCTTCATTTCCCAACTTTATAAAAGTGAGAAGTGTAAGACTGTTTCTGTATGCATGATACAGAGGGATTTCTGTTTGAGATATGGGTGGGGAGCTAATTAAAATGTCACAATGTACATGAGGGTGAGGAGATAGAAAGGGCCGATTCTTTTCTTGGTTCAAAGGGCTTGTCTGTGCTTCTACAAACTGTATAATCTGTTACAGTTGGAAATTTGCTCTTCAGGGTTAGAAGTAAGGACACTTAAGAAGTCAAACATAGATTTCTCATCAGGACAACAGAAAAGTAATTAGAGTCGACTCTTCTCCTCTTAAACTCTGGCTGATAGAGCTGCTTAGCATCCCCAGGTGAAGGGCAAGAACCTTCTGTCAGCTCCTCCACATTGTTCTCTTTGGATATTTTTGCTGTCAAAAGCAGACAGTGATTAGATGGTCTTTGGACAATATAAGGTAACCATCTGACACAGTGAGAGCATAGATGTATGGAGCCATGGTGGAAGATGAATGACAGGATTTGCTTGTGCTAAAAAGAACACCTTTCTTTTGTACAGCTAATTACAAAGAACCAGACATGAGAAAAAATGTTCCTTAGGAGATCCAAAGAGTCATCACTGAGTGTAATACTATAAAATGATTTTCTAAATTGATCTGCATATTGGAGGGAACTTCCTAAAAGCAAGTGGCAGAGAATCTACAAAATATGTAGAATGTGGCAGCTGTGCCATTGAGTTTGGTCACTTCTGCCATGGTCTTGGAAAACATACTGTAAAGTCGACATTGTTGCAGATTCCAAGAAGGAAATTGAAATGACTCTTGTTAGGACTCTATTGTCTGTTCTCTACTCTTGGGTAAATTTGCAGTATACCAAGGGATGGCTTTCTCTGTGTCCTTCCCATCTCCCTTCCCTTCTGCCCCCCGCTCCCTCCGCCATTGCAATGGGTCAACAAATTTCCATCTAGAGAGGCCGAACGCCAACTGGCCTGAGAAATGACTAAATATTTCAGATTCTCAGCAATTTCTGCGACTCACTTATACATTTTCTGCATTAAGCAAGGGCAGCAAAGAGAACTCTAGATCTTAACATTAACTGAGACTTATCCTGAAAGTATTTGAACTTCAATCTTTAATAAAGAACCGACTCCTGTATGATAGGAGATATATTCTGTAAAGGAAAAACATTTTGGGATTCAGAGACTTCTCTCCCTAACCCACTCTGAGCTTGGTGTTTCTAAACTTTATTTTGAATTTTTCAGAACACAAGAAGAAGCAAGCCATCTTATTCTCAGCGTGACACTGAAATACGGAGGGGTCTCTTCAGATATAATGATAACTGAAATAACCTGAGGACCTTTGGCATCTGAACACCAAGAGTTCAATTTTCTTATTAGGCCATAGCGTTCCTTTCTTAGAATGCTATAATTCCCTTTCTAGTGCTAAGCCTGTCTTAAGCAATTGGACAAATTAGACAATTTGTCTTTTTTTTTTCCTGGGGGGGCGGGAAGGCTATTCAGTATGCATTCCTCTTGTATGTGATGTCCAAATATAATGACAGATCAGAGCGTCAGGCCATTCGTTAGTCAGGAAAAATGGATGAGCTAGTTAGAACTGTTTCTCTTCTCTAGATTGTTTCTGGCAAAGGCCTGGCCAATCAGGTGAGACTCACCAGCTTTCTGGCCTCTTCCGAGACAGTGGGGGTTCTAAGTACTGCCTGTTGTTTGCTGTCTGTCCTGGGCCTGACTCGGTGTTAGGTTCGTGCAGGCGACTTCCCTTTCCATGGCTGTTGCCCAACCTTTGGGTGCTACAGCACAACTGGGAGACCTGACTGACACTTCCTGATGGCAGAGCAGATTATATTTGCTGAATGACTGTGAGAGAGGAAAGGGAGATAAAATGGTCCCGACCTCAGCCCAGTTTGACTGCCTATGTATTTGTATGTATCTTTTTTTCTTCTTCCAAGCAAACATCAATTTGTGTCTTTTTTTTTTTCCTCCTGGAGGTAGAGTGCTATTCAGTATGGATCTCCCTTGTATGTGATGTCCAAATGTAACAACATATCAGAGTCAGGCCATCCATTAGTCAGGATAAATAGATGAGCTTGTTATCAAAGAATTGTGCTTACGCAGCTTTGCAACAAATACATAAAGATTTTCAATGTGGCCTGTAATTCCTATATTCTTTGCTCTTCCCTTGTCCGCACCTTCCCTCCCATCTCCTTCCCCCTCCTCCCCAGTTCTGACGAAAGCTGCTCCCTTGGGCTGGGTAATCAGCAGATGCAATCTAGGTCTGAGCAGCCTCGCATAGGCCTAGCATGCAAAGCAGCTGGGTGGCATTGAGATGAGCAGGGGTACTGCACAAATAAGGTGGGGGGGGGGGGGAGTGCTCATGAGAGAAAATCCAGCAGCAGGGGAAATACACTGGAATGAGGTTTACCAGAGATCAGATTTCATATTATTAAAATTGGCCTGTCAGTGATCAGAAGTTGTGTCTCTGTTTTAATGACTATGATTTAGTCTTTTCTGAGCCATCAGAAAAGGAATTAAATGAGAATGTATGGCAACCATCTTTCCCTGAACTGTTTAGCAACCAATTCCTTTCAACAAATCACCTCGTGAAGGACTCTAAATGGAAGTCAGCTTGACTAATTATTAAAGTCCATGTAATAGGCTGCAAGTCCTTTATCTGCTGATTAAAGCTTCAGTTCCGGTGTGCATTAATGAGCAGGGTTGGGCAGGACATGATGGCCATTGTGTTGGGATTAAGTCAGTTTCAGGAGTTCAGGGATTGTAGTGCCTGTTCTAGTAAATTATGGTAACCTGAGGGTTGGAGCCAAGTGATTAAAGACAAGCAGCGGAATTCAGTCTGTTTCTTTAGCTTTCCTCTTTGTCTGGGTCTCCTATATGTATAGCAGTCCACTGTGTCAGTACCCCTCCTTTTTAAAACATTAAGTAAATATTTTGTAGCTTCTCTTTTCTGATGCTTCATCTGTAGACCCCTTTCTAGTGACAAGGTTAGCCTTAAAGGGGAAAGGAAGAAGAATCATAATAGAATCATTGCTATGCTGCAGCCTGGGATGAGACAGAAGGTCTATGGACTGACTTTATTTAGTGCTAACTGGTTGAGCTATCTTTCATTCCCTCACATTCCCCCCCCCCCCCCCAGCCAAAGTCACTTTCCATCTTCCTGGCCCCCACAGCAAACCTGTCAAAGTGATGGTGAGATGGCACTGTTGCAAGGTAATGTCACAGATACATTCGCCCACAGGGGTAGTCGAATTGAAATATAGCCATCTAATCATAGAATGAGATGATTTTTTCCCATCTCTCTGACACCTGGCCACTTCTGTCTCAGTTTCTTCAGACCAATTATTGTATTCACATTGCAGCTGAAGCCTACTGGTGAGTTTATGCTGTCTTTTCAGGGCACTTTTGTGTGAGAGACATTAATTTCCGTTCTCTGTTCATTATGCAAATTTGAACAATAGCATCACTATCAAACAGGTGTTTTCTTGCCCTCCATTCCCCATTCCCTCTTCATTTCCTTGGCAGACAGCCCCATCCTCACTTTACCACACTGTCAAGGTTGAAAATATTCTGAAAGGAGTGAGAAGGTTGGGGTAGGGAGGAAAGCTGGTGGCAGTGGTCTTCTTCATTCCTAGCTGGTTCAGCTTCACTAGGGGAGAGCAGGACAGTGATATTAAGAACATTCATACTTCTCACTAGGCACTTGACTTCCAAGGGGAGTAAATTCCAAGTTTGATAGGGTAGGGAAAAGACTTGGATATGGAGGAAATTCTGTTATGACCTAAGATCACTGTACAGTCTTTGCAAGTTGAATCCTTCTGAAATATAGTTTCACTGTCTTAGATAGTACAGATCGTTCCAGATTTGTTTGTTTCTTATGAAAGCAACATGGCACGGTGAAAAATAAAAGTGTATTGAATTTTGGATTAGAAGACCTGGGTTTTAATGTCAGTTTTGCCACTTAATATCTGTATGATGTTTGATCAGGCCCATCTACTTCTCTGGGCTGCCATCTCTGTTGAATGAGGTTGACCTAGATGATGTGGGATCCAGGCCTGAGTCTTACCTGTAGTCCTCTTGATGTCTTACCTAGAAGGTGATCTTAAACAGAACCTTTTAATAATGTTGGCGTTGGAAAATGAGCCCCACCTTCCCTCATCCCTTCATCCTTTGCCTTCTCCAAGAAGCCCATATTGTTACAGTGGACCGCTGCCCTACTAATGTTCCCTTTTGAAATCTCTTTGACCCAAGACTAGAATGCCCTGGGTTTTCTTGAGGTGCATGTGGCCTAACATACCTCATCCTCCGAAGAGAGGGGTGCAAAGATAATTCTACTAGCAGGTCCTTTGGCCCCAGTTACCCAGATTGGGTTTTTGATACTATACAAAATATGAAGGAAAATAGAGCTTAAGATAGAATATATTATTTATGATCAAGTAATTTTATGTATTGTTACCTTAGTGGACAGCCTCTTGGTGATGAATCTCTCCATACTTAGCTGCGTTGCCTTTTGGGCATCAGACTCATTCTTTTGCCAAGACCATATTAGAAACTTTTCCATTTTGGTAGAACCTGCCAGAGTTTATATTCTGCTTGTAAAGCTGTTAGTAGCCCAGGGTCACCTCCACACTAGGATGAGGCATCAGAGGAAGATTCTTTTAAAGTGATGAATGTGTTTTTTAAATTCTAAAAAAAAGTAAGAATATAAAATCTAAGTTTGCTGTTCTGAACCCACACCAAAAAAGAAGCCAAAAAGATAGAGAAAACCATAAATAACAAGAAAACAACAGAAAAAGAAAAGTGATATAGGGGAAAAACAAGAATTTCCTGCAGAAGATGTATGTTTAAAAAAAAGAAGCATGTTCCCTTTGACCCATTTTTTTCTGCCTTCTCTTACCCTTTCTAAAGCTGGGGCTAAATTTCACATTATCCAATCAAACCTGAGTTTCCTAATGTCTAAAATAAAGGATTTGGATTAAATTATCTTTAAATTCCCTTCTAACCCTAATTTTTAGTGACTTTGTTAAAACGTAAACAAGCTGGATCAGTCTGCTTCCTGAGTAAGGAATTTGAGGGGAGAGAAGAATTATAGCTAAAAGACATTTCTTTGTTGTGAAGACCTCTTTGACCTAATATCTCATGCCACATCCTCCACTACCCAGTGTTAGTCAACCCCAACCTCAAGTCTGTTACCAGTGAGTAGTTGGGTAGGTTTAGGCTGCTGCCCTGGTCCCAACACCATCTCCTTCTTTTGCCATCACTGGTGTTGGGTGTATGGGGCTCTAGCCCTGGACCCTCTCTAGGACTGAGTTTGGAAGCTTCTTTGCATTGAGGGTGAATACAGTAACTTAGCAACTTTGTGTCATTAAACCATTTGAGAAAACAGTGGCTTAACTCTTTCTTACCACCCAACACTCTATCTCTCTCTCTGTTCATGGTCAAACTCCTTTAAAAAAGACATCTCTGCTTATTGTCTCTGTTTCCTTACCTCTCGCTTACTCATTTCTCAGTCCCTTCAAGTTTGGTCTTTCTACTCTACTAAAACCATTCTTTCCATGTTTGTCAAGGGCCATTAAGTCCAGTAGCTTCTTGATGTATTTGCATCTTTTTGGTACTGCTGACCATGGCTTTCTCCTGGACACTCCCTTCTCCCTTCTCTTAGTGATATTTTTCCCTCCCTATTCTTCTCCTGTCTTTCTCAGTGTTCGGTGCTGGATAATTACCAGTTTCATTGCTCTCCTCCCCTCCCCCCATCCTCAGTCTCTTTTCTCTGTATTTCATCTTCCTTGGTGATTTTATATCAGCTCCCATATGTTCAACTTCATCTCTGTTCATTGACTTCGAATCCCAGTCACATTTCTGCCAGTTCACTGCTAGATATCTATGCTTGCAAGTCCTTTTAATGTCTCAAACTTTGCATATTTAAATTAGAATTGGTCATCTAAGCCCACTCTTCCTTTAAACTTCTCTGTTTCTTTTGAGGACACCACCAATACCACCACCCCTTCCATCAGTCAGCTTCACAAGCTTGCAGTCATCCTTGGTCATTCCCTCATTCTCATACCCCAATGTCCAATCAGTTGTCATGCCTTTCAAGCTCCCCCTCCACGAATCTTGCATCCATTCTTCTCTCTCTATTCATGCAGTCAGACCTTGCTAAAACCTTCATCACTTCTCTTCTCAATTATTTTACTAGTTGCTGAGGTCTCTTGCCTCTTTTCTCTCTCCCTCTCCAATCCATCTTCCACATAGCTATCAAAAGAATCTAACATAGAAATTTGACCATATTGCTCTCCTGCTCAGATGTTTTTCAATGGTTCCACCTTGCTTCTGGGATGAACTACAAATGTCTCAGCCTGGTATTTCAAACCTTTCACAATATAAATTCATTCTGCATTTCCAAACTTACTTCATATTGCTCCCCTTCACATATTCTATGTTCCACCTGAACAGAATTGTTTACTACTCACAGACCTTGGAGTCTTATCACTCATTTCTGTGCTTTTGCACACTCTGTCACCCATTCATGGCATAAGGCCCCCTCCCACCTCTGTCTCTTGGAATCATAAGTTTCTTCAAGGTTGAACTCAGCTCTACTCCTTTGGGATGTCTTCCCTGATCTCTTCTTTCCACTCTTCCCATGTCCACTAGTTAGTGCTCAGTACCTTCTCAAATGAATGTACCTTCTTATTGTGAACATGTATTCCCCCAGGAGAATGTAATTTCCTTCAGGCTGTTTTATTTTTGTCTTTGTATCCCAGCACCTAGCACAATGCCTTGTATGTTGTAATTAAATGTTTGTTGATTTGAATTGGTTTATGCTTAGCTATTGACCTCCCCCAGCAGCGAGGTGGTGCAATGGATAGAGCCCTGGCCTTGAAATCAGGAAGGCCCATCTTCCTGAGACTGAGTTAAAATTCAGTCTCAGACACTTCCTAACTTTGTGACCCTAGGCAAGTCACTTAACTTTATTTACCTCAGTTCTTCATCTGTAAAATGAGCTGGAGGAGGAAATGGCAAACCACTCCAGTATTTGCCAAGAAAACCCCAAAATGACATCACAGAGAGTCAGATGCAACTGAAACCACTGAACAGCAACAGCAACCCCCTTCTGCCAGTTACATTTTAGCCCTTCATTGCTTTTTACAAGTTCAGCCTCCTGAACAAGATTACCATGAAGATATATTACCTTAAAGAAGTGCCAATGGTGGTTAACTGTAGGACTTTTGGGTTTGAAGTTGTGGAGAATTAAATTCTGAATGCCCAACTATTCACTAAGCCATTTTATCCAGTTAAACAGTGGAAAAATACGCAGTTGTCAAGACTAAGGGCAGTGTTCTTCATAAGAAGTTCATTCTGACCTGCTTTTTTGATATTCAGTGGTTTTCCTCTACTCTCCCTCTGCTCTTTTGAAAACTTCTATGTCCACAGGCAGAACCTTCTGACCCTGACCAAGTAACAGATCAAAGGACAAACATAGGAGACAGAGATTAAAAGCCAGAGTGTTCCCTCTTTGGGGTATTTCCTGCAGTCATTCACTCCATGTTCTGTTTGAGGTGTCAGTGAGGATAGTAGAAAGTGGAGCAGCTGGTTGAGGTTAGAACTTGGGGGTGCCATAGTCCTCTTACCCCTGCTATACTTCATCCCTGACCTTTCCCCTAGGAATAGGTTGGGTAAAGATTGAGTTCTGAATCAAACTAACTTAGTTTCTAGGGAAAATAAAACAATTTGAATCTAGGATCACAGAAAAAAAAAATTCAGTAAGACATATTTTCATCTTTACAAAGTCCTACCTACTCTGATGTCTCTGAATGCATGGAGTTGAACTTGGATCCTTTTTTTTTTTTAAATAAGTGGGTTTTTTTTTTTTTTTTTGCTTTTTTTTGGAGGGGGAGGATAGAGCAGTTGGGGTTAAGTGACTTGCCCCAGGTAACATGGCTAGTTTTTTTTTGTGTGTGTGTTAAGTGTCTGAGGCCACATTTGAACTCAGGTCCTCTTGACTCCAGGGCCGGTGCTCTATTCATTGTGCCACCTAGCTGCCCCTTGACCCTGGATTCTTGACAGCTGTGTCACTGAGGCTCAAGTGCCTGTTCCTTCCAAGATACGAAAGCATTGTGTGTAGGATGAGCAGCAAAGAATACATGTTGGGCATTGAAAAATCCAGTTGCTACCAGAACAGCCACAAACTCATGCAATGTTGGTTTCATAGCAATTCATGAAGATGGGGTTATAATGCAAATCACTCAAAGCAATGTCTGAAGATACAGTGACACAATCAGCATTAAAGAAGTGTTTTTCCACAAAAGCCTGGTGAGCAACTCCCTTCATCAAGCCCTGGTTTACCAGGTTACAAGGCAGTAGTTTTTATTTGGAACCATGGCAAAGGTTAGATTGATTTTCCTAGTCCCTGGTTCTCCTGGGTAAAAGTCACCAAATTTGCATTGACTTCCTCTAAAAGGAGATCCCCCTGGTGAAAGCTGTATGCATGGGGATTGGCTGATCAGCTGTCTCTTTAAGTGCCTGCTGAGTTAGCTTCGTGTGCTTGTAGTGAGTTATGAGATAGGAGCATAATAAATCATTTATTAAAGCCCTGACAGCTAAATGGGAGATTGCGGACTGTGCATGCAGAGTGTTTATTTTGCCAAGATAGCTTTGGACAGAAGGAATGAAAAGTTACCTGGGCATTCAAATGAAGAGAAACCTCTGTCAATGGAGATAAATGAAAATTGAAAGTAGAGATCCCCCACCCACTGCCCCATTTGCTATACAATGTGTGTGTTTAGCCTGATTTGTGATGGGCATTCCTTCATGTTCGCATTTCTCTCTTAACCCCCAGGGAGAGCAGGAGAGAACTTCTCCTAAAGACCTTTCAAAGAATTGTAAAGACAGTTCTGAAATAGTTACAAGGAACACCTAAATTAAATGTGGGTGTGTATTTTCTTAAACTGAAGAAGGCCTGTTGAGCAGCTGGCAGTGGTGCTGGTGATTAGTACATTTACTAGAGCTCCTTTGGACAACCCTTCCTCTTCCTTCCCCTCTTCTCCTTCCCCTCTTCCCCTTCTTCCCCCCCCCCCCCCCCCAGCCTGGCCACCCAGCTTCCCCATAGCTGTATTTCACCTTCAGATGAATATCAGAGCATTCAGGACAATGCTCAGAACTGTTTTTGGGCAGTTTTGATCAGTTAGCAGATACTAAGCATTGCCCCCAAAGTACACACTCCAGTCTCATGGTCTTGGAGTCTCTTTTAAAGATCATTGCTGCCTTCAAGGAATTCACAATGTGACAAGACTCAGGGCTGGTAGACATAAAATGAATGAATAGTATATACAATGATAAAACTTGTCTCAGTCATCAGTAGCAAGTGTTTATTCAGCACCTACTCTGCCAGTCCTATGACAATACCTCTGTGAGGCATACAAAGAAAGAGTCTCTCTTTGTTCCTTCTCCCTGTCACCTACGACCATTTACAAGTCCTGTCTTGTGCTATCCCAGTCTCTCTCAAATCTGACACCGCCTTGCTACTCCCATAGTATCTTGTCACCTGAGGAAGAGACACCTTACTGGCCCCTCTGCAAGTCTCTTTCAGACTTGCCCAGATATCTTTTTTAATATATGCTTATAATTACATCATTGAAGAAACTTCAGCGGATCTCCATAGTCTCACAAATAAAATCCCCTTCTCTTTAAACTGGTTGTTAAAGCTTTCTACTGGCTGCCTCCATCCTTACTTCATGCTAACCTGTTTCACATGCCTTCCTAAACTATTTACCAATTTGGAGCTTTCTGCCTTGAGAACTTTGCAGATTCCTAATAAGAGCTTCCCTGTCCACCCTCCTCCCATATGCTAGTGTCTCCCCCTACAATGACCTTGTATCTGTTTTGTATATTTTTGGGATAAACTTGTATTTATACATCTTTTCTCCTCCAGTAGAATGTTAGCTCCTTAAAAGTAAGAACTGTTTTATTTCTGTCTTTGTATCCCCAGTCTAGTGCCTAGAACTTAGTAAATGCTCACTTGCATGTAAGAGAAAAACAGTTTATTTCTCATACTCAGTGCCAAATGGATGGAGGTGGGATTTGGAAAACATGTGGGATTCACATAGGCAAAGAGGAGCTAGCGGAGGTTGGGGTGAAAGTGGTGTTCTTTTCCCATCTTTTGCTTAAAGCAGCCTCATGATGGTGCTGTACCCAGTAGGATTTTCTGGGGGCTCCATAGGAAGATCAGTGGGTACATTGAAATCAGCTTGTATGCCTTTTCCTCTCTATGAGCTATACTTCTCTCCCAGAGGAGGAGTATTGATTTAGTTTTGATGCTGGGTGATTTATAAATATGTATGAGGATTTGAGGTTATTTAACTGTGCTTTTTAATTCGCCTTGCATTGTTGATTCTCTCTAGCTAGGTGGGTTTTTTTGGTTTTGTTTTTTGTTTTTTTGTATGCAGGACAGGCACCAGAGTGGCAGCCCTCTGCTTGTTTGTTGGGACCTTTCCAGTGTCTGTTAAGCCCAAGTCTGCAGCAACTTCACAGACGGAGGGGAAAAGAAGAAGGGGCCAAAGCCTTTCACTTTCCTTTAAGAGGATAGATGAAGTTATAGTTCTTGGGAAGATAAGGAAAAGCTTCATTGGGCAGCAGGGGTGGAGGAAATTGAAATTTCATTTCATTGAGCAAAGGAGAAATATGGTTAGCCATTTGAGCTTACCTAGAAATTAAATGAAGCAGGAAATTCAAAGAGAAGAGCAACACCCCTACTCCACCCTTCTCCTAAGAACTGAGAGAAGGAGGCCTTATGCTATGTTCTGTTGAAAGAAATTAAATTCTTAAACTATCTCAGCCAGGATGTAGGCTTGGGTTTCCTCCCCATTAAGGTCTGCTATTCATCCTATGCAAACAAAACCTTGCCATGGTGAATGCTTGCTGGCTAAATTTGGGAGCCTCTACAAGGGAATGCCACTAAGTCACCGAGGTTGCCCCAAAGAGCTCCTTGCTCCATTTCCTGGCACCTCTCTTACCTGCCCCCATTAGAAACAACTTCCCTCTCCCCACCAAAATATGGAACCATATGTTGGTGCTTCTTAATTGTATTCAAATGAATAGGCATTTACTAAAACTGGAATTTCCTGACATACCTATGTGACTCTCACCTTACTAGGTAGGTCCTGGAGACACAAAGACAAAATGGAACCTGTCCTCCAGAAGCTTACTTGTTACTCTAAGAGCTGATCTACTCGGCTCCCTTGTCAGGAAGTGAACAGACTGGATACCAGTCCCCCTTTTGCTTCACTTAGAAGACAGACAGGATCCAGGAAGCAAACCCTCCTTCCTTAGAGGATCTCAGTTTAAGTATTGCTTAACAATCTGACATGAAGCATAAGTATTTCATCAGCCACCTGGGACAGCCCAATCACCAGGGAGAGATTTGTCCATAAATTTCAAGCCCTGGTCCGCATGATTTCTGCCCCTCATTTCTTCCTCCCAGTCCTTCCCTAGTTTTACTTACTACTTGTCGCATTTTTTTATACTCTTTAAAGCACGCTGACTAAAATTTCCTTGTGTTTAACAGCGTTCATTAAAAGAAAATGTCAGGTATTTTACTCCCTTGGAGAGTGAAATATTTTTGTTTAGTCAATAATTGCAGTAGTGCATCAAAGGAATGTTTGAAACAGGGTCTGGTGTTTTTTTTAATGTGTTTTTTTAAGATTCCTGTCAGTGTCTCAACAATTCCTTCAGCTGTGAATCAAACAAGGCAGCAAATTTTTAGCAGAAGATTATAGCCATTTTCCCCCTTTCTTCCTCAAAGCTGTCATCCTCCAACAGATTTCAGCAAAGTTTATAATACAGTCAATCCCATCTCCTAGTCCTTTAATGCTACCAGCTCCCTCTGGGTAGCTTTCCTTCATGTTAGCTTATGGTCCATTTCCCTGTTCCTGTTAGGATGCCTTAATCGCCTGTCCAAAGGCAAGGGCTTGAATCTCTCTCAAGAACCCTTTGGGCTCCTTTCTCCTCCTGCAGTTTATATGACTCTCTGTATTCCTAGGATGATCATAGGACTTCATAACTAGAGATTATCTTAGTCCAACCTTCTCATTTTGTAGATAAAGAAGCCAAGGCACAGAAGAGTGCCTTTTCTTAGTCCCATTCAGCTTGACCAGAGTCTCTGCAGCCTTTGACACTGTTGATCATTCTCTCCTCCTTGATACTCTCTTCTGTCTAGCTTTTTGGGACACCACTCTGTCCTGATTCTCCTCTTAGCTATCTGACTGTTCCTTCTCTGTCTCTTTTGCTAAATTTTCATCCAGATCATGGCCTATTATCTTAGGTGTCCTTCAGCCTCCTGTCCTGGGCCCTCTTCTCCCTCTATACTACTTCACTTGGTGATCAATCTCATCAGCTCCCATGGTTTAATTATTATCTTTAGGCTGATGAATCTCAAATCTACCTTTCCTGCCAAAATTTCTCTGCTGACCTTTGCTTTCTTAAAAGCCACCTTTTAGACATCTCATTATATCTTAAAATCAATATGTCCAAAACAAAACTCATCCCCCCTCCCCAAACTGTCCTCTGCTCCTACCTGTTACTGTAGAGGCCAACACCATTCTCCCAGTCCTTCAGGCTCACTGCCTAGGAGTTATCTTGTGTTCCTCACTCTCTCTCAGCTCTATCCTCCACCTTCATATACAAGCTGTTGCCAAGGCCTGACAATTTCACCTTTGTAGCATCTCTCCAATATGCCTCCTTTTCTCCTCTGATACTGCCACTTCTGTAGTGCAAGTCCCCATCACCTCACACCTAGACTATTGTAGTAGTCCACAGGTGGGTCTTCCTGTCTCAAGTCTCTCCCCGCTCCAATCCATCCTCCAGCAACCACTAAAGTGATTTTCCTAAGACCCAGGTCTGATTATCTCTCCCCCCTACTCAGTAAACTCCGATGCCTTCCTGCTCTTCTAGAACAAGATATAAAATGCCGTGTTTGGCATTTAAAGCCATACCATTGCATGTCCCTGTCTGTCACTTCTTCCCCATTTCCCCCAATAGCATTTAGATCAGCATTTCCTCTCGTGGGAAGGACATAGTAGTCAATTGCCTATGGCTCCAGGCACCATTCCCTCTGCCTTCCCTATCGAAAACACTCTTCCTAGCCACCATTCCCCTATCCTATTTTCTTCCTGTATTAGATTGTAAACTCCTTGAATTCAGGGATTTATCTTTCTTCCTTTTATTTATATACCCATTGCTCAGTAGTGTTTAATCACTATTAATCCATTCACTCATACTCATGGAGACATTTCTTGCAAAGACTAAACTTTTCTACCATCTTTTCCCCATCATTCCCCATTAGTTCTACATCTAACAGTTCACTTTAATAACTTTAATATTTTACAATGCATTTTCCTCCTATCACATATTCCCTGCCTAGGTACTCGATGAGATAAATAAGGCTAGTTCTCTGCCCATATAGCTCTCTGCTTTTTAAAAACCTTACATCTTTGTAGGGGAGAGATAAGTCACACACAAAAATAAATCCCATCTCTACCACTACTACCTGTGTAACAATGAATATCACTTAAGCTCTCTGGTCTTCAGTTTTTCATCTGTAAATTCAGAGGGTTGGATGATGTGGCCTGAGATCCCTTCTAATTTTAATTCTGCAACCTGTGGCTCTCATAATCCATGAACCACAACCAAAAACTTATTGTTGTTGGTGGTGGTGGTCCTTTATTTTCGAAGAGGACCAACAACAGTACAAGGCTGATGTCTTGACTTGCACGTGAATTGGATTTAAGTGAGACAAACTAAAAAGAAAGCAGAAGAGTCTTGTGGGCAATCACAAAGTCCATACTAGAAAGCTCATGTATGTCACTTCTCCAATCTCCTTCATCCCAACTCAGAGCCCATTTATTCTCACTTTACACAGTTATAAGAAGCTTGGATATTTGGTTTCCCAGGCCATAGCAGATTTAGAAATCTGTTAGAATAAGGGTTCTACAGGCAGGTACATCAGCAGCAATGAGAGAAAAGACAGCTTGTAGTAGTGTTTTTGCTCCATAGTGGCCCAGGGAGGTGCACATCAGACAAAGATCAGTTACTCAGACAACGTGCCTTGATCTTGATGACTGTATTAGCTAATTCCCTCCTTGCACCCAGATCAGCAGACCCTCCCTCCTCTCTTGGCTGCTCAGAAGTTCTGATTTTCTTTCTCTTTCCTTTTGAGAGCCAGTGAGCCTTCGGAATGCCAGCTCTAGTTCAGATTCATGGAAGACACAGTCTCTTACCTGCTTAACATTTCTTTTTATCCTTGTATGTTAATCTGAGGGTAGCACTTTCTAGGGTATATTTAATTTAAACGTTAAACATATGGTTTAATGATTGCAAGTTGATTGCACATTTAAATATAGAGCACCGTTATTTCTCTTTTCATCTGTAGAAAAATCATATAATGCCTCAGGCCTTCTAACCACCACCAATCTCCACCCCTCTCCCCCCATCCTCCCTCAAGGTAATGCCCTTGTTGTTTGTGCATTGTTCTTGTTGGAGCTGAAATTGTACTTCTAGTTCAAACATTTATATGTAAATAGAAAGAGAGAAAAAGAAGAGATTTACTACAGTGTTCAGTACATTTCTCAACATGACAGCAGCATTTCTCCTCAGTTTTTTGTTTTGGTTCCCAAGCCTGCTCCTGGCAGAGGTTGGTATGAACAGGTGCACTGTGGTTGTCTCTCAGTTTATTGCCATTGTTCTTTCTGGCAATACCTTTTGGTAAATGCTTTCCCCCTTGGTGAGGAGAGGGTCTCTTGGCTCTCCTAGTCATGGTTATGTAACATAAAAATGAAAGTTGGATTTGGTACTTATACTGTCTGGGTCCCAGGGGATCTGTTTGTGTTGGTGTTTAATTTTGGTTCTGTTTTTGCTTCTTTTCCTTCATTTGGCTCTTTTAATGGCTCCACAAAACCTGAAGAGGGCACATATTTTCATATGAATATAAAGAAATTTCATTTTCACTAATTGAGTGACTCAGTTAAAGAGCCCATGAGAGAAATTTACAATCCAAAAGTCTTCAAGTGAAACAATTGAGGAAATATCACTTCCAGTGGTTCTCAACCTTCCTAATGCCGTGACCCTTTAATACTCGTATGTGGGCACATCTGCATGTGGGCAGACCTGCCTGGAGAGGATGGAGTAACGGTGCCTCAGTTCCTAAGACCATTGAAAATATGTGTTTTCCAATGGTCTTAGGCACCCCTGGTCAACCCCCAAAGGGGTCGCAACCCACAAGTTGAGAACCACTGACTTACACCATTCTGGTAGTTCAGCTTTTCGCAGGCCTTCCCAATGAATTTCTTGCCTTTACCACAGCTTTTGGAGACTTTGCCAATTAGTCCCTAAGGGAAATGGTGAGGCACCTTGGCAACCATTTGATATTAGACCATTTTCATAACTAGGAAAAGAATTTGCTAAAAAGCATTGGAATTAGTTGTGCTTCGCCTTTGGTTTACAAAACTATCTTCATGTAGTTTGTAAGTTCCTAGCAGTCCAAATCTGTCTCATTGGTTGAGTTTTCCCACTAACAAGTCAGTGGGAAAATAACCTCTTTAGTCTGGCATGAATGAGTATGTATAGAACTTTACTGCTACTGGTGTGCATTTGGAAGAATGGACTACTCGGTTCAGAGCTCAGAAGAATCTTAACTGGGAGGCAAGCCAATGCTACTGTCAGTATCCCTTCAATCACATTCAAGATGATCACAGTATAAGCAGTTAGCCATTTGACTGCAGGAAGACTGACTAATTTTCATAAATTTAAACATTTTTCATAATATTCTTGGATCAGAAAAGCAAACACAAAAAATAGTCTATAAGTTATGGATACTAATCTAAAGATTTACATACAGTTATCAGTATCTTAAGGTGACATCAGCAATTTATCAATATTTTAAGATGACGTCAGCAGTCCCTTCAGTCTTCTGGCCTGATTCTTCTATTTGGGCACACAAACACAAAAAGAGGAAATTAGATAAACTTGTCCTTAAAAATTTATTTAGGCCACCTGTGTACAGTTTTGTTCTGATTCTCTCCTAGGCTAACCCACTTGGGAAGCTTTTAGTGCCACAGAGCTTTGGTCTGGGAAACTTGGGGGGCATGGAAAATTAACAGCAACTGGTACCTCTACCTGGTAGAGGAAAAGGAGATCCAAACCCCAGAGTACTCAGAGATGCAGTATCTCAGAATCTCAGTTCTGGCTTACAGGTTATCTCAGACTAGGGCTTTCTGAGTCAGTGACTCTACAATACTTTTAAGTTCGTATTTTGTTTTGTTAGACTACCAATCAATTAATTGATGAACATTTATTAAGCCCCTACTACAGGCCAGGCACTATGCTAAGCTCGGGGGAAACAAAAAGGCAAAAGATAATCCCTGCCCTCAAGGAGCCTACAATCTAATGCAAGAGGCAACACGCAAACAAATATACACAAAACAAGCCAGATACAGGACGAACAGGAAATAATTAAAAGAGAAAAAGCCCTGCAATTAAGAGGAAATTGGGAAAAGGCTCCATATTTGCAAATAATGATTTCAAATGGAGTCCATATTCATGTAACCATGAGTACTCCTTTTGCCACTATTATTGTCACAGAGCCATCGAGTTCATCATTATTGTCCCTGAGGTCTGATGGAAGGAATTTGCGGGTGAGTAGGGGAGCGCACAACATGCTTTTCCTTGAAGATTTGGACTGAAAGCTGATGAGCTGCTCATCAAAGCTTTTTGTTCTCGGTATTACATCCATGAACTTAGCTGATGCAACACACCAATTTTTTGGTTTTCCTTAGCACATTTTCATCTCTACTCCTATAGAAGAGCCCTGATAGCTTGAAAAGAAGGGTCCCAGGGTGCCTCTTAGTATCGTTTTGCTACTTTAAGCACCAGGTTCTCTAGTCAGCATCACTCTTTTCAGGAGTGAATCACATGCTGTATTTTGCTGAGCAGCAACCACATCTGGCAGCAATCAGTCAAACCCTGGAGCGTTTCAGACTTTGTAGGTATCTGAACCATTAGAATTTCAAGGTCAGCAGAGTTCCTGTGAAAAAGAACCCCCAGAAAGCCATGTTGAAGGTCACCACCACTGCAACCCCTCCTCTGCAGATATGGAATTCTTATTACAATACTTCCTTGAGGCCGTGTTGTTGGTTCTAGCAGAATCTTCTGCAGCTTCTACTTGTCCAGACTGTGGGTTTCAATAGTCTTTTCATTACAGAAGCTTGGTGCTGTCTCTCCTCTGGATGGAATTGTTTGCATCTTTATGATAGATATATTAGCTGTGTAAAATGGTGAATTTTCATTTTTGGGAAATATTATCTGGGTTTTTCTCTCCCATGGTGCAGTAGGAGGCAGTTGGACCAAGAGTAAGATGATCGAGGTTGTTCTGTCATTGGTCAGAGATGATAGAGTGGAAAGAGAACTGGATTCAAAGTGTATGGGGATGTGTTCAGATCTGGTTCCACCAGGCATCACCTTCACTCATCTGAGCCTCAGTTTCCCCATATGTAAAAGGAGAGGATTAGACTGGGTCATGTCAAAGTTTTCCTGCATCTCCAAATCCTATAATCCTTTGATTAATTGCTGATGTCACCATTGGCATTATGTACTGACATCATAGACTCAGAAATCTTTTAGATGGTTGTTACCCAAGGTGAGTAATGACACATGACTGGTTGATAATAAAGTATGTTGATTTCACGTATTTGTCCAATAGTATTTCCTAGAGGATACGAGACTGTTTAAAGAAAGTATCACAAGCCTCTAAAATGTAGTCCTTACTTGCCAAGTTCTTCAATAAGGACTTTATTCCTCTCTAGGGTAATATAAAACATGGCTAAATCTCACTGCTAATTAGGCCAAGGTTGAAGGTTTGATCCTTTTATAGACAAGTTAACTTTGCACCAAGTCAAGGTAGCAGGAGAGGCAGGGGGAACTGCTCCACAACAACAGAACATACCCTTAACGCTAAATTCTAGACTTATAAATGGTTACAAAGGGGACCCATCACAAATGCTTTAGAAAACTACTCCAAGTACATGTCCTTCTGATAACTTATCCATAGCTTGATCTTTGTATTTGCAAAATAGCATCTTTATAGGTAATTGTTGGCAACGGCTTACATAAAAGCAATATCCTATTATAGATACTACATAGTTATTCCCATATTGCAAACCCCAAACTTTGTATATTTCCCCACTCCTATCAGATATTTGAAACTTTTTTGCCTTTTTATGTCTATTCACTAATATTCAAAATAATTTGTCACTCAGGAGAGCCCAAGGGAACTCAGGGTTTTGCCAGATGAACAAAAAACAACAAATGGCACATCAGAAATGTTGATCAGTTACTAGCATAACTCAATAATAATAAAGTAGCTGATAATAATAAAGCATTTAGCAAGCCCTACCACGTGCCAGGCATTGTGCTAGACCTTAGAATCCAAAAATAAAACAGATTCCATCCTCAGGGAGCTTATGTCCTTTTAGAGGGCATTTGTATAGTGTTTTACAATTTACAAAGCCATTTTACATATATTATCTCAGTGCTCACAGTTACTCTTTGAGATAGGTCCTGTTTTACAGGTGACGAAACTGAGGCCCAGGGAAGTGAAATGACTTATACAGGGCCATTCAGCTGGTCAGTGTTAGAAGCAGAATCGAAACCTAAAGTTTCTTGCATCTGAGTCCAGTGCTTTCTTCCTTCCCAACTTTTGCCTCTCATCTTTTTGTAATGTAGGTGAATGAGACCTTTGTCTTTCTCTATGTCAGATAGAATGTTTGTTGATGTTGTTCTTTCACATACTGTTATAATGAACTATAGGGACCTGAGATTATGCTTTCCTCTAGAACCAAGCTGAGAAATAAACTCTGAGTCCAATAGTGCTCCTATAGCCTGAGCTAGTATGAGCTTGAACCCTAATTCCCCTAGAGAAGTCTGATATGCCGGCCAGGAATAGCCATTGGCTATGTGACTTGACTAATGGGTGTGATCTATTGAATCTTGCCCCATTTTGAAAAGAGAAACCATTCTTCTTGTGCCCTTATCTCCTTCATAGGCACACATAGGACTGATAGGTGAAAACTGCAGCAAGACAGATTTTATCTAAATAGAAGGAAGATGGTATTCACACAGTTGCTCACTGATGGGATGGAACCATGTTGCAAAATCATGTCTTCACTAGAAATGATAAGGCAAAAGTTGGCTCCCTAGCTATCTAGGTATACTATACAAAAGATTCCTGCAAATGGGGGATGTTGGACAAATCAGTTATCTCAATCTGAGGACCCTATCCCTGGGTAACTTAACAGTCATTTTCTTCAAGGGAATATATAACTCAGTTGGTAGCACTAGTCAATTAGTGATACAGGCTTAAAACACACGTGAAATTTGAGTTTCAGATTTCTGGACCAGATGACTTCTGAGGTCTCATCAAACTGCTAAGTACTTATCGTCTGCTAAAAGGCTCCTCCAGTGTCTCATTTTGGCCTGGAGGTGATCTGGAGTTCTTGAAGGCTATACTAGTCGTGTACAAACTCTGCCAGGTCATACCAAGATGGAAAAGTTTTAGATGTGGGCCTGCAGTGACGTATGCAACTAATGCTCAAGGACCAACTGAGCCAGTTATGGAGAGGTTCAAAAATTTGAACCATGGTCATGAATTTTTTTTCCAGCCAGTGCTACTCACAAAGCAAATCTCCTGAGGCATGGATGAGTTTTAAATGATAGAATTTAAATATTAGGATCAGTCATACTGAAGAAGTAATAAATCCTCTCAGTACTGATTTGTTGTTCAGTCGTTTCAGTTGTGTCCTACTCTTTGTGACCCCATTTGTGTTTTTCTTGGCAGAGATGCTGGAATGGTTTGCCATTTTCCAAATGAAAAAACTGAGGTAAACAGAGTTAAAGTGACTTTCCCAGGGTCACAAAGCTAGTAAGTTTCTGAGGCACATTTAAACTCAGATCTTCTTGATTTCAGGCCTGGCTATCTGCTGCACTACCTAGCTGCTCTCTCAGTACTGATAGTGCTTGTAATTGAGCTGCTTTTTTTTTTTTTTAAATTTTATTTTAGTTTGCATCATTCATTTCCACAAAATTTTGAGTTACATATTTTCTC
>CM053587.1:103549899-103560119 GCA_028646515.1 Pseudochirops corinnae
AAAGTTTTAAAATCAAATGTTAAAAATATATTATTATTATTATTATTATTATTATTATTATTATTATTATTTATATGCAACTGGGAAATAAGATATACAGGCACTGGGGTAGGGAGATCCATCTTGCCCTACCAGAAAGTCAGAGGGGTGATGGGGGAGGATATAGGAGAGAGCAGATTGGGGGTACACAATGGGATCGCTGTTTTGGGCTGGTGGGTAGGGGAAAGATGGGGAGAAAATTTGTAACTCAAAATCTTGTGGAAATGAATGATGTAAAATAAAAGTAAACAAAAGTTTATTTTAAAAGAAGAAAATATATATATATGATGCTAGCCAGCTCTATCAGCAAGCACCCTAGCATACTCACGGCAGCTGCTAACACAGATTCTTAGAACTGCTTTTCTAAAGGAAAGCAACTCAGGAAGGGTTAACAATCGTACTTTAATCAATCATATATCATTTACCTAGTTCAGGGGAAAAAGTCAGCACCCTGAACTTCAGAGAATACAAACAGAATAAAAACAGAAGTTACAAGGAGACAAAGAAACAGATCAGCAGACAGGCTTCCAGCCACCTGACCATTACATCCATACCTATTCAGTTACCAGAGGGAAGCACCAACATCTGGGTTTTCAAAGCCGGGGAGCTCAATGGCTTCCCAGAGTCTTGTCTGGCCAAATCACACAACTCTTTCCAAAGTGAGCCCCAAAGCAAAACCTCACATCAGGACATATATACAGCCTTCTCCTGGATTGGAGAATGTTGCACCCCTCTTGACCCACTGCCCAATCACAGAGCAGCAAGTCCTAGGCATTCCTGAAGAGCAAGCCTCCCACCACAGGCTCCATGTGATCACATTCAGCCTATTAGGGGACAGAGTATACTTTCCAATCTGGGAAGGTTCTCAGAGTCACTTAATATGATGGAAGGAATTGGGAAAGAGAGAAGCCTGAGCCAGACCCTGAACTAACTGAGGAAAGGAGCAGTGTTCTGGAGGTCAATAGACAACAGGCACCAGAGTCTTGATTGTGCAGCAAATACAAATTGTGTGAATAACAAAAGAAAAGAGTTTACTTAGTGATGATGGTAGAGTGAGAGACTGGAAGTAGCAACTAAGAGGGAGACCAAGGCGTATTTCATTTCTCCCCACAAGACCAGTGGGGGTAAGGAAGGTCTGAGGGAAAGCATAATCAGTGCTAGGAAAGCTAGAGAGAGGGAGGGCTCAATTAGGGAAGACAATAGGAGTGGGAAAAGAAAAGGTAATTAAGTATTAAGTGAATAATACAAAAAATAAGCACTCTAGAAATTAATAGGATGGAGAGATCACCATATGCTGCAAAAATGCTGGATGGGATTCATGGAAGAAGAGACATTTGGATTGAGTCTTGAACAAGATGGTTAGTTTGTAAGTAGGGAGAGAAAAGGAAGGAGCCTCAGTAATGCAGAATACCGACTCTCAGTATTGTCTGGACAGCTTCTGAGATTCCTTCCAGGTCTAATTCTTTGATTTTATGATCATACAGAGTATAGCTAAGAAATCAAGCATAAGGTAAAAATTCAGGGAAAATGGCCATCGCAAAAAGCTATAATCTTTACTCAGTGTGAGGGGATGCCCAAGAGCCATACTGACTCAGAGTTGTGGATAAAATTAAACTTCCAATTTAACAAGCTTGGTTATTTCTCAGCTAGTACATATTGGAAGGGAGAGAAATGGTTTTACTAGAGTAACTTACAGCCCTGGGATCTTACCCGATTCTGAATTTCTCTTGTCTTCTGCTGTAATAAAGTATGCTCCAGAGACTCTCAGGATTACCCCCAACATTAAATAGTCCCCAAATCCATTGCTTTTATAGTTTTTGTGTTTACTTTTTATCCTTATTCTTCCTTTTCCTGCTCTTTAGTGAGGAAGTATATAATACCTTTCAGAAAGATTTTTTATCAAAATTGTTAATATAAAAAAAGTTTTAGTACCTCATAGCTTCAGGCATCTTGGCAATTCATTTATATAGAAGAACATATTTTCTAATGATGATTCTTTAAATTCATGTAGACAAATGAAATAATAGCATTGGCCAAATAAAGGTGTTGTGGCCAAGGTCTTTTTGTTATGGTACCATTAAAACTTTATAACCAAATTGTTGCAAAGCTGCAGTTTGATGCTGTAACAAACACATCATTTTCTCCCTCCTGTAATGCAGCTTAACTTCATGTCCTGACCCCCTTATAGGGCATCCTTCATGGCCTGAGTCCACTCTGGCCATTCTACCCAATTCATCATTCTTCCGTGTAATACCTACCATACTCTTTGATCACCTAAATTTTTTTTGCCTTTACCACCATCAACCTATGCTTCTGACCACATTGAATTCCTGCCCCATGTGGCTTGTGTGGATAGCCAAGAAAACTAAAGCAACTGCATTTTGTCTGTAGCGCCTCCATTTTGCCCCTGGCCCTTGCTGAAGCAGCAAGGATAGTTCTGTCTATTTGGGCAGAGTTACTAGAGACAACTAACCTGAAGAAGGGCCTTGCCTCTGTATCAGCAAGGCAATATTCACAGCACTGATGGTGACTAGGAATATGCCAGCATGGTTTTAAATCACAAAATATAACAGACTTTCCGTATAGAAGACAGAAATGTAACAATAATGCAATATTCAGAACACCCATGGTGGTTATGAATATGCTGGCATAGTTGTGAATCACAAAATGTAGCAGACTCTCCACATGGGGGGCAGAACCAAAGCCTTTATTCAAATACCAAAAAACCGAGTCCCAGAACCAGAAAACCAAAGTCATTACAGTAGTCACAAAGTTGATACACATGGTTAATGCAGTGAACACCCACATTCCCAAGCCTTCACAACAGAATAGGCTTCCTCAAGCAGGGATCCTACTCTCTCAGTCATGCTAGCTCCTCAGCCTGGTTCTTAGAAATCCGCAGCAAAAGTTCCCAGAAGGAGGGTCTTGGCAAAAATTCCCAGAAGGAAGGTCTGAGCAGAAGTTGAAGCCTCCAGGTGCTCACTGAGAGAAATTTTGACTGTCCTGCTGGTGCTCTTCCTTATAAACAGTATAGCCCCTTCCTGTTACATCAGCAACTTCCTTGCAAGGTGTTAACTACTTCTATGTTAATTAAATAGCTTAAACAAGGTGTTAATTTGAAACAAGGTGCTAAGTACCTGCTTACTTGCCCATACAAAGGGGTGTGGAAGATCTTCAGATTCCTTTAATATTACAAGAAGCAAAACATTTATTCATACACCAGAAAGCAAAATCCCAACCCCAGAAAATTGAATCCATCATAGCTACAGAGAAGTTAATACATATACATTATCACTGCAGGGAGCAACACCATCCCAAAACCTTCCCCATCCTTGAGCCTCCCACAAACAAACACTTACAATCCTAGCTGTCAGCTGGCCTGAGTCCTCTCTCCCCCTCTACTCTCACTGCACTGACTCTTTTCCTACTCCACCCATTGAGCAAACTCCTCCCACAACAGGCTCCATATGATTATATTCTGCCTCTTAAGAGGCAGGGAAGATTTTCAGATTCCCTTAGGCCTATTAAGGAGCAGGGAATATCTTCAAATTCCCATTACTGTTACAGCCTCTTATTAGGTCCTAACGACAAACTCTGTCCAATCAAAGGATACCACATCCCCCACCCTATTCCTATCCTGCGAACCCCCAACCATGAGCATTGTCCAATCCTGAAGTCCCCCATACCCAATTCACCACCTGCCTAAACTGATACCTATAAGAAGTTTTGTCTCATTGTTTCTTTGGGGAGTCTCCATCCCTGTGGGGAGGACTTCCTTGTTGGCAAACTCAGTAAACCTTTCCTGGTTCCTAAATTTCAGGTTTGGTTTTGGTTCGGATTCAAGTTCTGGTTTGTTCTAGCACCAATTTTACTCATACTCCCTGCTGCTCAGCACTATGTTATTGTGTGTCCAGTGCTCTCCCAGTTCTGCTGACTTCTTTTCAAGGCAACCTTCCTCCATTTCTCATCCCTTCTCCTACCTCCTCCAAATTCTTGCTAACTGTTCAACTTCTTTCCAAGAAAGGATTCCCCACTTATAACACTGATACTGTAAAACATTTCCTCTTTGTTCTAACTAGTTGTGTTTGTGTGGAGCAAACTGATGAATTTAAGCTGGGTATACCTGTTTGAGATCTATTCATTTTTTTTTGTTTTGTTTTGTTTTGTATCTTTAAGCTACAGAGACATAAATTGCCACTGGTGACACCTAGGGTCTCTCTGTTCCTCTTCCAGGGTCACTATGACCAGAGCAAAACAAAAGTGCTCCACTTGAGTATGAACCCAACCAGTTTTGCTAAGGAGCGCCTCAAGATGGAGCAACAACAGCTGCAGGAGGAGTGCCAGCAACTCCAAGAGCTGGTCCGGGTCCTGGAAGGAGGGGGCTCCATTACCAACAAATCAGAAGTGGCTGGATGCCTGCAGCCTTCACAGGAGATTTCAGGTACATCCCTCAGTAGTATCTCTCTGCTGACTGTATGACACTAAAGCCATTTGGCCTTTGATCTAAGAGAAGGGGGGACAGAGAAGTTGGCAGGATCCCAGGGATGTTGGCTCAAGAGTAGTAGCTCAAGAGCTAGTATCCTTGAAAGGACTGGGGTCCAAGGTGAAGAAGACTATAATGAAACCTGATGACAAATGGACTTTTTCCTGAATTATAACAGAACACATACTGGCCTAGAGGGAGATGTGATTGAACATGTAGTGTTAACAATAGCCTGAAAATGGTGATATTTTCTTTATGGGGTTGAATAAACAGGTTTAGTTATGGAGGAGCTGATAAGGAATAACTCAGACAACTAGTAGAGAAACAAGTAGCTGAAATCTTTTCAGACAAATTTTTAAACAAATTAATATTGTTTATCAGTTTATATGTGCCCCATTAATCATGACTAAGTCCAGTTCTCTATGAAAATAGAGAACATATACCAAGATTAAAAGGGAAGTAGAAAATTGGGAAAGAATTTTTAAAACCTGTGTCTCTGATAAAGGCCTCATTTCTAAAATATACAAAGAATTGAGTCAAATCTATAAGAATACAAGGCACTCCCCAGTTGATAAATGGTCAAAGCATATGAACAGGCAGTTTTCAGAAGATGAAGTTAAAGATATCTATAAGTATATTAAAAAAATGTTCCAAATCACTAATGATTAGAGAAATGCAAATCAAAACAACTCTGAGGTACCACATGTCACCGGCCAGATTGGCTAAGATGACCAAACAGGAAAATGATAAATACTGGAGAGGATGTGGAAAAATTGGAACACTAATGCATTGCTGGTGGAGCTGTGAACTGATCCAGCCATTCCGGAGAGCAATCTGGTACTATGCCCAAAGGGCTATAAATAAGTGCACACTCTTTGACCTAGCAACACCACTACTAGGGTTATATCCCAAAGAGATCAAAGAAGTGGGAAGAGGACCCAAATGTACAAAAATATTTATAGCGGCTCTTTTTGTGGTGGCAAAGAATTGGAAAACAAGGGGACGCCCATCAACTGGGGAATGGCTGAACAAGTTGTGGTGTGTGAATGTAATGGAATACTACTGTGCTATAAGAAATGAGGAGCCGACGGACTTCATAATAACCTGGAGAGACTTATATAAACTTACGCTGAGCGAGAAGAGCAGAACCAGGAGAAATCTGTACACAATCACAGACACAACGTATGTGTGACGACTAACCTCAATAGACTGGGCTCCTCTCAGCAATGTAAGGTTATAGGACAACTCCAAAAGACTCATAACTGAAAGAGATATCCACATTCAGAGAAAGAAATGCAGTCTGAAAGCACATTGAAACAAACTACCTGCTGTGTTTCTTTTTCTTGTCTTGTTTTGTTTCCTCTTTCCCACTGATCATTCCATCAGTTATAATCCTTCTTTACAACCTGACTAATGATTAATGTGAAGATATTTGTAGATCCTATATTCAAGTGCATGCCACCATGATTGAGGGGTGAGGAGGAGGAGAAAATTTGAAACTCAAGGGACCATGGAACTCAGTGTTGTAAACTAAAAGTAAATAAACAAACCAATTTAATTAAAAATAAAATAAAATCCTGAAGTAAAAAAAAAGAAAATAGAGAACATATTTCATTTGACCAAGAACATTTTACAGAATCTAGGAGAGTCCTTTGCAGTTGAATATGTCA
This sequence comes from Pseudochirops corinnae, assembly GCA_028646515.1. Lineage (NCBI taxonomy): Eukaryota > Metazoa > Chordata > Mammalia > Diprotodontia > Pseudocheiridae > Pseudochirops > Pseudochirops corinnae. Next base: position 103,556,092 of record CM053587.1, read on the forward strand.
CTGATTCAGTAACAAGAGAGGGAAAGAAAGAGTTACCATTTTATTACAGTAACAGAGAGGTCAGTGCCTCTCATGCACCCTCTCCAATTCTGTAAATCAAGGTAACAGTCTCTGGAATGTGTGACTTGTCACCTCACACACAGAGGGGTGGCCAGCTAGAGTTGATTCACACCCCCCAAACCCTGGAGATTTTTACAATTGCAAGTTCTGCCCTGAGAACATCCACTTTGCAGCAGCAGAGAAAAACAGATCAATCAACAGGAAGGAAAGAAAGAAAGGACTACAGGAATCAGACTGTCCCTGTGCCAACATGCCCAGCCAATGCCTTTGGTGGAGGGTACTTTGGGACGCTGTTTGCTCCTGCTTCTGGCATTGTCTCTGACTGACCCACAACTGCAGAGTCAGGGTGCTCAAGGAGGGGCCCTCATTTCTGGTAGAAGAGCTCCAAGGAAACATTAAGAGTATTCTGAAATGAGGAGAAAGATTTTTCTTTAGAGCTTTTGGTAGTATTTTCTTTCTAGTCATTTCATTTCCTTGCTCTGCCCTGCCTTCCCCATTGTTAAGAGGGGACATATGGATGACAAGAAGGTTTCTTTGGAGAATTGTAGGTTTAATTCTCCTCCCCTTCCTCCTCCCCCCTTCCTTCGCCCACCATAATAATATCTTTTGCTTGTGTGGAACATTATACTTTGCAAAGTAATTTCACATCTATTTAACTTATTTAATCTTCACAACATATATGTGAATTTTGTGGTGAATGGTAGAGATAAATAGAGTCTGAAGAACTAGAAGAGCTTTTAGAGATCATCTCATTCTAGTTCAAACTTCCTCTTAATGCAGGGACCCTCTGTATAATATTCATGATAGCCTCAACTTGGACATGTAAAGCAAATGAATGCTCACTTCTTTGTGAGACAGCCTGTTGTATCATCTTCCTTAGTTGTTAAAAAGTTCCTCCTTATGTTAAGTTGAATTCTGCCTCCTTTTAGGTTTTTTAGTTAAATTTTTAATTAGCAAATATTTATTTTTTTCTCCCTTCTACCCACCTCTTTTTATTAGAAAAAGGGAAAAGTACAATGAGACCCTTTTAAACAGATAGTCATTCAAATAAGGAAGTTTTCACCTCAGCTGTGTCCAAAAAATGTGCATCTCATTCTTCATTTTGAATCTTCACTACTCTGTCAAGAAGTGAGTAATATGAGGGGCAGCTATGTAGTGCAATGAATAGAGCACTGGCCCTGGAATCAGGAAGACCTAAGTTCAAATTGGGCCTCAGACACTACTAGCTGTGTGACTTTGAGTGAGTCACTTAACCCCACTTGCCTTGTGCTCCCCTCTCCAAAAAACAAAACAACAAAAAAAGAAACAGGTAATATGTTTTTATCATTTTTCCTTGGGGGTAAGGAGAGGAAAAAAGAATACACGCTTCTACAGCACCTACTATATGCTAAGCACTTTACAATTATTATCTTATTTGACCCTCAACACAACCCTGAGAGGTAGTTGCTGTTATCAGCCCCACTTTGCAGTTGAGGAAACTGAGTCAGCTAGCAGTTAAGGAATAACTAATAACCCAGTTTGACTAGAACATAGTTTGTGAAAAGTGTAAGAAATAACACTGGAAAGTAGTTGGAATTTGGACTGTAGAGGGTAAAGGTTCATTTGTTTCAGTTGTGTCTGACTCTTCATGACCCTTTTTGTGGTTTTCTTGGCAAAGATATTGGAGTAGTTTGCCATTTTTTCTCTAGCTCATTTTATATATGAGGAAACTGAGGCAAACAGGTTAAGTGACTTGCTCAGGTTCACACAGTTCACTACAGTGTCTGAGACCAGATTTGAACTCAGAAAGATGTGTCTTCCTGACTCCATAATAAGTCACATCAGTAACAAAAACAATAAAAGTCATGTGATTGAATCAGTATATGAGGAAGAAACTTTTGACAAATTACAACATCCATTTCCAAGCACAGTAACTGACACACAGTAGGCACTTACTAAAAACTTATAAATTGCTTGAGTCTTTTTTTAAAATAGTAACAGACATAGTAATAAATGGATAGTTCTTTAGGATAGCAAATAATACATATTGAATACCATGGCCAGCATTTTCTATAATGAATAAGTGTGAGATGCCTTTATGATGAGATCAGGGTAAACTGTGAATGCCAATGGTCACCACTACTGTTTGGTGTGACATAGTTCTAAAGGTATTTTTTATGGTAATGAAATGAGAAAAAGAAATAGAGCAAGTATATGCAAAAAGAAAACAAAATTATTATTTTTTTACAGATGAATAATTGTTTATTTAGAGAACCCTAGAGAGTCAAGTAAAATTAAACAATAACTTTAGTAAGGTAGCTGAATATTATATAAATCCACAAAACCATCATCAGCCTTTCTACATATTACCAACAAAACCTAGCAGGAAGAGTTAGAAAAAAAATTCCATTGAAATTAACTACAGAATATATAAAATATCTGGGAGTCCAACTACTAACACACACACAAAAGATAATATAAATTTAGCAATAAAAGACCCTTTACTGAAATAAAGATAGACCTAAGTAATTGGAAAGATATTTATGGCATATGGTTGGACTGTGCCAGTATAATAAAAAGGACAATATTAAATTAATTGATGGATTAAGTGCTATACCAATAAATTACCAAAAATCTTGCTTTACTGCACAAAAAATAATGATAATCAAATTCATTTTGAATCAATTGTAGGTCAAGACTCTAAAATGAAATAATGGAGAAAAAAAGTAGAAAGAAAGGTGGCCTCGTTAAGTGACATATGCTGGTAATTCCTAACTGCTGGGGAGACTGAAGTTTAATTGCCATAAGCTTGAGAGTTCTGAACTACAATATGCTAAGCCAGTTGGTTGTCTGTACTAAGTCCAGCACAGTATTGCGAGCCCCCAAAAGCAGATGGCCACCAAGCTGTCTAAGGACATTTTTGATCAAAAAATAACATTCATTAAAGCTCCCATATCTGGGGTGGAGCCAAGATGGTGGTGTAGAAGCAGGAAAACTCCATGGCTCCCACCATAACCACCTCAAATACCTATAAAATATGACTCTAAACAAATTTTAGAGCCCCAGAACCCACAAAGTGACAGAGAGAAACAAATCTCCCGCTGAAGGCAGCCTATCAGAGGGACAAGGAGGGTCCATCACAGCACACTGAAGACAAGCCCAATCCTGCTTGAGCTGCGGTTTTAGCCCCAGGGCAGCCCCAACCAGCAGCTGCAGGGGACTTTGGGAGAGTGGATCACCAGCAGCAGTGGTGGTTTCCAGAACTATCAACCCATAAATGCCAAAGACAAAGTAAAAGGTCAGTGGAACTCTGTTTGATCTGGGGAGGACAGAGGCGCAATCTGGCCTCTGACCCCAGAACAAGAAGCAGCCAAAGCGGCATCCCTGCAGCCGCCTCCTTGTGTCTGCTTTAGAGCTCGTGGCCTGCAGATCATAGGGCAGCCAAGCAACCATTCAGAGGCTAAGCCGTCTTGCCTTAACCTGCCTAGATTTGGATCACAGTCTTGGGTAGAGGTCCTGAGGTGTGTGACCAGTGAGCCAGAGTTTGTGGGGGCTCCAGAGACAGCGCCCTCCTAATAGCTCCAGCAGCTGCGAAACCACCCAGAGATTTGGAACAAAGCTCTCCTCTCTGGAAGCAGAGTTCTGCTGTGGCAGAGAGCTCAAAAGTCAGGTAATTGAGTGGCAACATGAGCAAGCAAAAAGAAACAAAGCAAGCACAGCCATCCAAATTTAGATTCCTTTTTTGAGGACAAAAAGGATCAAAGCATGGAACAGGAGGAAGCCAACACAGTCAGAACTCCTGCACCAAAAGCTTCCAGGAAAAATATGAACTGGTTACAGGCCATTAAGGAGTTAAAGTAGGATTTTGAAAATCAAGTAAGAGAAGTGGAGGAAAAATTAGGAACAGAAGTGAGGATGATGCAAGAAAATAATGAAAAGAGAGTCAACAACCTGACTGAAGAAAATAATACCTTAAAAAAATAAACTAA
>CM053587.1:103560219-103593637 GCA_028646515.1 Pseudochirops corinnae
ATACTATTAAACAGATCCAAACAAATGAAAAAATAGAAGGCAATGTGAAATATCTCATTGGAAAAACCACTGAGCTGGAAAATAGATCCAGGAGAGACAGTTTAAAAATTATTGGACTACCTGAAAGCCATGATCGAAAAAAGAACTTAGAAAATTGCCCTGATATTTTAGAAGAAGTGGGGTAGGATGGAATTGATTTTATCCTAGAAAAGAAAAGTTGGGGGGGAGGGCACATCATATTTGACTTCAAACATATGGAAAGCTGCCATGTAGAAGAAAGAACAGACAGTGTGGCTCCAGAAGGCAACCCAGTGAGTTTTTGGTTCAATGTAAAAAGAGCAGTTATGGGTCTTGCATTACAGGTTATCTTGTGAAGTAAGGAATTCCTCATCACAGAAAATATTGCAGCAGTGTATACATAGTTACATATTACCTGTGTTGTAAATGGGATGTATGCACGAAGAAGACTGGCCGAAATTATTTCTGAGGTCCTTTCTGGGCTATATTCTCTAAATTATCTTTTTGTATCTATGCATGTTTCCTTCTCCTTCTAAGCTGACTATAACCTCCTTGAGGTCAGAATAATAATAACAATAATAATAGCTGACATTTATTTAATACTTTAAAAATTCACAAAACACCCTCTAAGATAAGTAATGGGAATACTATACCGATCATACAGATGAACAAACTATGGTTCCAAGCACAGAAATGATTTGCGACTCATAACCAAGTCTTCAACTCTCTACTCCAGTAGTGCTCAGTCCTCAGTCCTCTTTCTTATACTTCATAACTGCCAGAGTGCCCAGCAGATTGCTTTGCACATAGATGTTTAATAAGTATGTTGATTAATTGATCTACCTCTCCTGATTGACTCTAGTTAAAAAGGAGTCTCTCAAGAAATGAGTAGATGGTGACTGTGAAGGGTCAAGATTAAATCAAGTGGCAGACAGTTTCCCCTCTCGCAGATCTGATCCATGAACTCACATGACTGCAACTCCACAGGGACGCTAGAGCAAAGCTGTGGAGAATGGGAGGCCTTTAGCCCCAGAATTGTTCCTTTATCACAGCTGCCTAATGTGAGCTCCAGTCATCCCATGGTGGATTCTGAGTATAGTAATTACACCACGTGGGAGAGACTTTAAGGACAATGATGTTCATGATGCTGATAATGATGTGTTGGCCATTATGGAAGACTTTCGTCGATCCAGCCTCCAGCACGTTCCCTCTAACCATGACTCTGACTGCCGGGGAGGTAATAAGGAAATTATTATTGTGGACGCTAAAGCTCATTAAGTGTGACTCTATTAAAAATCAAGGTTAAGCTGGACTTTAAATCTCTCTGAGCAGAACCACCCGAGGCTATAGTGTATGCTGGCAAGTTGCCATGGAGTTCAGTGGCCCTTTTCCTTCATTTATGTGATAATCATCTCTGTTAAAAGCTGTAATGTGGCTCTATCAAAGGAAGCATTCTGGCAGCCTGCACAGCGACCAGGTTGCCCCTACTTCTGTAAGCTGAAGATGGCAGATGGGACAGCATGGTATTGATGGGACAGGCTATTGCCAGACCTGTTATTAGAAAGAACCAGATGTTTATGACTTACTTTTTCCTCTTCTTATGACAGTTCAGGTCTTGATTCTGTCACTTGATTCTGCTCATAGTGCAAGGTTGGGCACCTACCTCAGGGAGCATGTTAAATCTTTTTGTCTATGCATCTTGCAGGGACAGGAGAACAGACCAAAGTAAGCTGAAGGAGGCTTGTGCTAAGACACCAAGTCCTCTCTCTAGCCATCCTGCCCCTTCTCCCATACTTGCCTCTTTTTTTGCTTTCTTTCACAACCTCAACTTAATTATTTCCCTCTCTTGTATCTGCAACTGAGATTTTTGGTTCTCTCCTCTCTTAACTTCCTGCCATTTTCCTCTCTCCTTTCCTTGCACATGCCCCTCCTAGAAAAGCCTTTTTCTTGTTTTTTTCCAGTGTTCAGTTTTCTTCTCTCTGGGGGATTTGCTGCAGTAGCATTTAGTCTAAATGATGGTTTTTGTTTGTTTGGTTCTGACTGAAGGAGGAGGAAAGGGGCTGGATAGCCTGACTTCTTCATGTGGAGTCACTATCAATCTGTCTCTTTGCTTCCTAGTAAATGGCAAATGCTCTTTCTCCTCATTCCTGGGAAGTCAGGCCAGAAGAAATAAAGATCCTTTCTCTGGAGTAGTAACATCCAGAGGCCAATTAATGACATTCATCATGAGAGTAGAGCCCTGGCTGTGTCCATTACCCCCTACAAACAGAAGCAAAGTAACTGACATTTCCAGGCTGCCCTGCTCCACACACAACTTGAGAGTTAAGTTTTCTTTTAGAAATACAGCATCTCTAGCTCATGGAATCTCAGCTTCTTCACCTGTGAAATGAAGGTTTGGGGCTATTATTACTTCTCAGGGTTTTTCCCATTCTCACTCCTATGATCCTTTAATTCTAATTATCATCAACTTTCCATACTACTTCATGAATCACTGATCATGGAGATGGACCTTCTTTAAAGTATTAATGGCATCAGAGGAGGAATGCCTTCAGTGATCTTGGAGAACTAAGAGTCACTGAGATAATAGAAAGATCATCAAAATATGTAGTCAAGAGATATGGAATATACTCCATGTCAATTCATTTCTAGAACTTAGACAAGTTATAATACTTTGTTCCTTATTTTTCCATCAGGGTGTCACCCTTCTATGTAACAGAGTGATCCTGCATAAAGCACAAGAAGGAAAAATAGATGGTTGGTCATGGGTTGTGGAGAAGAGGACAGTCCAACCTCCACAGAAACACCTGACTCTCTCATCATCACCTGAAATAAAAAGCACCTCTCCTTTGCTGAGGGATTTCCCAAGAGAGCGAATATTTTTGTTCAAGCTGCAGGAATGGGGATCAGAATTGCCTTCTCTGTCCCAGTCCCATGACCTCTCTCACCAATGGGAAAAGAAGTCATTGCTAACTTCCCTACAGCATCCTTTTCAGGCAGCCTGCTGAGAGGTCTGCTAGTTAGACAGACCGTCTTGCCAAATGTGATGAGAGACTGCAGGTCAGTTTCAGACAATCTCTATTCTCAAAGTCTTGCTGCACAGCCCATTAATTTACAGGGGAGCTTGAGGAGGGGCAGATCAGCGTAGAGCTTTCCCTTGTTGCCTGGCCTTCTCATAATTGTATTCTGAAGGTTAAGCAAGAAATTATTGTTTAGTAATTTTTCTTTTCCCTTTGTAAAAAGAATTAAGTAAACAACTCTGCGCAAAGGAAGACTCTTTTGGCTTATAAAAATCTTAACTCTCTATTTCCCCCATGGATTCTTGAACTGAGCCAAGCTGCTTCTGAGAAAGTTCTTCCCCACAGCCACCCTGCTGTGATTAGGCTGAGCGATGGAGATTATTAATTGGTATTTAATTAGGCAATTCATTAATATTAAAGTTATCTAATCTTGCCAGAGTAGCAAGGTGGAGGTGATCAGGTTTGTCACACTGTCTGACTCGGTGCCAGCGCAGGTTGTCCCCAGGGATGTGTCTCAGATGGGAAAGGAAGGTGAAGTTTGCTTCCTGGGTTTAATCTTTTCTGTGCCTTAGCCCTTTGTACTCCAAAGATAAATACTATCCCCCAAGTTGGGAGATAGATGCCTGGATGATGAGGGTCAATACCCTCAAGTCAGTATCTTAAGGCCTGCAAACCTGAGCTAGATCTTGGAAACAGTGCCCAGAGGATACAATGTTTAGCACCTGTGTGCTACCTTGGATTCTGGTTCTGGATGCTGCTGGTCCTGCTCCCTAGGCCCCTTCAGCTGTCCTGAAGAAGTAGGTAGGCAGTAGGTGCTCCCACTGTCCTTCTTCTTCTCCCACTAAGCTGTGATTTAAGCTACCTGTTCAGTTTACATCACAGAGTAGCCTTTGATTAGAAATGATGTGCCATAAGGCCCCTAGTTGTACACAATTTAAAATGCTCTTTCATTCATCAGCAGGAAGGAGAAGAAAGGCTTGTGCTGATGCCTCCAATTCGGGCAGACAGAAATTCTCTGACACTTAAAAAAAAAAAACCCAGCATGCCATTTGCAATGGAACATTTTGTCAGGGGGAAAGTCTCAGATCTCGGCTCCGCGTGTTATCCTCACACTGTTCCTCCTGAAAATCAAAGCTGGGATCTTTGTGAGCAGCTGGGCCCCAAGAATCCATTTACTTTCCATAGAGTTATGTATGGTCTGTAATCTATAGTGGCTAAGGATCCATTTTCTGGAGGACAGATGAGATTTCAGCAGCATGTTAGAATGAGATAGATCAGCAGTGCCTTGCCAAGGTAATTGGAAAGTGGAAAGAATCCACAGTAAGAACAAAGGTGGCAGCCCCATGAAAGAGCATCTTTCATGTTTTCTGGTAGTGGCTGGTGGTCAGGACTTGTGATTTCTTCTGTATAAGGTATTCCCAGTATGGAGACTGCCCTTGCACATAGTAGGTTATCATAGTGTCAAAAGGAAGAGCTTGGTTCAGTGGTCTCTGAACGGAGGCAGGTCACAAATATGTATTATCTGGATCTTTCTTTCCTCCTTTACTTCCTTTTGACTCTGGACAGTCCCTTACTTGCATATTATACTGTCCTCTGTGTGTGGAAGACAATAAAATTCAATGAGCTCATATTATACTTTCTTTAACATTCTGGTAGAAGACTTCACTGAGTGTCAGGCAGAAAAGAGAGTTTTGGGTTATCTGTGGATTTTACTTATCCATGCTAGCCTGTCATTGACACAGGATGATTCAAAGGAGCATACAGACTAGAACTTGTAATGAACTTGTAATGAAGATGAAAAAAGTGGATCTGTCACCACAAGTGTGAGGGCCTGGAGCTTAACCAGCTCCATTTTCTAAATTTCCCGTCTCCTTAATGTGCCACATCTGCTTTTTAGGAGTTGATATAAGAACGGGCACTCTCTCTGAAGTTCCTGTCTTTGTCTCAGCTGTGTGTGTCTTTCCTATGGAATTCTCCATGTGCACCCCAATGAATGCACCTTGAGGGCAGGGAACATTTCATTTTTGTCTAAAACCAGTGCTTAGAGCCCAGCGAAGGATTTATAAATGCCTGTTAAACTAAGAAAGAAATGATCCCTGACCAGCCATGGGTAATGTCTATTCATGATATTTTCCTTTTTAAAAAGTCATCTTTGCTCTTCTGAGCAGGGACTAGTATAGTTCAATAAAACATTACCATGCCTACTGATGGAGAGCCTGGCCAAATATTCCAAGGCACAGACTTGGGGACTTGATAAGTTTGTGTTTAAAGAGGAACCACATAGTGATGACTTTGTACAATGTGATTCTTCTGTGCAGATGAGACACTGGCTGGGTCTCCAGGATGACAGGTGACCTGTCCAAGGCCAGGTTGACACACTGAAGCATGAGACCTTTCACCCACATTAATGCAGGGCTAAAATTGTTCTCTTTGAATTGTCTTATATGAGTGCAGAGTCCTACTGTCCAGAAGGCTTCCAGTGAGCTTTCAGCAGCCACAAAGTGCTGTGCATTAATGACAATACCTCACTGTTCTGAATATTTACATTCAAGGAGGAAGATTTCATTTCTGCTGAAAACTCCACTGCTTGCTCCAGTAGTAGCAAAGTGGTGATAGTGCTTGCACAGGCAGCCCCTCCTCTTCTGATCCAGTTATTCCTGGAAGTCCCAAGGCAGGTCATTGTAAACATGGACTGTCCATGGAGGATCCTATTTGTCTTTTCAGTCATGCTTAGTGTAAATATGATATGAGTAGAAACCACTGAATGATAATGATTATTATAATGTGTACTTTTAAACTTCTGACTGCTTTCCTCACAACCACCATATGAAGTAAGGAATGTGATTATTATGCCTATCTCATAGATGAAGCAACTGAGGGTCACAGAGATAAAATGCCTTGACTAAGGCCACACATCATCATCATCATCATTATCATAGTTAACATTTATGTAACGTTTACTGTATAACTAGGTTAGCACAATAACATATACACATATATGTAGTAGAAATTACATGAAATTGCAGGTGCATATTACAACTTATTTTTTAAGTATGTAGTTTTCCAAACTGTCCTGTTTGTCTGTCCTTCTTTATGGATTTCCTTCCATTCTCTTATCTGAATTTTTTAAAAATGCCTTAATGGTCATGTTTTCTTTCTCTCTTCCTCCTTCTTTCTTCCCTTCCCTTTCTCTTTACTTTTTTCTTTCTTTTCCTTCCTTCTTTTCTTTCTCTTTCTTTCTTTATCTCTTTTCCTCTCTTTCTCTCTCTTTCTTTCTCTATTTTAATTCCTTCCTTTCCTTCCCTATACCTGATTACTCTCCCAACACCCTTTCTCCATCCCTTTGGAAAGAAAGGAAAAAGAAAATCTGTACCTTATAACAGATATGTATTATCAAAAAAATCAAAATTCCACATTGGTTGTGTCCAAAAATGTGTTGCATATCACTTTGAGATTTACAAAGAACATTACTCACAATAACTCAATAAAATATATAATGAGGCATCTAGGTACAGTGAATAAGAGTGGTGAACCTGGAATCAGGAAAACCTGAGTTCAGATATGGCTTAGACACTTATTAGCTATATGACCCTGGGGCAAGTCACCAAACCTCTGTTTTCCACAGTTTCTTAACTGTAAAATGGAGAAAATAGCAGCATCTGCCTCTCAGGGTTGTTGTGAGGATCGAATGAGGTAATATTTGTAAAGCACTTAGCGCAGTGCTTGGTATGTAGTAGATGCTATAAAAATGCTCATTCTCTTCTTTAATGCAAATATTATTTCCTCCAGCTTATATGTGAGGAAACAGAGGCTCAGGTTAAGTGTGTATAAGTCAACCAGTCCATGATAGAACAAGATTCAGTTCTAGGTTTCCTGTATCCAAGTAGATTGTTCTTTCTGATCCATCATGCTGCCTTAAAATCTCATGATTGAGATTGTAAAATAGACTGTCCATTGAGAGTCCTATTTGTCTTTTCAGTCATACTTAGTATAAATATGATATGAATAGAAACCACTGAATGATAATGATTATTATAACTTGCATTTTTAAACTTCTGACTGCTTTCTTCACAATAACCCTGTGAAGTAATGAATAGGAGATTGTCTAGTCCAGAGTGGGGAACCTATGGCCTCGAGGCCACATCTGGCCCTCTGGGTCCTCGAGTATGGCCCTTTGACTGAATCCAAACTTCACATAAGAAATCCCCTTAATAAAAGGATATGTAAAACTTGGACTCAATAAAAACGCTGTACCCAAGCACCTAGACCACATGTAGCCTTGAGGCTGCAGGTTCCCCACCCCTGGTCTAATCCAATTGCCTTGCTTAGTGCCTGATCACCCTATGTAATATCCCCTGCAGTGGACATCCAGACTTTACTTCGACTACCCTAATGACATAGAACTTACCAACTCAAAATGTACTCCACTGTACTTTTAAATAGCTCAAACTTTTAAGAAAGTCTTTGTCATATTGAACAAAATCTTGCTCCTGGTAGTTTTCCCCTACTGTTCCTAGTACTGCCCTTTGGAGTTTCACAGAAGAATTTGTTTTTCTGTGTGGTCACTGTTTATTCGGAGATGACTATCATGACCCTTTCCCCTAAGTCTTCTCTTTCCCTAGACCAAACATTACCAGTACCTTCAGCTGTGATCCACCAATTACTTGACTTTTGACCTATTCAGGTCACTTTTGTGTGGATACCCTCACATGTTTCAGTACTCTGGTTCTTTAAACATCTGTAATTTTGCCATTGTGAGCACTCCTCCCTCAGATGCAGCTCAGAGCTTTAGACATTTTTTAAGAACTGTTGTGGCTGAAATACTCATCCCTGTAGCATTGTGGTGATGAACCTCTTCAGACCAGGCAGGCTAGGCCTGTACTTTTGAATCCTTTCTAGTCTGGCAAGACCTGCCAGACCTTGTGCACTACTGACATTGCCTTTGAAAGACCTTCCTCTGTACCCTAAAATAAAATTTCAAAGGAGGAATTTGGTGAAGGCTTTTTTCAATATCTTTCCTATAATTTTCTGTCCAGTTCTGTTCTCTAAAACTGAATATAATACCCCTGGTGAGAGCAGCATTGGCCACTGTCATGAAAAGTGGCTTCTCATGGAAGTCAGAGATGGACCTGTAAAACCAAGCTGGATGATACCACTCTCTGTCCTATAGCTAACATTCCTCAGTTCTCTCTATGAAGGCTGTCTTATTCTTTTTCTTACCTAGACAGAGCTTTTAAAAATCCATTTTATGTCATAATTTTTCATCAAGTCATTCTAGGCTTAAATCTAATAACTGTGCCATACTTTTGTATGTATTCTTGCCTCCTTACCTTCACTTTTATCTTTTGCACATGTCTTTTGTCATAGTAAGCATATCTGAGAGCTTCCTTTGTAGCCACATCAATCTCTCTAGTTGACTCTTCTTTTCTTCCTTATGAAGATGATTCCCACTTGTGTTGTCAACATGTTAGTTTTTAATTTCCTATCCCTCTTGAGACATATTTCTCTTTATGATCAGAGGATTATTTGATTTGGATCTTGAAGGTACCTTAGAAATAATCTAGTTCAAACCTGTTCCCCCTTTTTTCAATTACAGATGAGGAAACTAAAACCTAGAGAAATTGTGACCTAATAGTTATTTATTTAAATGTCATGACCATCTGGATTATATTGTAAATTCTTTGATGGTTCAATAAATTCAATATATTTCCATTGCATAGCATAGTGCCTTAAACATAATAGTTGCTTAGTAAATGTATATATTGAATTTAACAAATCAATAATGATGTGTAATACAAAATAATGATAAATTTTTGCCAGGCGACACATGGATAGAGTGCTAGCTCTGCTTTCAGAAAGATTCATCTTCTTGAGTCCAAATCTGGCTTCAGACATTTACTCATTTCCTCATCTGTAAAATGAGCTGGAGAAGGAAGTAGCAAACTACTTTAAAATCTCTGCCAAGAACCTCAAATGGAATCACAGGGAGTTGGATGGACACAACTAAAAAATGACTCAATAACAAAACAACAAAATCTCTATGTACATTTTAAATACTTTATAATATGGTAAATCATCTGATTTTCACAATCACCCTTTGATATTGGTAGAACAGCTTTTTTTGTTGTTGTTCAGTCATTTTCAGTTCTCTATGACTCTCCTTGACCCCATCTGGAGTTTTCTTGGCAAAGATGCTGGAGTGGTTTGCTATTTCCTTTTCCAGCTCATTTTACAGATGGGGAAACTGAAGCAAACAGGGTTAAGTATCTTGCCCAGAGTTACATAGTAAGGCTAGATTTGAACTCAGAAAGATGACTGTCTTCAGGACACCAGGCCCAGTGCTATACTATGCACTATGGCACTGCCCCAAAATAGTTTTAGCTCCTGGAGTCTTAGAGAAGGAAGGGTTTTTAGAAGGCAATGAGATCAGTGTGTTAAATTCAATTAGAAATGGGGGTTACTAATTCATACCTAAGGATCTTTAGATTAAAAGTTCCTAAGTAGGAGCTTCACTTGGCCCTTTCCTACTTGAAATGGCTGTGTCTAACCTAAAAAAGGCATAGGTGATAAACCAGATGATCTAACTAGACAGATGTATTCTGAAAAGTGACAGTGCATCCATCTCAATGTACAATGAGACATTCATTTTTGAATGAAAAAATATATTCATGTAAAATTATTATTAAATTAATCAAGTTCTTTAGTATGGTGAAAAGGAAAGAGCAATGGATGAGAAGTCAGGCAACCAGCATGCAACTTTTGGTTCTGTCAAAAACAAGCTATGTGACCCTAAGAAAATCACAATCTTTCCATATCTCAGTTCCCTTACCTTTAAAATAGAGAGATATATAGTAACTATAGCCTGGGGTGCATGGGCAACCCATGAACAGATTTCAGGAGTTCTGTGAGCTTGGATGGGAAAAAAATGTGTGTATTTTCACACACACACACACACACTCACACACACACTAACCTCTAATTGAAATTTAGTATTTCCTTCAATTACTTAAAAAGCTCTGAGAAGAGGTCTACATAGGCTTTACCAGATGGCAACAGGAACTGCCAGTGTATAGTGCCGAGGAATGGAGCAGAAAAGTGAAGTCATTTATTGGCTGTCCCAAGTACTTGTCACATTAGAAACACCTCCAAGGACCACTGCCTCTCATCATCACAGGTAATAGTCTTGGCCCATCTAACCCCTTTGGATGTGTATAAAAATCCAGTTACCTTCCCACATTCCATCATTATAAAACCCAGTTTATAGTTTTTCTTTGTTGGATTTCAAACTCCAAAGGAAAGGTCTTCTCTGATAAGTGAAGGAAGAGTTTTAGTTCTTTCTAATTAGAATCTCCCCATTTCCTTCATGCTTCTGGGCAAAATGAATTGGTTTTCACAGGTCAGATCCAATGACTGGAACAGCAGTACTCTTTCTTGAGAGTATTCTTGTTATTCTATAAAAATCCAGGTCTATAGCATTCTATCATAAGCTCCATGAAGTCAGGGAGCTAGCTGAGTTATGTTTAAACTTTGAATCTCCCCCAGCACTTAGCACAGTGCTTTGCACAGAGGAAGTAGTCAGTGTTTGTGGAATAAAATTGAATATAAAAATTCAGGCAGAAGTAAAAAGTTGCTCTAGAAAAGTGGGCCTATATCTGGTACCCCAGCCAATGAGCCACATTCACAGCTACCATCTCTGATAGTTTCACATTCTTGTCCTATCCATTTGAACAAATGCCATCAGTAAACATTCTGTGTATTTCTTTCTTTGTGCCTTTGTATAGAACCCTCTACTGGGTACTTTGAGTAATAAGGAAAAGGACACTGTCCTCAAAGTTGGCAGTCTCATGGGAACATAAGCCTACTTCTTGCTTAACCATATCTAAACTAGGGAACAAATGGAGAAGAAAATGATACCTTGCCACAAACTGGTTGGACTTGGGCCTTTGAGGATCTATTTCTCTGAAGCTTAGAGTTCTCTGAGAGAGATGATAGGAAAGATCTCAACACATTAGAAAACCATTGAGAGAATGAATTTGGTCCCAGACCAAATAATTGCTTCTTTATCATCTGTTATGTTAAGGAAGTGGGCCTGTTATCTTCTTAGCCCATCCCTATGGCCATTCATCATGTTAGGGTGAAGTCCTTTCTCAGAAAGCTTCTTCCGCTTATCCCCAGAAAGAGGAAGATCTTCTATGGGCAGCATCTCCAAGTAGGATACAACCTAAAGTAAAAAGCGTGTGTGTGTGTGTGTGTGTGTGTGTGTGTGTGTGTGTGTGTGTGAGAGAGAGAGAGAGAGAGAGAGAGAGAGAGAGAGAGAGAGGGAGAGGGAGAACAAAGAGATATTTTACTGCTGCTTACAATGGGTTATAACAATGAAAACTGGTTGTCAGCTTAATTACTGCATGTCCTTGGCTGTTCTCTTTCCACATTGTTTGTTTATTCTGCGTCAGGTAATAATGGGCAATACCATCACTAGGTGTTTAATTGGTGCTGTACAGAAATCATGTAATTTAATGATCTGGTTTGCAGATAGAGATGGAGAGCATTACAGGTGGGCTGCAGAGGGATGTCATCTCACTCAGTGTTACAGCCTCAGTATTTGTCTTTCACGGGAGCTGGATCCCACAAAATGGCCAACACCAACCACTTTCAGACTTTTTCAAGGTCTGGAAGCAGCCTCTTGTAGGAATCTTGGGTAAGATTCTTTTCTATAGCTGGACTTCCCTAGAATGGAGTTGAGCAATATGTGTTATGCATTTTAGAGAGTGAAGGATAAGCGACAATGATTTGTCCTTTGCTGGAAACTCACTATTACCCTGGTGTCATTGAAACTTATGGATATTGTTCCATCTGATACTGTTTTACTTTCACCACTTTTGCTGTTTAGGGCTTTTGAGGACTAAATTCTAGTGTTAGTAATTTCCCTGATTGAAAACCTAGGTATTTGAAATTTTGCTCCTAATATGAATATCCTTTTGCATTTTTGAACAAGTAGGCCAGGCACAGCTTCTTAATGGCCTATGGACTTGGGAATGTAACATGACAGTATGAAAAGGGGTTTGGGTATTGTAGAAATTTAGCCTACCCTGAGGACCAAAATAATGACTTCTTAGAACAAAACCATTCATTATGGGGCTAACGAAGTAGCCCCTTGCATGACTCAGTGTCCTTGATGGGACCTAACAAAATAAAGCAAATAGAAACCCTTTTCTTGCAGAAATTCAGAGGAGCTTATTTCTTTGGATTCTATCAAGTTTTATGCTTTCCACTGTCAAATTTCCCTTTTCCTTTTAGTAGGTTATTTTGAACATATAATTATTATGTTGCCCTGTGATTCTTTTCCACATGTGGCTTCTGTTGGTCTACTCTTGTATTCTAGAATGCTTTCTTCCTCCTCTTCCTTCTCAGCTTTGGCTTTTTAGCATCTGGTCCTCATAGGCCTTTTTTCAAATCTTCATGCTGTTTATCTATTTCCACATTGCTTCATTCACTTTTTTGTTTACCTTCATAAACCTCTTGCTTCTTAGCTTCAAACCACAATGCCTGATGTTCTTCTCCTTCCTCCTGCTGTTCCCTTGGAGCTGTTGGGATTAATTCTTTTTCTGAGCTCTACTTTTGTTTTGTTTTGTATTTTCTTAAAATTTAATCCCTGTCTGCTAAGGTTAGAGCCCTGCTTTCTTCTTGCCCATGTGATGCTGTACTTTGTTCTCTGCTTTTGTAAAGTGTACAACATTCCTGGCCTAAAGACTGTTAATTAGCACATCTGTGTTTGTCTCATTGAAACAGCTGAAATGAGTATCCTTATAAACTGTGATTCACTTTTCCCTCTTTCTTTTACTTTCCAATGTGTCTGTAAACTCCAATGGATAACTAAAGTCAAGTGCCCAATTATGGGATTTCTCTATAATTTCAATTAAACCATTAACTGATGTTGGTGTTCTTTAGTACCTGACACTTAGAGCAAGCAAATAACAAGAAGAGAACTACAAAGCACATAGCCTTAACAAAGCAGAGTAGCCCTTTTCATTGGTAATTGACCCAAGTTTGGAGAGCAAACCATAGATACAGTATTATCTGAAGATCAGACAGCAGTATGGTGCAGTAACCTGACAGAGAGTAGGGCATTCAGAAGACATTGGTGCTGACACAAACAAAGTGAGGGGCATTCTCACCAAGAAGATGGGGCCATAGATTCAATTCTTGATCAGGGTCGTCATTGGCACAGAAGAGGGAAAACCCTCCCATAGTCTTTATTCCATATGACAGATGAAAATTAGTGTACATTGGTACTCATTTTCCTCCAGGCAAGATCTTGGGCAATACAAAACATCATGAGATCTAGATAGGAAGGAATAATTCCCTTTTATCTTGAGTCCACAGTTAGTGAGTTGTATTTAAGGAGATAGTCTAGAACAGTGATGTGAAACTCAAATTGAAATGGATCCCTGTAGGGATGCATGTAGATTAGAAAAATATAAGTTAACATTATCTCTGTTGTATTATATTTTATTTATTTTGTTTACAATTTTCCAATTACATTTTAATCTGGTTCAATTGGTACTCTGGAGTTTTATGGGTTCCTTACAACCCCCACAGGTAATAAGTTTGACACCTTTGCTCTAGAAGCCTCCATTAGTGGATTGAATTGAAAGGTGCTGATGGGGAGAGAGATCATAGAATTGAAACTAGAATTTCTGGACCTTAGAGGCCATGTCATCTAATTAGAAAGAAAAGGCTTAGTAAGTATATGTTGGCCAGATTTAACTGTTGACTGCCTTACTAGGATGTGAATAAATAGAGAAATTCAGATACAGAAAACAAATGAAAGGCAAACCTGCTATGGCAAAAGTAGCCTCTATCTTTCCTCCCCCTGCAAAACACATATACTGTACTTTCTTTGTCTACTAGAGGTATATTGTGCCTCATGTTTTATTAAAATAAGAGCGAAAGTTGATAAAGGACATTTTTTTCACTTTCTGTGAGTCACTTGGGGCAACCAACACTTCCTGAAAGGGATTTTAAGTTGTGAATGGTGATAGCTCTTGCCATGTTATCAGATTCTGCAGGGTGTCCCAGGCTGTGCTTAAATCCTTCTAGTCAGGGGCGAACTCTCTATTTTACAAGACATCCTAGTCAATTGTTGAAAAGTTCTGATTTTTAAAAAGTTCTTCCTAATATTTAAGTGAAGTCTGTTTCCGTTTAAGTTCTATACTTTTGGTCATAGTACTGCTGTCTGAAGTCACACAGAATGCCTATGATCTCATTCATATAACTGTCTTTAAAATAGAGGAAGGCAGATGTTGTGGTTTTTCAGGACCTCTACAACATGCACATATGTACACAGTCCTAAATCTTCTATTTTCTTTTGGATGGTCTCAGTAAGCCAGCCTTTAGGGATCAGTTCAGTTTCACTTTTCCCCCTATTTTCATTTCTCAAACTTTGGCATAACTCTGATGACAATAAGATTTTGCTTTCAAGGGGAGATTGTACTTTTACTATAGGCTATCTGATTGTGGCATGATTACAGAGGCAAGATTCAGATGACTCTACCTCGTCACTCATGTCAGTAGGCATTTTTAAGCGTGTCACGTGTGCCAGGCACTAATTAAACACCTAGGATACAAAAAAAAAAAAGATTTTAAAAAAAGAAGCTCACAATCTAATGGGGGAGATAACATACAAACAACTATATACAAACAGGATATCTACAATAAAATTATCTCCCTCCTTCTCTCTTCTTCCTTTTCTTTTTGACCTCCTCCTCTTTCTTCTCCTGCTCCTTCTCCTTGTCCTCCTCATCTTCCTCGTCCTCCTCCTCCTCCTCCTCTTTCTTCTTCTTCTTCTTTTTCTTCTCTCTCTCTCCCCCCTCTCCCTTTCTCCCTCCTTCCCTCTCTCCCTTCTCTCTGTCCTCTCTCTCTCCCCCTCTCCTGGCAGACCTATTTGACCCCAGTAAATTAATAGCTCTGGTTCAAAAGAAACAAATCTATCGATTTCTTAGAGGAAGATTTTCCCTTCAGGGTCAAGTTGAGGTTATATAATAAAATCTTTCTGAAATCCTGTTTTAAAATGAAGCTTTTCCTCTGAGACCTGCATTATTATACAGAAAACCTCATTTGGAATGTACATATTTGGACTTTGAAAGCCTTAAACTTAATTTGAGAACCAAAGAACCTTAGAAGCAGCATGTACATAATTACTTTAGGATGTTAAGGCTTTCATTTGTATAGATACTCCACTAATGCTAAACACAACCTCTTATGGACTCGGTAGATGATCTTTGAGAATTTCTCTGGCCAAAAAATTCATGTTCAGCCTCTCTCAGCTTAGTCCACCTTCATCACTAGGCCCATCTGTGAAGCCACTCCAGAGTCTGTATTCCATCAGCCTCATCTTTAAGAACCCAGAGGCCCATCTGTGCCGTGATAAGGCATCGGAGAAGTATTTAAATGGAAGAAATTACACTTTAGGTATTCATGTGTATATATACATACATCTGTGTGTGTGTGTGTGTGTGTATGTGTGTGTGTGTATTTGAGTATGTATACATCCTGCATCTCAATGAGATCTTGGTCTTCTCCACAATTCCCCTTGCCTGAGAGCTTTGTTTTGTGCCCAGTGGAGCCTGTGCTTCTCTTTAATCCATCTGGCAATGTCGTGGTAAGATAAAACTCTCTCCTATCTCTAGCTCTGTTAGTTTACTTAAACAGTTAATCATTTTCCCTTAAAATAACAATAATACCACCTACTATTTATGTAGTGCTTTACAGTTTGCAAAACATTTTGTATATATCATCTCATTTGATCCGTATAGCAACCCTGGAAAGTAGATACTATCTTTATCCGCATTTTACAGTTGAAGAAACTGAGACAGATAAAAGTTAAGTGATTTGTCCTGCTTGCTCACACAGCTAATAAGTGTCTGACATAGAATATGAACTCAAATCTTCCTTCCTCTAGGTCCTGTGCTCTACCTTCTGCACCACTTAGCCACTGCTAATTTCTCATTTGTTGTTACCTATCAAATATCAGAAGCCTCATATCCCAGATGATTTCTCTTTAGTGGTCTTACAGGGTGAGTTGTAAATATTCTGCAAAGGGTCCCTGACCAACACAAGATCTTCCTTTGAATTGCAATCTGAACCTTTCCCCACAATGCATTTGTGCTTCAGTATATGCCTCTCAAATAACAAGTTATTTTATCCGTGAGTCAGCCCCAGGAGTTGGAATGCTTACTAAATTGACTGAGGGAGCTAGGTTGCCTTATGCTGAAATAGACTAAGACTGGATAGAGCATTTTATAGGCTAAGTGGGTAGGCAGGGGGCTTTGCGCTCTGCCCAGCTGGGTGGTACTGTGTTCAGACCTCTGGGAACTGCAGTTTTGTACCATTAGTCTGTGACTTCAAAAGTCTTTGAAAAATTGGAAAGATAGCAACCCAAATGGACCACCATGATTACAGTAAGGGTAAGTTTAAAAAGGGGAGAAAACATTGTCAGTGTTTCAGATCTCCTTTATTCCATATAAGAAAGATCCCTAGAATCACATTCCCTCTTGTTCTAACATTTTCCTTCTCACCAACAACTCCCCCAAGTCTTAGCTTTTAAATCTGTGAATCTAGACAGATTATGATCTAGCGGGAAAAAGCACAACAATAAGGGTTAGAAGGCTCTGATTCTTGTTATCTGTCTGTTTCAGAATTGCAGATTGAAGAGAGAGAAATGGTTGTCTAGAATTATGAGAAGGAGAAAGTAAATAAGATTCGACAACAAATCAAGATTTTACAGGGTTTTTCTTAAAGGAAAACCAAAGAAAGAAGAATGCTGAGGGTTCTCAGCAAAATGTATAAGTATGAAAAAAGAGTTGAGAGAAATCAACTAGAAAAAATGAGAGGGTGTCAGGGGAAAAGGAGAGAGAGAATAAAAGGGAAGAGAGTTATAATTTGACTTTATTGGGTTTATAAAGAACTATTATGAAATTGAACATTTATGGGCATTATTTTCGTAATAGGAAAAGGGTTAAAAATCTTGTATGCATGTTTTAAAATATATTTTATAATTTTAAAAAACCTGTGAGAATCAAATGAAATAATATATATGAAAGAGCTTTGAGAACATTTTAAAAGGCTTCATAAATACAGGATAAGGGCAACTAGGTGGCACAATGGATAGAGCACTAGGCTGGGAGTCAGGAAGAGTCATCTCCCTCATTTTAAATCTGGCCTCAGACACTTACTAGCTGTGTGACCCTGGGCAAGTCACTTAATCCTCTTGGCCTCAGTTCCCTCATCTGTAAAATGAGCTAGAGAACGAAATGACAAACCACTCCATTATATCTGCCAAGAAAACCACAAATAGGGTCACAAAGAGTTGACCTTGACTGAAGAACAACAACAAATAAATGTGAGGTATTACTGTTACCTCCCAAAGGCTTTTATCTCTAAGGAACATTTTTCCTACCCTCTAGTTCCCCAGTACCTATAAGATTTCATTGTGGCCTGAAGTTTAGGCACACAAATACTTGAATAGTGCTGAACCCCCTCTGAACAATCCTAAGTCCCCATAAATGAAACTGATTATTGAAGCCAAAGATTTTGGGGGAAGTGGGGATAAAATTGATAAAATATAAGAAAAGGCTAATTAGATTAATATTGCCAGAGTACTCCTGGGTGAATCATAGGATCACAAATTTCAAGCCAGAAGAAATCTTAGAGATTGTCCAGGCTAGGTATTTTTAACTTTGGGGTCCATCAACTTGTTTAAAAAAATTAGATGACTATTTCAATATAATTGATTTCCTTTGTAATCATAAATATTTCATATACTTTTAAAAACATTACTCTGAGAAAGGGTCCATAGGTTTCACCAGAAAGTCAAAAATATTCCATGATAGAGAAAAGGTTAAAACTCTCTGATCTAGGCTAATCCCTTTGAAGCCTAGACAGGGGAGGTGATGGCACCATCA
Organism: Pseudochirops corinnae; assembly: GCA_028646515.1. Lineage (NCBI taxonomy): Eukaryota > Metazoa > Chordata > Mammalia > Diprotodontia > Pseudocheiridae > Pseudochirops > Pseudochirops corinnae. Next base: position 103,578,215 of record CM053587.1, read on the forward strand.
GAATTTGAACTTGGTGCCTTTAACTCCAAGTCCAGATACTATACCATGCTGGATAGTCAGGATAAATAATCTTAGTGGAGAAGTGGTTAAAACATTATTGTGGAAAGAAACTGAGTATCTAGGAGATAGAAATCTTCAGCCTCAATTGATACAAGCAAACTCTAAGAAGCTTTTCCAGCATCTCATCAAATACAACTGTGGGAAGCATGTGAGGACAGCCTGTAGTATCTGTTCATTCACCCCTGTTGTATAAGGAGCTGTCCTTGAAGTCTTCCATTACCTTCCTGTCTGCATCTGAGCATCCACAAATGGATTATCACCTCACTGAAATTGGGTCCCTGGTGCTAAATTGGTTGAGTAAAAGTTGCCAGATTCCTTCTAAAGCAGTTACTCCCATCAGACACACAGGCCTCCATCAATGACAGACAACTGTTATTTCCTTTTGTGGTGACAGAGGTGACAAAAACACGAGCCTGGGAGTCAGGAGACCTGTTTCTTGTATGGCCACTAATGGTCATGGCTCCATGACCTTGGGTAAGTTACTTATCCTCTCTGGGCTTCAGTTTTCTCATCTGAAAAATGAAGAAAGTTTAATTAAATGATCTGTAAGACCCTTTCCAGCTCTGAACTTCAGTGATTCTGTCTATAATCCCATGAATATCCAGAACATCAAGTAAATGGGATGAAGAAAATATCAGTGATACCATCCTAACCCTGAAACTCTTTTTTGTCTTTATATACTCAGCCTCTAGCACAGTGAGCCCTGCACATACTAGGTACTTAATTTATTTTTGTAGAAAACTGGTAGGCATTTATGAACCTATTATACATTTTTGGCATTTAGAAAAGGTGAACAAATGTTTATTCAACCTCCACCTCCCCCTGTTCAGCAGACTGTGTTGAAAATCTGGAATGTTTCCAAGGTTTTCCTCAGTGAAGAATTCCAGAGAGAAAGGAACCAAAATGGCAGAGTAAGAGAAGACTTCTGAGCGCACCTCTCCCACAGAAACCTAGAAAACACTCCAGAACAAATTCTGAAAGGGAAAGTAAAGACAGAGTCACAGTGAGTCATTTTTCCAGTCCAGTGCAGCTTAGGAAGACAAAGTGGTCTGCAAATGTTGAGTAGGGACTGGCCAGCAGCATTGAAAGACAGGGAGAGTAGTGACAGGAAACATTCCAGTGCCTAAGGACAGTAAGGGGGCTGAAACTGAACACCAGGGCAGGAAGACAACCCAACAGACCCGGAGAGCAAGAAGGGGTACCATCAGGCAGCTCTGTTGCCCATTTCGCAGTTCTGTATCATAGATCTAGAGCAGAGAGGAGTGGGTAAGACAGATGTGAAGCCCCAGCTGGCAACAGAACATAGAACAAATTCCATAAACTTAGTTGTAGGCTCTGATCCCAGGAGCAGAGTGCCAGCTTGGTTTAACCTTTAGCCTGGAGCATAGCTTACAGTGGAATAAGCAGGACAGCTGAACAGGACCAAAGAGGAGCCAGCAGTTTTTTTTGCTCTGGACCTATAGAAGCTCCCAACAGGTCAACACAAGGCAACAGGGTCACCTTGCAGAGCTCAGGTCAGGAGGGCTCTCTGAACACACCCCTCATAGGGTCACACCATGTTAGAAATTCAGGCATGCCTTGGAGATATTGTAGGTTCAGTTCCAGACCACCACAATAAAATGAATATTACAACAAAGCGAGTCACACATTTTTTTTTCTAATTGCTAAAAAATGCTAACCATTATCTTAGCCTTCAGCAAGTCATAATCTTTTTGCTGCTGGAGGGTCTTGCCTTGATGTTCATGGTGGCTGACTGACCAGTTTGACTTTGAGTTTTAAGTTAGTGTTGGACTCTGCTAAACTTTGGGTGGGACTGGCAAGGGAGAGTGAAGGGATGAATAATCTGAGCTTCTGGCCTTTTCTATCCTTCTACTATCTTCATAGCTCAGTTCAGGGGCCTGAAAGTTCTCAGTACAGGAATACCTCATTTTACTGTGTTTCACTATATTGTACTATGCAGATACTGCATTTTTTACAAAGTAAAGGTTAGTGGAAACCCTACTGGCATCACTTTTCCAACAGTGTGTGCTCACATTGTGTCTCTATGTCACATTTCATTAATTCCCGCAGTATTTCAAACTTTTTCATAATTACCAGTATAGCTGTTATGATGATCTGTGATCAGTGATCTTTGATGGTGCAATTGTAATTGTTTTGGGGCACCATGAAGTGCGCCCATATATGACATTGAACTTAATGGATAAATGTTTGCAGATTGCTTTGTCTTCCTAAGCTACACTGGACTGTAAAAATGACTCACTGTGACTTTGTCTTGACTCCCTTTCAGAATTTGTTCTGGAGTGTTTTCTAGGTTGCTGTGGGAGAGGTGCACTCAGAAGCCTTCTCTCATTCTGCCACTTTGGTTCCTTTCTTGCTGAAGTTGGGGTGGTTGTGGCAATTTCTTAAAATAAGACAATGAAGTTTGCCACATCAATTAACTCTTCCTTTAACTTAAACACTGATTGTAGGGTTATTAATTTCCTTAACTTCAATATTGTTGTGTCTCAGAGAATAAGGAAGCTGGAGGAGAGAGAGATGGGGAATAACTGTTCTGTGGAGCAGTCAGAATACATATGACATTTATCCATTAAGTTCAATGTCTTATATGGACACACTTCATGGTGCCCTAAAACAATTACAATTGTACCATCAAAGATCACTGATCACAGATCATCTTAACAGCTATAATTATAATAATGAAAAAGTTTGAAATATTTCAGGAATTAACAAAATGTGACACAAAGACACAATGTGAGCACACACTGTTGGAAAAATGATGCCAGTAGGGTTTCCACTGACATTTATTTTGTAAAAAATGCAGTATTAGCATAGTGAAGTATAGTGAAGCACAGTAAAATGAGGTATTCCTGTACTGAGAACTTTCAGGCCCCTGAACTGAGCAATGAAGATAGTAGAAGGATAGAAGAGGACAGACACTCCGACTATTCATCCTCTCCCCCTCCCTCCCCACCCCCACCCAAAGTTAACAGAGCCCAACACTAACTTAAAGTCAAGATGTAGTCTGGAAGAATGAGCAAACAAAAAAAGAAACCAACAGTAAAGAGCTACTCTGGTGATAGGGAAGCCCAAGACTCAGACACAGAAGAAGATAACTTGAAAACATTTACAAGCAAAGCCTCAAGGAAAAGTGCAGACCTAGAAGAGTTTAAGAAAGAGCTTTCAGAAAAAAAAAAGATTTTAAAATGGGAAAAGGAGCAAGTGCTAGGGATGAAATATTTGAAAAGAGAATTAACAGTTTGGAAGAATTCCCAATCTTGGACTTGATGCCAGTTTTCAGTGCTTATGGCACCTTCATCCAAAGATTTTCCTGTATCACAGCTGAGACCCAGTGTTATCTATCCATCAGACTTTCCTTGTAGTTTGAGTGGAAATTCATTGTCATGTGTTCTGATAGAGTTAAAGGCATAAACCTGGGTTCTAGTTCTGCCTCTGACTCTAGCTGGCTTTTCACCCCTGGGAATGACATATAACCTCTCTAGGCCTCAGTTTATTCATTTGTCAGATATCTGCTCTGTCCACCACCAAAGTCTGTTGTCTGTCAGTCAATAAGCTCTTATTAAATCTTACTATGTTCCATGTACTGTGCTTATCCCTGGTAATACAAATACAAGACAGCCCCTACTCTCAAAGAACTTAGATTCTGATGGGGGAGAGGGAAGAGAAGAAAGGAAATTAGCTTTTATATAGTATCTGCTATGTGCCAGACACTATGCTACATGCTTTTGTTTTACAAATATTATCTCATTTGATCCTCATAGCAACCCTAGGAGGTAGGCACTATTATTATCCCCATTTTATAGTGGAGAAAATGGATATAGAGCTTAAGAGACTTGACCAGGATCACATAACTGGTAAGCATCTGAATCTGGATTTGAACTCAGTTCTTCCTGAGACCAGGCCCAGTATTCTATCCACTACACCATCAGTTGTCTTTAATGAAATACAGCAACCCAAAGAGGGAGGGTCTGAAGTAGGAAGAGATGTGGGCAGGGATGGAGGCACAGAGATTGAGAAGTATAGAGGACAGGCTGGTGAGAAATGAAGAGATGGCTAGTCTGGGCACCCTCTTTAAATGTGTGTTCTTAGAAGGAGCCATTCAATCAGAGGAAGGAATCACAGGAATAGAAGACATTTCCTACATGTGTATTCTAGGGCTAAAGTGATCTATGAAGACGTTTCTGGAGCATGTTGGGAAAATCCTGATTGGAGCCTAGTGAGAAAGGAAGAGATGGCTGTCCTAGGCCTCTGTATGTGAAAGTGCTTTGAAAATTAGAAAAATGTCTATCCGTTGTAAATCATTATGATAATAGTTGCTATTTGTGTTGTCTATGTGTTTGAAGCCCTGTTTTAATCAACTGAGAGCAACTTTTATGCCTCCATTTAGGAAGAAACAGATCAATGTTTAGTGTTTAACCTGAATGAACCATTCCGTGCTAAGAACTATATGGTAACTCTGCCATCTCAGGGGTTTGATTAGGAAATATAGCAGGCAAACAGGTCATGGAGAGTATAGAGGGGAAAAGCTGCCTACTTCTGAGACCCTTTCCCAAGGGCAGGAAAACCAGCTGAGCCTACCTGAGGGCTTGTGATATACTAAAGCTCTATGTTTACTTTGATGTCACACAGCATAGCACATTTGTAGATTTACTTCTTTAAAACATCTCTATTTCAACTTGTTCTTCTCTGAAAGACCTATCGATGATATTCAGTTTTAGATCTACTGTGTCTTCCTTTCAAATTGCCAGGTGGTTCATTCATTCTCATTAAGCAGCATGAATATGACCCTGTCCTTGGTGCTGGAGGAGAGCAGGGTTGCAGAGAATTGCAATCCTTGCTATTGATTACAAAAGCTGTGATGAGTTGTGTCCGATTTAGTTAGATAGATTTCTTTTTCTGCTGAGAATTAGGAGCAGTGGCCTTAAATAGGATTGAGCAGGATATCTAGTTTTGCTGTGATGAACTCATCACAAGGCCAAAGGACTTGCTTTGTTAAGAAATCTCCTAGATGTACTGTGTTCTGCTAGGTTACTCAGAATTCTCTAAGGTGATAAAATATAATAATCACAGCTGAACTATTCGTCATACTTTCATCCAAAGCATAGCATATGATTGTTCCTATAGGGCTTTACACCATCACAGTTAAGGGGTGCTGAGCTCAGGTCAGTCTCTAAGATATTAAGGAATCAGCATTATGTACAACCAGAGTAGGTAATCACACTTACAATGTATAACTTAAAGAGGTTGAGAAGACCCACTGCTTCATGAAATTCTCTTCTCTTCACTTAATAATAGTTTAAATTCTATCTCAGATGAAGTCATTCTCTTTATCTTAAGGAATTAATCAGCATTAAAATGTAAACTTCTTGGAAGGGATAATAATTTAAACTTTTTCAGTCATATATAACAGTATTTCTGAGTAGGATTTGGTAACAGACTGAGGTTTAGAATGAATATATCAAAGCATTGGGCTTTTGAGGGGCAGAGAGAAGGGGATGCAACAGAGGGCAAGAAATGACAGAGAAAGGGGGTGGCTAGGTGGCACAATGAATAGAATACCAGTCCTGGAGTCAGGAGGACCTGAGTTCAAATCTGGCCTCAGACACTTAACACACTTACTAGGTGTGTGACCTTGGGCAAGTCCCTTAACCCCAGTTGCCCTGCCTTATCCCCTCCAAAAACAAAACAAAACAAAAACTTAAGAAATGACAGATAAAGAGAAACCAGTATAATGGAAAGAGCCTTGGGTTTAAAGTCAGAAGTCTGTGCTTTGTATCGTGGCCTTGCGCCAGTTAACCTCTTTGGAGATAAGTTGCGTCTGTAAAATGTGGCATTTGGAGATGTTCTCTGCATTGTTTTCTGGTATGTGAAAGCCCTGTGAACAAATATGATAGACTTCATAGTTTTATCTTTAGTTTTCTTTTATGTTGTTCTTCAGCTTCTGGCTCTGCCACTTTGAATCCACAATATTTGTTAACCTTGGTTTAGTAGTAGAAATGTGATTTGGCCAAGCATTGGACAAGAAGAGTTCTATTTGTCCATTCTAGAGTAATCAAAGCAAGTGGCTACCATGTGGAGGCAGTGAGTAGGAGAAAGGAGAAGACTCTTTCTTAATTAGCATAGCAGTAGAATGGGAGAGCTCCAAGGTGGTCTGCCACACACACAGAGAACCTTCTCAACATGTCTCAGAAAATTGAGTTTCAAACATTACTGGTAGGATGCATATCACTTTATGGGCCTTCAGCTGAGACTATTTTAATTGAACAGCACACTTGGGGAAATGTGAAGCGGAGTCCATTTTAATCCATTTTCACTATGTGTATGCAATGTATAATTTTGAAAAATGTATTCAAGGGTCCTCTTCAAACTTGCATTTCAGTGTTTGCTACAAGGAACCTTTGCATACCCGCACATTTCAATTTGCATAATGGCAGAACAGCCTTTTCTCTACTATTGAAAATACATCATCCCAAAGATGTTGAAGTTCATGAGCCTGCAGAATCTTTGAGAGCGTAGGTGGGAGGCTAATAGCCAGATTGAATCACTGTCTTTTCCACTTCCTCCCATTTAGAAGGAATGTGGTGGCCCAGCACTGGAGGTAGGTGACCCAGGGGGTAAGAACGACATTATTACTGTTCATCTCTAGGCTGTAAAACATTTGATATATTCCAGCTCATAGAGAGAAACTCACTTTTCTTAGAGTCCCTGGGGGAAAACGGCAGCAAGGAGGAGTTTGATTAAAATGTTCTTTATGCAGAGATGGGCTGGGTGTGTATAGAATTGAAATGCAATACTTATTTTTCTCTTCTCTTGATATTCTTGCCATGAGTCTCTTTCCCTTCCAGAGCCTAGAGATTTTGGGATTCAGATTACCAACTCATGCTAATTAATGTACTTACTAATATTTATTCTGGGTCTAGCACTGGGCTAGTTTCTATGAAATAGACAGAAGAAATACAGTACATGCTCCTGCACTCAAGTGGTTTGTGGTATAGGTAGTGAGACAAGAGAAAGGAGTAAATGGTATGAGACTATATAAATAGAGTTAAGCACATAGCTTTACTTAACTATAGTCATATAGGCAGTGTGACTAGAAGTCTATGATTTTTAAGTATAAAAGTATACTTTTGACATATCCTTTGTCAGATTTTGTCTCCTCATTTTTGGTTCAGAAAATACAGTCATCATAGGTATAGCACCTAAGTGTTACAGGAATTCATAGGAGAGAGAAATCAATGAAGAATGAGTGTAATAGTCAAAGGTTTCCTAAAGGACCTGAGGTCTTGGAGGATGCATAAGAATTGGGTAAGCAAACACAGAGAGAGAGAGGGTGATGGAGAATAACATAAGCAAAGACATAGAGGCCAAAATAAAGGTGACCTACTTATGAAACAGTGATGAGACCATCCTGATGACAGCAGAAGTGCATATTGAAGGATAAAAAAAAAATAAGTCTGAATTGGTAAGCTTGACCTAGATTGTAGAGGGTCTGAAAAGCCAGATGAAGAAGTTTAGATTTAGGGCAGTAAATGTATGTCTAGAAATCTCTAGTGGCATTTCTTACATGGTTTCCTCTTCCCCATACACAGTGTACTCTTCTTAAAAGGTACAGTTCTCATCTTGAGGACTTCACTCAAGCCCAAGGTTAGGAGAATTGGTGTATGGCTTTATCACATCTTGTATCATTAGGAAATAACATACTATTAACATCAGACTTGGACCAAGTGGCCTCAAAACAGTTATAGACCTGAAGTGGTATCATATCAGCTCCAAAGTCACAGCATCTCAGAGCGGAAAAAGTTTTGAGAAGTCATTTAATTCAGCCCATACCTAACCAAAAATCCTGCTTCTACCTTCAAGAAATGATCATCTGACTTCTGCTTGAATTTTTTCTTCTGGTGGGGGCTGAGGCAGGGGAGAATCCCCTGCCACTGAAGCAGCCCATCCCACCTCTAATCATCTCTAATTGTCAGGAAGTTTTCCCTTACATAAAACCAGTTGCTGCCCATTTGAAATTTCCATGCTCTGGGTCCATCTACAAGTGTAGTCCTTTTGCCACATGGCAGTCCTTCAAATGACAGGATAATCAAAGAAGCTACTGTGAGTTTAGATTTCGTTAAGAGAGCTTCTGTGTACAGAACAAGGGAGATAATAGTTCCACTATACTCTGCCTAGTCAGGTCATGGAGGTTTTTTTGTTTTGTTTTGTTTGCTTTTTTTTTTGAGGGAGGAAGGCAGGGCAATTGGAGTTAAGTGATTTGCCCAAGGTCACATGGCTAGTAAGTGTTAAGTGTCTGAGGCTGGATTTGAGCTCATGTCCTCCTGACTTCAGGGCTGGTGCTCTATTTACTGCACCACCTAGCCGCCCCCAGGCCATGTTTTTGGTAGCGTGTTCAGTCCTGAACACATTTCAGGAAAGATGCAGGCAGACTAGTGTATGTCTATAAAAGGGGAACCACGATAATAAGAAAACCAGCGCCCATCCATACAACTTCATTGAGGATATTACAGAGAGGATTTATATTTCACATTGGGTCTCCTGCTAGGTGAGAATGTCCCAGAAAAGTCAACCAGGATGGCAAGAGGACTGGAGCATATGCCTGTCATATGTGGATTGTGCAGAATGACTGGAGGTGCTTAGCCAAGAGAAGAACAGGCTTTGAACATGGAAGCCATTTTCAAGTATTTGAAGGAAATGTTCACCTGGGGAAGAAGGATTAGACTTTTTCTATTGGATGTCAGGGCATAGAGCTAGGAACAATGGGTAAAAGCTAAAATGAGTCAGGTTTAGACTTGATGTAGAGAAAAGCTTCCTCACTGTTAAAGCTTTCCAAAATAGCATGGGCTGCATTAAGAAGTAGCAGGGTCCTTCTTCATGGAGACCTTTTAGCAGAGGCATGACTGGGAGACCACTTGTTTGAGATGTTGGGAAGGAATTTTTGTCTTGGCTCTCCCTGTTTTCTTTAAATCAGAGGAGTCAGACACATAGCCTACAATCCTCCCAAGTGCAGCCCAAATCAGATTAAAATATAATTGAGAAATATTTAGCAAAATAAATAAAAATACTATGAAGCATAGATAACATTACATTTTAAAACTATGTCAGCATGATACCTGCAGGGATCCTTATGTATGGTTTGGTCAACCCCATTTCTTTCTTTGTTTTTGTTTTTTTTTTTGCTTTTTGGAGGGGGGATGGAGGGCAGGGCAGTTGGAGTTAAGTGACTTGCCCAAGGTCACATGGCTAGTTAAGTGTCTGAGGCCAGATTTGAACTCAGGTCTTCCTGACTCCAGGGCCGGTGCTCCAATTTGTGGTACTACCTAGCTGCCCTGTGGATCCCATTTCTTCTTGAGTGTGACACCATTGCTTTAGATGACTTTTGAGGATCCTCCCAACTCTTAGAAGATTGGTATCACTATATCCCCTAAGGCTTCTTTTTCCAGGCTCAACACCCTGAATTCCTTCACCCATTTAACATACAGCATGTGCTATCCTGGCTGCTCCCTTATAGGACACACTTACCTGACCAGAGGTCTCAGTCTACAGGTGGGATCATCTATTACACTTCCAATTATATAGCCAATACAACACCCATAGCAGCCACTATGAATATGCAGACATATTTCCAGGGTTGAATAGCAAAATATAAGAAACTCTCTTCCTCAGAGATGAAACCAAGATATATATTCAGATACCAGAAAGCCAGTTGCACTGTGGTAACAAAGAAGTTGATACATAGCACCAATCCAGGAAGTTCCGACATCCCCAAGCCTTTCCTCCATTGGGCCTCCCCACAGACAAGCTCCCCTAGGCACCCTCCCTCTCTTACTCCTGCTGGCTGCTCTGCCTGAGCTCTGCCTTACTCACTCTTCCTGCTCCACTCCATTCAGAAAGTTCTTTCCACCATGGGCTCCATGTGACTCTAGCTGTGGGTCACATGTGCTTATTAAGGGGCAGGGAAGATCTTTAAATTTCCCACCAATAAATGATCATCTGTCAATAAGTGGAGTAGTAAAGCCATAAGCTGCAAGTAAGCTTGCAGGCAGGACCTGCCGTTCTCAACCAGAGAACAAGTATTATCTCCCACTAACCTTCGAGGCGATGAATCACTGACACAAGAGACTGGGAACCTCTTATAAGCTGATTTGGTAGCTTAAAAACCTTGATTCCTTTCTCCTGCTCGGGATGTATTGCACTAAGCAACAAGGCTTTGATAGAACCATCTCAGAAACTGACATTTTGCTGCTTAGAGCCTGGAGAGATGTATTCAATAAAATCCTGTAGGGATTAAAAGGACAGTGTTTGGAACTCCACCATGGAACCAGTGATCTTGGCTGGAAAGAAAGGATTGGCCAAGAGGAGGAAGCAAGCAACTAGCCTACATGCAGTATTGGACTAGTTAATATTGGTAGGGTGATGGTAGGCACAAGGGTATGAAAAGAGAATTAGGGTTAAGTGTATTATTGTTGGAAAATATAAAGCTTTCAACATTCATCATTTACAGTCATGCAAGTTGGGGCTCATTTGGTTTCACAAAATACAACAAACCTTCAAGCAAGGCGCAATGACAGAAGCTCAGAGAGCTCCTTGAGTCCACCCCCTCCTGGAGCCATGAATTCCCCTCTAAAACACCTCCCCAAAGTGGTCATCAGGGCTTTGTTTGAAGACCTCAGTTGATAGAGAACTCTCTTGCTGCAGCAGCTCCCATCACTTTGGAATAGGATGCTTTTCCTTATATTTGGAGTTGGTCAGAATAAGTTTGCTTACCTCATCAACATGATAATAACTGGGGGCTTTCCCTTCCTCATGCTAAACCTTCCTCGGTTCTTCTGCTTATCCTTGGATGATATACCCCACACTCCCTTACACAGCCTCCTCTGAACATAGGCTCATAGATTCAGAACTGGAAGGAATCTTAGAGGTCACTTAGTCCAGCCTCTTCATTTTTCATGTGAGGAAAACCCCCACAAGAGATGAATGACTTGCCATAGCCCAGAGTTAATGACCAAGGTAGAGTTTACGCCCAGGATCTGTGACTCCAAAGCCAGTGCACTTTCCACTGTACCACGTGTTTCACCTTGTCATTGTTCTTCCTAAAAATGGTGCCCAGAATCCCATATATAACATGATCAGGGCAGAATACCATTGGACTCTTACTTATCCCCCTCATTCAGAATTCTATGTTTCTCTTAGGCAGCCTAAGCCTTTTTGAGCTTCCTGTGACATTGCTAAAACATATTGAGCTGAAAGTCCACTAAAACTCCCAGGTCTTTGAATAATGGCCATAGTTGTAGACTGCTAGCTAAAGCCTTTGAAGCCCTTTAGATCTATTTAGTTGGTCCTTCTTGTGTATTTTCCTAGGTTTAAAAAGGGACTTCATCCAGTTCACACAGTGAGGACCTACCCAGGACCCTTTAGTGTTATATATTAAAGCCACATTTTCTGGTGTGGATTGAAATAGTCTGTGGGTTTGGTATCCTTAGGAAGTTCTGTGGGGTCAGATCTCAGTGTTTCTGGTTTAGATTTCTCACCAGTGCCACCATTTTCTCTCTCATTAGAAATTTTCCTTCTCTTGCGTTCTTCACACTTTCAAGATAGGGGCTGTCCCCTGTGACATTGACAGACAGGTAAATAATTCATAGTGTATGCCTATTTTATTTTAATTATTTACAGATGAATTCTGAAGAAAATGGTATTTAGACATCTCTATGACCCTCCATTCCCCATGTAGACCCTCCAAAGCCAGAATTCTATCAATGTCCTCATAGTATGATAAGGTAGTAAAAATGTGCCCCCAGGACACTTGGGTAGCAGCTTTAGCTTCTGAGACAGATTCTTTTATACCGATGGAGCTAATCTGCTTTTAATTTATTCACTTTTCACCTCTGGGACTTCCTCTTCCTTGGAGAGATTTTCCCAGACTTGCTTCATTTATTCTCTTTGTCTGACTCTGCCTGGGGCAAGCCTAAAGATTCCCTACCACTTACAATTCTTGCTCTTTAGTTTCTTCTTTTACTGCCAAGATTTTCTTCTTGGGTCCCCAAAAGAGTTAACTTTTGTCTGTTCTCCTCCCACCCCCATCCACTTTCTCTCATTCCTTGGCCTTTCCCTCACTAGGGAGCCTTCTCTCTCTAGGCCACTCAGATTGTTGAAGCATTTCTATCTTCTTCTTCCCTAATCTGCTCCTATCTGAAGAATTCATTACATTTCAAATCCAAGGCCTTGCTGCATACATTAGCAGGTTTTAATAGACTGCAACGACTCAAAAAGGAGAAAAAGAGAGAGAAGATTTAAAACTCTTGTCTTGCCGAAAGCAGACGGATTGACTCGAAAATGATTCAGTCAATAAAAGATGAGTTTTGAAAAGGCTTCCCTCTACTCAAAGGGAGCTGGTATTCCAGGGAATTTGGTTTTTCTAAGCTCACTGTTAGAAATTAATAATACATTCAGCGTGTAAAATGGATTTAGCTCTCTACAGCCTTACACAAACATATCTTTGACTTGCTAAATGTGACATGACTACTAGGATTTTCCAGCCCTCATCCCAATGGTTTGTCAGTCCTCCCAACAGTGTGATCCCTGTGGAATTTTTCTGTGCATCAAAAAAATTTCTGTATAAAGTGTGCTGTCCTTCCTTTTGGCATTTTATCCCTCCTCCATCTTCTCACACAACAAACATTCTTATTAGCCTTATCCTGTGACATGTTTGTTTAGCTAGAAGCAACCTAATGTTCAGGTTCAGCAACATTAAACAGCTCACGTTTCCTTTAATATTTCATGGACCAGAACCGGTTACCATGTTTGTCTTTCAATAGCCAGATCTTTCCGACTGTGAAAGGTTGGAGAAATGTTCCTTTTCCAAAGCCTAAACCTCTCCAAAGCTGAGTAATGCTTACTGACCATCACTCTTTCTCTTCCCATGTCCTGAATAGTCATGCTATGGAAGGACTTCTGGTCAGAATTGCTGCAAGAATAGGCAGGCTGCCCTGCTCCCCTACAATGACTCCATCAATTATGATCCCGAACTAAAGGAACACACTAGGGTAGAATTTGGTATTTCTCCTGAATGGCATGTGTGAGAAGAATATTCAGATAGGGAGGAAGAGTAGGAAGACTGGGCAAGAGATGGATCTCTTTCTTATTTGAAGCAAAGGGTGGGGGTGGGGCAGAAGAGTGAGTAATCTCTAGCAAAACAAATTTCCTGATTCTAAAGTGGGGATTAAAAGGAAAAGAAAAAGGGAAATAATAGAACATACGGGGATGTCTATCAATTGAGTAATAGCTGGAACAAATTGTGGTTTGATGAATGCGATAGAATACTGTTGCACTGTAAAAAACATGATGAGAGGTGATTGCAGGGAATACTGGTGAGTAGGGATGAATGTAGCATGAAGTAGGCCAGGGGAGGAAAGCATTGTATACAAGAATAATGGCACTGTAAAGAAAAACACCTTTGAAGGCTTTACTCTGATCAGAGCAAGGATCAGCCCTGTCTCCAGAGGACTTAAGTTGAAGCATGTTATCTGTTGTATCTATATATTCCTAACAAAAGGTGACTCAAGGTTCTGGTTTGTTTTTTTTCAGGTTTGCCACTGTATAAAATTGTTTTCCTTGACTATGCTTATTCGTTATGAGAGTTTTTTCTTCCTTATTTTTACTTAGAGACAAGGAAAGTAGGTCAAGTAAGGTTATCAATACTGATGCCCACATAAAAAAAAGAGAGCCGTTGAAAAAACGTTTTTTAATTCATTGTAGAGAATAGAAGGAAGTTGAGAAGAAAGTACAGATAAGCAGGACAGATTTAGAAGTCATGTGTGGATTTTACTGTATACTTTAAAAAAGTGGTATGAAATAGAGATTCAGTTTCATACACAATTCTCATTTAGTATATGTATCTTTTATATAAATATATATGTAATTTTTTTTAATTTGCAAACATTTATTGTCAGTCCCTCTTAACCTCTCTTCCTGATGAGGAAAAAAAAGACAAGTAAAGTCTTTGTCACAAACATACATAGTTAAGAAAAACGAATGACCACATCAGCTATATTCAGAAATGTGTGTCTTATCCTACATTATCCAGTTCACTGCCTCTCAGGAGATGGTGGTACTCTTCCTCCGTGATTCTCTGGAATCATAATTGGTTATTGCATCAATTAGAATTCTTAAATACACAGTCTTCTCTTTACAATGTGGTTGTTATTACATAAATTATTCTCACTTCACTCTGTTAGTTCATACACTCTGTGTCAGTTCATAAAAGTCTTCCCAGGTTTCTTTGAAATCATCCTTTCATTTCTTAGGGCACAATAGTATTCCATTGCATTCATATACCACAATTTGTTCAGTCACTCTCCAACTGAGAAGTACCCCCTTTGTTTCCAGTTGTTCAGCATTGCCAAAAAAAATCTGCAATAAATATTTTTGTACATATATAGGTCCCTTTCCTCTTTCTTTGATTCTCTTTGTGGTATGGACAGTAGCATCATTGGATCAATGAAGGGCATGCACAGTTTAATAACATTTTAAACATCCTAAATTGCTTTCCAGAATGGTTGTGTAACTTCACACCTTCACCAGCCCTTGATAAAGGTGCTGCCACACCACCACCGATATTTCTCACTTTTCTTTTTTTGTCAACTTTACCCATCTCTTGGACGTAAAGCAAGACAGGGCCAGGCAAGGGGAGATTTATTGAGCACTTACTTTGTGCCTGGAACTCTGCTAAACACTAGGGGTACAAATACAAATGGAAAAAATCCAGCAATCTTTGCCCTCAAGGAAATTACATTCTAATGGTGGGGGAGGATAGGAGCTAACAAACAAAAGGGAGCTAAAAAAAAGTTGGGAGAAGGAAGCAACCTTGGTGCTTGGAATGGAGGTACCCAGGTTAGGGCCATAGTTTTGAAGTCTAGAAGCCAGCAACAGGGCTGGAGAGAGAATGAAAGTGGACTTGGTCCCCTCCACAAAGGGAAGCTCTAGGAGGAACTAACCAATGGGAGAAGGGTATGAGTCTTACGGAGGAATATTCCAGATTGAGAAGGTTGCAAGAACGGTTGGATATTTCCAGGGCAAGGCTTGCCCTTAGCTAAGTATCTTTTAGGGCCTATAATGTCTACTTTGAAAAAAATGAGTGTTGAAAGCAGGCCAGAGTTGCCAGGATACTCAAGTCCTAAACATGTATATATGGGGGGCAGAGCCGAGATGGCGGCGTAGCAGCAGCAACATATCACAGCTCTCACATAGCCACCCCAAAATACCCATAAAATAGGACTCTAAACCAATCCCAGAACTCCAAAACGCACACAAGGATACTTCCCACTAAAGTCAGCTCGGCTACGAGGA
>CM053587.1:103594137-103610277 GCA_028646515.1 Pseudochirops corinnae
GGTGGGTGGGGGAAAGAGGGGGAAAAAATATGTAACTCAAAATCTTGTGGAAATGAATGATGCAAACTATTATAAAAATTTAAAAATATTAAAAAAAAAAAGAGCTAGTTAGCAAGAATAATTAGTCACAAAAGAAAGCCACCAGATGGTGGGAATGAGCTGTTCCTCTGTCCCACCCTGCTTTCTCTCTAATCCCCTCCCCACCCTGTTATTTGGCAGGCTTTCTAGCAGTGGTCTTGTGCTGGTGCCTAGAGTCTCTATTTCTCCCCATTTAGCAATCTCTTGCCCCTCTCTTCCCCCCACCCCATTCGGGTGAATTAATTGTCACTAGCATAAGATACAAAAAATGACTAGTTATTGCTTTGATCAAATTCAGGCAATGTTGATTTTGTTTGCAGTATCACCCTGTCTGTATGTGTGTGCTTTGTGAGAGAAAGACAAACAGAAATGTAATAAATTAAATGTTGCTAGGCTCTTCGGTTTGAGGGATTTCCTTTCAATGCAGTTTTGTGTGGCCTAGCTAAGCTTTTATCACATTTTTCAGTCTCAAATCTAGGGATAGCTCAAGTGACTTCTAAATGAGTACAAGCTGAGTTTTGTTCTCAGACACCCATCCCTGTGCAATGACAGTCCCAGAGCTCTGTCCTCCTATTAACTCCATCAGTTCTCAAAATCTCTTGCACTGAGGTCCAGGGGGAAAAAAATGAATAAAATTAAAAATTTTTAAAGCACATTATTTGGATATAGTACTCTGTGGTGGCCTTCCTAATGGTGACTTTCAGAACATAATGGCCCTTGAAGGTAATCCCTCATGGATTATTACCATTAGTTTTCTGAGTCCTCTAGAAGTCATTTGATGAAAGAATACAGTTTTTCTCTTCCTAAAGAAATAATCTAGATGCTTTTTTGAGAGTATGCAGGTTGCTAGTTTTTAGTAGCCTTATGCCTGTCAAAATCCTCTCCTGACTTGGAGGATAGGGCCAGTTAAGACTATCTGATTATCAGACACATTTCTAAAGAATTTCTAATGGTGCCCTCCCTTTTCCCAGTCCATTTCTACTCTGCACTGATCTTTCTCTCTACTCAAGGCACCATGTGTTTTCCCCAAAAGATTCATTTAGGTTTCCAAAGCCCTCTTCCTTGTGTAGTGTGGTGTTTTTTGGGTTTTTATGGAGTTTCTTTTTTTTTTTTTTTAATGACATGAGAACGATCAGCATCCGTTTGGGATTTAACTTGTTCCACGTTTTCCTTTGGTGGGAAGAGGGAGTTTTCCCAGTGAATATTATGTCACATTAGCCCCTGGCTGTTGCACTGGGATACTTCCACCCACTAATCTGGTGGGGTATAATTGCTGGTGTCTTTTCAAATCATTTTTGTAAAAGGTGACAAACTGCTTGCTGGAGTGAGACGTTAATAACACAGAGATGCCCCTTGTTTGAAAGCTGGCACTGAGCTTACCCAGTGCGGTTGTCTGAGAGTCAGGATTGTAATGGGAAGATGGGAAGACCGGAGCTGTTCATTTGCATATAATTCCAGGGCTTGTGTGTCATCTTTTGTGTAAACCATACAATTTCCGGCACAGCAGGGTAACATGGGCTCATAATAGAGAGAGACAGGAACATAGGATCTCCTGTACCAATCAGGGGCAGAGGGATGTCATCTGCTAAAGGGCTGACTGAAGGTTTCGGTAAGAGTGGCACAGGACCATCACTGCCTTGTTAAAGCAAGACTGGCAGGGAAACTGAGTCTCCTGTGTCCCTTTCTATTTGAAAATCTTACCTGAACACTGCAAAGAGGGAAAGTGAGGGAGAAGTCTTAATGACAGTCCCACTTGGCAATGTTACTACATCTCCTCAGGAAGCCAACTGAGTTCTCATCTGAACCCCCTGGGGAGCAGGCAGCACAATCTGGGACAGTGATTCTTGAAGAGAAGACTGTGCTTCTATCTGCTCCCTTTACAATCAATGAAACAAGACTCTGTGCCATGCTGAAGTAGGACCAAGTTCCATCTCTCTATTGGCTTATGGTTTAGAGAGGGGTTAGGAGTCCATTGATGGCCATGACTTTTGGCATCAGTCCACTGATTTCTCTCTTTTTATTTCTTTCTCTTTAATAAACTAGACATGGCATTTCTGAATAGCCAGTCAGGACCTAGTGATAAACTTAACAATTAGAGTTGCAATGCCCAGCTTCCACAGTTTCTAATAAAATTGCATAAATACTTAATGCCTATTTATTAAATATTTAAAAATGTAAAACTGAAATAGTTTAGAAGTTAGCAGGTCATGAATAATTCAAACACTAGAAACATGGTTTTGGCCCTAGAGCTGAACAAAGATGATGCAATGCATTGCCCAGTCATGGGCTTGTCTCCTGTCAAGTCTGGGAAGACTTGGCAAGAAAACATGCTTGCTGAGAGCTAGCTTATATTTATGACCAGGCCAGGTAGATGATGTTGGTCAGGGAAAACTGCCCATTTCTTTAAGTAGGGTTTTGTTGACAGAAGAGAATGAGTTCTTCCCTCATCTTCTGTCACCTTCTCCCCAAAGCCAAGTGGTCCTGGAAGTAGGGAACCAAGATGGGGTGAAAGAATTGGGCCTTCTATTTTTAGTTATTTTCAAGCCTCTTATTCAGTGAACTGGAATCATTTTAAAGTGCTCTTGATTATAATTTAATCTTTGCATATATTATAAAATCCTGTCTCTCAGGACAGTCCTTCATTAGCTTAAAACTCTTGCTACACCTTTTGGCAGAGACCTTACCAGTTACTCATTTTTCACCAGGGACCTTTGGACCGCCTTTTTACTCTGCCTTAATGTTGCTCCCAAACTGCTTTTCCTCATGAGCATTTACATACAAATTTTTATCTTTTAAAAAGGAAGGGAAATGTGGTTCTTAATCTCAATGAGATTCCCCATGATAACTCATCCACAAATATACTGTGTTGGTACAAGACAGGATAAGAATTTGCCCAGGACTGGAATGTGTAATCATCAGTTCAATACTGTCAGTTCTTCCATTTTTTCCCCGCCTAGAAGGAAGAGTATTTGCTTTGTTCATACTTTGGGGCCTGGTTTCTACTTGTGGTATCTGGGGTATGTATGTATTTATGATTCTGGGGCACTTGTAAGTGCTATACAGACACAGATAGTATATAAGACTGGAAAGGATTTTGACTCCTTCCAGCTACTGCTGATTTATCATTCCATGTTGAGCATCATCATAGTTATTCTTATTACCTTAAAGAAGAAAGTCAAAATAGTTCTTAGTTATATGGCAGGAGAAAGGGATAGAAGCAGAGACGTTCTGATAAATGTTTAACAACCAGGTGTCTGAAGGAAAAATGTACACATAACATGCTTTTGAGCTTAATCTGCATTATTAACATTTTCCCCTTCACTTTTGTAAATTTAGACAATCAACGAAACAATAAATCTAGCCCTGATTTGTAATATTTGTCAATTTCCAAGATGTAAATGCTCACACTGAAAACTTAACATTTGACTCTCTTGAGGAAGTACAAGCTGGTTCCATCACTCCCCTGGATAGAAGGAAGGAGTTGTGATTGCATAGAGTTGTCTAACAGCTGAAATCAGGTACCCTCTGATAGCAGATGCTAAGAAGATCATTCAGTCTACTTTTATGAAGACATGGAAACCCTGCCTATTCAAAGCATTGGCAGTTTGGGACATAGGTACAATCAAGGATTATAGTGCTTTAGGTGATGAAGAAGAATAGAGCCTTCTCCCAGCCTGAAACTATTCTCTTGAAATCTCTTGAAGTCCTGATATTTCTAGAGGAAATGCTATTCACGAAGATGGTCACTGGTGTTCTGACCCTTTTTGATTTAGCCTTGATTTATGTCTGAGAAGTGCTGCCCTCATTAGCAACCTTGGATCTACTGTGTGCCGTGGGCAAGCCTTTGGGTTTGGAACCTAAGTCTAGAAGAGTCAGCCTGTTCACCTTTAATGGTAGTGAGAGAACCACACCTCTGTCTTGATCTTCATGACTTGAACATTGGTAGGGAGATGATGTAATTTAGGCGTGGCTAATTCTATAACTCAAGAGGCATAAAATAGCAATTATTTCTTGAACACTTATTAGTCAGTTTAACTTAAATTCACTAATTTAGTTAAATGAATGCCCATTAAACTCCTAGTTATGTAAAAAGGCTATTGAAGGGTTTTAAGCAAGGAAATGACATGGCTCATTTGTCCCCAACCAAGGAAGATTATTTTGGGAACTATCCAAAGGCCAGACAAGAGAAGCCAATGCCAAGGCTATTGTCATAGTCCAGCTGAGAGGTGAGGAGTGCTGAAATAGTGGAAGTAAAGAGATAGATATGAGAACTGTTTGGAAGATGAAATTAACAGGACCCAGAAACTGATTGAATGGAGATGGTGAGGGAAGAGGTGAGGATGACTGGAACTGACCTGGGTGACTAGCAGAATAGTGATTCTCTTGACCGAATAGGGAACCTTATCAAAGAATGCGTTGACCCCACACCTATCAGATTAACGAATGTGACAGAAAAGGGAAATGACAAATGTTGGAGGGGATGTGGGGAAAATGTTGGTGAAGTTGTGTACTGATTCACCTGTTCTGGAGAGTAATTTGGAATTATACCCAAAGAGTGGTAAAATCATGCATACCCTTTGACCAAGCAATACCACTGCTAGGGAGATTAAAAACAAAAAAGGAAAAGAATCTATATGTACAAAAATACTTATAGCAGCTCTTTTAGTGATGGCAAAGAATTGGAAATTGAGGGAATATCTATCAATGGTACAATGACTGAACAAGTTGTTGTATTTGATTGTCATGAAATGCTATTATGCTATAAGAAATGATGAGCAGGATGCTCTCAGAAAAACCTGAAAATACTTACATGAACTGATGCAAAGTGAAAGGAACAGAAGCAGAAAAACATTGTACATAGTAACAGCAATATTGTATGATGGTCTACTGTGAATAACTTAGCTGTTCTCAGCACTTCTGAAGGACCTGTGTTGAAAGGTACAGTCTTTCTCCAGAGAAAGAACTGGTGGAACCTGAATGCAGATCAAAGGCAGTTTTTCTTTACTTTCTTTCTTTTTCTTGTGTGTATGGGGGGGGGGGAGTGTGTTTCTCTGTGTTTTCTTTGACAATATGACTTACATGGAAATGTGTTTTACATGACTATGAATGTATAAGCTGTGTCTAATTGTTTGCCTTCTCAGTGAGGGGGGAAGAAGATGGAGGGAGAGAATTTGGAAGACAGAATTTGAGAAAAGAATGTTAAAAATTGTTTTTCATTTAATTGGGGAAAAAAATAAAATATTAAATTTTTAAAAAGGAATGGGTTAATAGAGGAGAGATGTTCAGTTTTTCACATGAACAGTTTGAGATGCTGATTGAATATCCAGGAAGAGATGTCCAGCAGGTGTTTTGAGATTCAAGGTTGAAAAGGGTTTATTTCTCTTTCTCTCTTTCTCTCTCTCTCTCTCTCTCTCTCTCTCTCTCTCTCTCTCTCTCTCTCTCCGCCATATATATATGTATATAAAACATGTATGCATGTTATTAATGAAGAGATAACAGAACCCATTGCAACAGAAGAGATTAACAAGGGGAAGAGAGGATTGAGATAGAAGAGAATCCAGGACAAAGCACTGGGGAATACCCACACTTAATAAAAGGAAATGGGATGAACCAGCAAAGGGTGTTGCAAAAAGAGAGTCTTATAGATAGGAGGAGAACCACGAAAGGTCATTGTCACTGAAGCCATGGAAAAATGAGAATATTCCAAAGGGAAAGGGTGGGCAGCAGAGTTGAAAGCTGTGGAAAGGTCAAGTTGAGAAACAGCAATTGATATAACAGCTGAAAAATAGTTGACAACCTTTTAGAGATGCATGGTTTCAGTTAAGTGGTGGGGTTTGAAACCAGCTTGCAAGGGTTTGAGAAAATAGAAGTAGTAAATATAGGTTACCCTTTCTAGGCAGTGAAGGGGAAGAGGAATATAAGATGATAACAGGATTAAGAGCATGTTTTAAGGATAGGGAGGACCTCAGTATATTTGTAGGTAATATAAAAGGAAGCAAGCAGATAGAGATGGAAAATGGGGGGGGGGGTGAATGAGGCAGACAGGCAGACTAGACCAAGTTCCCAAAGGAGATTGGGGAAGGGAAGGGCAACATGAGAGTCATATGTAGAGAGAATATTCAAGGAAACAAGAAGAGCTCCTTCACTTTCCAAGACTGGAGCAAAAGAGGAGAGGTCAGGAGGTTTCAGATTTTGAAGCAAGGGGCCTGAGAGCTCATAGCAAATAGCCTTGATTTTCTCAGTAGAATAGGAAGAGAATTCTCCTGAGACAGAAGGAGTCAGAATGGTATTGAGAGCTTGCGAAGAAACTTAGAATAACCACTACAGAGTGTTCATAGAGTTAGTCTAGGATGAATGAAAGGATTGCCATGCGCTAGTGAAGGCACATTTGAGGTCTAATGCACTATTAAATGCTGTAGGGGACATAGGAAAAGTAGAATACATGGAGCCTACCTTCAGGATTCCTACCACCTAGCTAGAGAAGCAAACTGGATATATGTTCAGTATTTAATGAGCCATAAAAGACATTGTGAAGTGCTGCATTATATGATACTGACTGGCCAATAAGCATTTGTTAACTATTTACTATGTTTCAGGTACTGTGCTAAGTGCTGGGAATACAGTAACAAGCTGAAAGAAAGGCAATCCCTGTTCTCAAGGAAATTGTGTTCTGAAAGAAGGATATGATAATAAAAATGATCTGAAAAGCTATGGGGGATTGGGGGGATGAAGATGAGAGGGGCAGTAGATAAAGTGCTTTGAATAGTCAGCAGTGTATCCTGGAGAAGAATGAAGGCATCTTTGTCCTGAACCACTTCCTTGATATAGAGGTTCTGGGAGGAGCAAACCAATCAGAGGGAGAAGCTGCAGGGGCCATGTGAGTGGTCCAGAGTTAGAGTGAGCTTCCAGGGTGAAGTGATTTCTAACACCTACTTTGGTGAGCTATTGTGAGGATCAAATGACACAATACTTGTAGAAAGTGCTTAGCCCAGTATCCGGCACGTAGTAGACATGATATAAATGCTCGCCCCCTTCCCGTGGTAGACAGAATCTTGTGGAGAATCAGTAGTGTAGCCTGGAGAAACAATAAGGAAATCAGTGAAAGATGAAGTCATGGATAGTCTGGAAAAAATCCCCTGAAGAAGTGGGACATTCATGATGCATGGGTTAAAGAAGGGAGAAGGCTGTGTGGGCGCTGCGGTTGAATTGAGACATTCCTGTTAAGAGAGTCAAAGTGATTGTCCTTTGCACATGAGTTTGAAAGGATTCCCAGCTCCTTTGGAAACAGAAGGATCAAATGAACTAAGTTCACGGTCTTCCTGTACTCTTCCTGTTCTGACTTGCTGAATTCTGGTGCTGTTTAGAAGCAGAATGTGCTACACATGCTGAATGTATCAGTTTCATGTATTCTTAATTTCTTTTTAAAACCTAGATTCTTTAAACTGGACAGTTTGCTTCTTTTATTGAAGACTGTGAATATGCCAAGTTGGAAAACAAAGCTGATTGTAATTAATGCTGAGGAATAAAGTAGTTTTTTAGTAGTAGTGAAATATTGATCCTTGAGGAAGAAAAAAGCTTACAAATTTCAACATTATTTTAGTGTATTTTGTTCATTTTCAGAAAGAAAAATGAGTCTGTCCTGAGTCCCCAAAGGAAAATTTCAAAGACTGTTTCAAATTACTAAAAGGAAAGGAGAGATAAGGGACTTGGACTGACAACCTCTCTAATGGTTTGACCATTCAACTGTTAGAAAGATCTTAGTCTCTCCCTGTCTCTGTGTGTCTGTCTGTCTCTCTCTTTTCTCTGTCTCTTTTACTCCCTGTCCTACTCCTCTCGATCTCTTTGCTTCTCAAATTATAATATCTGCATATTTTCAAGAAAAAATAAGCATTTTCTGACTTAACAATTTAACTAGTTTAGCTTAATGCTAGTCTAAATGAAGCAATATAGCAATCACCGTTTTTATTTCTGTTGACTGTCAAAACCAGTATTGCTGCTATGTCCTCGTTTCATCAGTTACTACTACTTGTTTTCAGATAAACTGCATCTTTTTCAAAGCTCTAGCCAATACAAATAAGTTTCTGTAGCAGCCTTTATCAGCCATAGCAAGAATAGTCATGGGTTTAAGAAAAGGACATTGGGAAGTTTGTCCTCAACCAGGGAGGTTTCCACTCTGTGTGTGCTCCTGTAAAGCTGAAGTTTTATGTTATCAGAAACCTTCAATTCACTATGCCTTCATCTGTAGGCCCAGATGAAATCATGCATATTGCCTTATATTATGCATTTAAAGCCAATTACCTTTTGCAACATGGACCCTTGTATCAAAAGGATGGAAAGCTGCTTTATAGCTACCCTTTCAAGGCAGATTTTAATCTTTAAATACATATCTGCTTTTTATATTGTCTGTATGAGCTCAGCACTAAAGAATAAAAGGATTTTTTTTTGGAGGGGAGAGAGTAGAGGACAGAGAAATGTCCTTATTTCCTCATTCTCTCTAGTTTTTAAAAAATCTCTAAGAGGACCCAGAACTGAGAATCAGTATTTCAAAATGCACATTAACAGTCACATTGGTTCGATTAAAAAATGGTGGAACTGTGGTCCTGCTTTTAGTGAGTTGCTAGGCACTGGGGGCCTGCTGTCCCCAGTTTGAGTGACTTTATTTTAAAATGAATTAGAATGACTGAGATGGAAAGACCTTTTCCACCCCCTAACTGTCCACCTGCCCTTTTGATAGAGAACTGATAAGAAGGAAATTGATGCACTGGAATAGCTGAGGAACATGCAATTTTTGTAAAATAAAGGCACAGTTTGGGACTGTTGACCAATCAGGCTGCCTGCTGTAAGTTATGAGTAGAATAAAGTAGGGATTGAGAAAGTTTTGTTCGTTTCTGTGTGTGTGCATGTCTTCATCCTTTTTGTCTCTCAGACATTCCACATTTCCTTCTGGTATAAAACCATTCTATAAATTTCAGCTTATGAATTGTACCTCTGGAGATCTGTGGTTGTAAATGCTTCTTTATCATGATGTCTTCTTTTCTCAGGGGTAAAACGGCCCTCTTCTCCCACAAGCCTTTATATAACACAACACAGTTTTTAAAAGTACTGTATCTTTTTTAAAGAACATCTCACAACTGCTTCCAGAGATTACAAGAGGAGCCAAGTGAGCCAGCCAGTTAGTATATTCATTAAGTGCCTACTGTGTGCCAGCTCCTGTGCCAAACATTTGAGGTGCAAAGGAAAACCCTGCTCTTAAGAAACTCACAATCCAGTAAGTGCAACAGCTGCAAACAAGTTCTATCCAGAATCAATTGGAAACAATCTACAAAGGGAAGGCACTAGAATTCAGAGAGATTGGGAAAAGCTTCCTGTAGATGTGGGATTGTATCTGGAGCTTGAAGGAAGCCAGATGGTGAAGAAGAGGCAGATGAGCATTCCAGGCAGGAGAAGTACCCAGAGTTGGAAGAGGCCTGTTTGAAAAATGGCAAGGAGGGCAATGTGACTAAATCAAAGAGTATGCAATGGGGCTTAAGGAGTAAGAATGTGGGAAGGTGGGGGGTGGGCTGGGGCACATATCTTAAAGTCTGGGAGGAAGCAGGTCAGAGACAACTGAGGATCCTGCCATTTGGTACGTGGCAAGGTGAAGGCAGGCTGGACATTGGAAGCACAGAAAGGCACAGAGTTGGCGATGTTTATCAGGAGTCAGAAGCACAATGCTGGTGGGTATTTCAAGTCAAGTCAGCAAGCAATTATTAAGCATCTACTGTGTGCCAGGCACTGCATTAAGCGCCAGAAGCTCTATTTTTCAAGCATGAAAAAATAGTTAAGGAAATGGTATGAAACTAAAGCATTATAGATGTTAATGAGGCCACAGGTACGGGTCCTCCCCCCCCCCCCCAGTCTCCTTGTTACCAAATGATTCATACCCTTTCCCCTCCACCCACCAAACTTCCACCCCGAAAAGCCTTTTATTTCTAACAAAGTCCTAATGAGGAAGTAGTCTGAGAGAACAAGTGGTGGATTTGGAGTCAGGAAATGGGGTTGGGTCCCACCTCTGCCACTCACTCGCCAGGTGCTCCCGGGGCAAGTCATTTGAGTTTTCTAGGCTCCGGTTTTCTTCCTTTGTGAAATAAAAGGGCCAGATTAGATGATTGCTGAGGTCCCTTCCAGCCCTCAACAATTTCCAATTCTAATAATTAGTAGTGAAATGGCCAAAATTAAGGCAGGGAGAGTGATCCCCCCCCCCCACACACACACACACAAACCCCAAGGTTTCTATAATACAGAGATTGGGTGGTCAGACTTCAAACCATCAAGGCTTGGCACCTCAGCCTGTATTAAATTTCCCAGTTTTATTATGATGAGCTCAGAATTCTGTGCTACTGTTTTTATGCCCTCAATCACTTTTCATTTCTCTCCTTGTTTGTAAACATTTGCATAACTTATGATTCTCCAAGTACTCAAGATAGCAAAAACAATGTTTGAATTAACAACCTGCTCCCCCTTTTCTGTCTCCTCCTCTTTTTATTTCTTCTTCACCTTCCACTTAAAATCATAGAGGTGGGAGGAACTTTTGATAGTCCACATAGCTCAACTCCCTCATATTGTAGATGAGAAGTCTCAGGCCTAGAGAAAGTGAGTAGGACCTAGCAGAAGTGAGATGAGAGCCCTGGGATTCCTTTAGCTCGTTCCCATCCTTCATGGAAGAACACTTTTCTGGAGTTCCTGGAAAGCCTCTTAGTCCTAGACATGGAGCCCAGAATCCTTCTTTTACAGCTGCGAGAGGTTGTTGTCCTGGTTAGCCTCCTTCTGCCTGTTGTTAGAAGCTCTGAGACCCCCTCTACTGCCCTTCCCTCTAAGAAACATCTTCTGTTTAAAATTATTAGGAATTCTGCCCCTTCTGTGGAATGCCTCTGTGAAAGGAGAAAGGGAAGACTAACAAGTGATTAAAAAAATAGCAACAGGAGAGTTAGCCAATATTGTTACTATAATAACAATCACTGATGTCTGCATGATGCTTTGAAGTTGTATATGAAACAAAGTACTCCATTTTGTCCTTTGAGTTCTCCAACCACCCTGCCAAGGTAGGTGTGATGGGCATTATTATCCCTCTTTGTAAAGGAGAAACCTAAGACTTAGAGAAATTGTATGATTAGCTTATGATCTAATAGCCAGTGAGGGTCTGACTTTAAGGTCTGACTCGAAGGCCAAAACATTAGCTCTCATGAGTTGTTTCCTAACAGATTGTGTTGGGAGTGGGATGGGAGGGAGACAGATTCTTCTTATCAAAAATTACTACTGATACTGATAGCCTGACTTTATCGAGAATTTCTACATTTTTCCCAAAAAGTTTTATTTGACCCTAGAGAGGAGGACTAAGACCAAAGGGTAGAAATTATAGAAGGTCAGTCAGATTTTTGTTTTATGGTAGAAAATACTTCCTAAATAGTTGTTATTCAAGTATTTCAGTCATGTCCAGTTGGATGCTATTTGGAGTTTTCTTAGCAAAGATACTGGAGTGTTTGCCATTTCCTTCTCCAGCTCATTTTACAGATGAGGAAACTAATGTAAACAGGGTTAAGTGACTTGCCCAGGGTCACACAGCTTGTAAGTGACAGAGACCAGGTTTGAATTCAGGTCTTCCTGATTCCAGGCCTGATGCCCTATCCATTGTACCACCTAGTTCTGTCCAAAAGTAGAATGTACTGAATTGTGAGGTCATGAGTTCCCCATCATTAGAAGTCTTCATATGCAAGATTGGGGAGTGTTGAAAGGGGAATTCTTGCTCAGGTATAGGTTACATTAGATGTGACCTCTGAGGTTCTTTGTTGTAGACGGGATTCTGAGTCAACCATGATGTGGACTCAGAGCCTCCTGAGGGCCCTCTAACTCAGGTTCTGTGAACTAGAATCTCCACTGACAAGATCCCATGGTCTCTCCTGTCATTTTCAAACCTTATGCTATATGTACCACTTACACTACTCAGAATTTAGAGCACAATATCTTCCTTGATCATGTCTTTTAATTATACTTTATTGGCATCCATTGCCAAGCTTTCCAGATTTAATCACCTTGCTCTGCTTCCTGACAGAGTTGGTTTATAGGACTAAATATTCGGCTTTCAGGGTTCAGCTAGGAAGAAGGCTGCTTATTACCTGTGGTTTTTCAATTCAATAAGCATTTAGTAAGCCCCTCTGTGTACTAGTCTTGGTACAAAGATGAAAATGAAGCCATTTTTCTTCTTGGGAAACATAGTCTTGCAGTGGGAGATGTGAACTGATACTCCATAGGCACCCCATCTGGTTTGTTATTGCCTCCCCTACTGTTTCCCCAAGTATACATATATATATATATATATATATATATGTATATATATATATGTATATATGTATATATATGTATGTATATATATAGGATGAATCTTAACATATGGACACTGTTCCCTTCATGTGTATAGATACTGACAGAAACCATCATATGAACAGATACAAGTGACCCAAAATGACACCTAGGGTTTTGGGGTGGGTTTTTTTTTTGTTATTTTGTTTGTTTCTGGCAGTTTTGAATGAATGGAACAATAAGAAATGGGGACTGCATGTTTTTCAAAGAGGGGAAGCAGGTGCTCCATTCACCTTGACCTGGAATTGTGCTAATAGCACAGTAGCTGGGTAGTATTTCCCAAGGCCTTGGCTTGTTATGCTTTGTTTGGTCCAACATCCAAGAGGTACTTTGTTGATGTTTTTTGGACTGACATCTAGGAGACTAACCGTGGGCAGACTGTCCCATTCAGTTTCTGGCTTCAGATCTGTGTTTCTCACCCCAGAGATCAGCCCCTTCCACACCTCTACATCCTTTTAATTTCCTGATTCAAGCAAAAAGACAGCCCCGGCCCTCCTAGCATCAGGCTCCCGTCTACTTTGAAATACTGGCTGTGTGAAAGCAACCAAGTGGAAAGCAGTGACATTTTAAATGTGAAAAAACCCATCTTTTATTTATTTAATTCAAAACAACATGTGAATTATTCATTAAAGTTTATATAAGTGATTAAAATACAAGAAATTTGAAATGAGAAGAGTAATATCTTAACAAGGAAGTCGATAATTCAAAAGCATTGACTTTTTTCCACCCCATAATAAAGTTATGTTTTTCATAGGTTTGCTTCCTCAGTCCTTTTCATTAAATACTGGCTAGTTTAGCCATTATATTTCTCTTTTGACTTTGACAGACAGATAGCTCATGAGAGAAACATAATGGTCCTCAGGCCCTGATCCTGTTTTTAGGGGCCTCTCTGTCTAATGCTATTCAAAACTAAATGATCTCCTTTCAAGATCTGGAACTCAGATTCCCTAGCATTCATAATTTAACCCCCTCTATACCTTTCCAATCTCATTTCACCTTATGCCCTCCATGCACTCTTTGATCTCAAGATAATAGCTTCTTTTCCAATCTAGGAACAAGACACTCCATCCCTCAGCTCTGGGCATGTTCACTGACTGTCCCCTACTCCTGGAACTCTCCCTTCTCTTCTCCATCTCACAGCTTCCCTGGCGTCCTTCAAGTCCCAGCTAAAATCCCACCTTCTACAACATCCCTTTCCCAATCTCTCTCAATTCTAAGTGCCTTTCCTCTGTTCACTATATCCTTGTTTGCACATATTTGTTTGCTTGTTATCTCCTACATTCGATTGTAAGTTACTTGAGGGCAGGGATTGTCTTTTACTTTTCTTTATATCCCCAGTGCTTAGCAGAGTACATGACAGGTAGTAGACATTTAATAATGTTTATTGACTGACTGACTGCTCTCTTCAGTCCTGCACTAAAGGCTCCCTTCTCCTCTTAAATGGTAATCAATAGAGCTTGAATTCAAGATTTGGATTCTCCCAGTCTTCTTATGGCATTGCCTCCCACCCCTCCCCAACCTTCCTATAGACACAACATGTCCATTCAGAGTTGAACAGTCTCCACAAAGCAGGCCAGAGAAGTCCCCAGTAAAGTCAGCTTCTAGATAGTTTCTAGGGTTGCAGACTCCTCCCACACATTGTTCTTCTACCAGAGTGAAAAAAAAGACTGATAATTCCCCCAGTTTTTTCTTTGAGACTGATGTGATCCAGAGTGCATAGAATCTAGGTACCATCCTGACAAATACCATCCTTACTAACATCTTAATTTGCGACACACGCCCTGCCCAAAAAAATTCTTAAGCTGTAGACTATGAAATTTCAAGCTATTGCTTTAATATAAGAATAATATAAGGGAAATTAGAAATTGCCTTAGACCAAGAAGTGTCCAATTCTAATTTGGGCACAGAATATTTTTGGTTTTGGAATACGTGGAAAGACTCCATTAAGTTCTGGTCACAGTGGATAAATGGATACAAGATGAGAGTATCACCACAGTGAGGATAATCCTCAGGCAGAGGTCAGCTGAGGAGGGAGAGGGAAATTATAGCATCAGAAGGGTAGGTATGTCTTGCTATATTGAGGCCTGGAAGGCTAGAGGGGGCAGGTGCTCCATGGAGAGCTGGACCCCTAGACCAGGAGTGTCAAACACCCTGGGGGCATGCAGCACACCCAAGAACAACCCAAATCAGGTTAAAATGTAATTAGGAAGTATTTAACAAAATAAATAAAAATACATTAGAACATAGATAATGTTAAAATGTGGTTTTCTAAGTTAATAGGTAATTGCAAGGATCTCCATATCTATTTGCATTTGACACCACTGGCCTAGGTTCCACTCTATTCCATTCTGGGTGGGGCATTAAGGGCACTGGGGGCTTCTAACCCCTGCATTTCTAGTTCCCTCACACCTATGCTTCCTTCCAATTGACTTGCTCTCCCCAGGGCCAAACCCCCTCTCAGGGATAATGATTTGTGTTGTCAGAGATATCAGTGACCTACCAAAAATCTGTTGCAGAAGCTTTTTTTTTTTTAAATCATTCATTAAAAACAATTTGGCAGCAAAACACTGCATTAGAGAGATAGTAGGATTATTGGCCTAGGAATCTGGAGACAGGGATTCTTGTTCCACTTCTACCACAGACTTTCTATGTGACTTTGGTCACAGGGTCACCTTCTCCTTGGTGTCTCATCTTCCTCATCTTTAAAATGAGAGGATTGAATCATATGATCTCTGAATCCCCATGCACCTCTAAGATTCTGTGTTACTAGCAGTAAAAGGATATAACACAACTGTCAGGTCAACACTAATTATTATCCTCAAATGTTTAGATTACTTTTTCCGAAGAAGGAAATGTCACTGTTGTGTCCATTCACAATATAGTGTGATAAGGTCCCTCGCCCAGGAACAAAAACCTCAAAGTTTATGTTTGTCCTGTTATCTTGGGATACGGTTCTCTTCTTTTAGGGACAGGGCACATTAAGAAGCCATGACTTAAAACGCACACAAAGATACTTCCCACTAAAGTCAGCTCGGCTACGAGGAACCATGTCAGCACTGCAAACCGAAACCAGCCTGGCCTGAAGCCATGGCTGTGCCCCGGGGGCGGCTGGACAGGAGGAGCAGAGGAGCGGATTAGCAGCAGCTGCAAGCAGCATTCAGAACTGGGTCAGTGGGAACTGCAGGGAGAAAAGCATCCCGCCGAAAGGCCTCCAGAGCAGAAAAGTGAAAGGCAGAGGTTTTGCACCCGCCTCCGCGTTGCAGCTTCCCGCTCGCGGCCTGCAGACAGCAGGGGGACTAAGTGATTGTTCTGAGGCCAAGAGCTCTCGTATTGAGTGGCCTGGATCTGGATCATGGTCTTGGGCCTCGGTCCTGGAGTCTTCATTATGAAGTCAGCCGGAAGTAAATAGGAAGAGTCCCAGCATCTTCCTGAGAGCTAAGGCAGCCAGGAGGACCCCAGTGATTTGGGACTGAGCTTTCCCTTCTGAAAGCAGAGCCCCACAGAGATTTAAAAAAAAAATCACGGACTGAACAACCAGGAGTAAGAATAAGCATAAGAAGCAAAGTAAGAACAGCTCCCAAACCCTAGGTTCCTTCTTTGCGGAAAAGAAAGATCATGGGAGAGAGAGGGAGGAGGAGAGCGCAGCCAGAGCACCCCTACCAGGGG